>JAZKJV010005187.1:0-500923 GCA_037367405.1 Ottelia alismoides
TATATATATAGGAAAAAAGGAATATGCTCCTGTGTGTAGCTAACTTACATGCTCCACATCTTTTCCTCTGTATTTTTTATTTTTCTGAAATGAAACCTATTGGAATTTAGATCACAATATGTCACCATGATGTCATTCAAAATTCGAGTTGATTCGATACTTCTATCCCCTCCATCAAGACTGTCAAATTTTAACGGTCTCAGAATTGCTGAAAATGACCCCCTTCAGATGGAGGGCTTATGAGTCTCTGTTTCTGACGAAATTTGAATGACATGTTATAGGGATGTAGTGATGAATGTATATATTTTTATTTTCCAAAAAATAAAAAAATAGGGGGGAAAATGAAGGTGGAGTAGCCAATTGGCTACACCCAGGGTGTAGCCCCATTTAACCCATATATATATATAATTAAAAAAGAATTTTTATCACTTGTGCCCCTCCAAGATATTACAATATCAGTTATGCCCCTATCTTTTTGGTAATATCAGTTGTGCCCCTCACTTCTTGTCGTTTTATCAGTTGTGCCCTTTGGGTTAGTTGTCGTCCATCCACAGTGCAAAACAGACGTTAACTTTGAGGATATAAGCGGAATTAATTTTAAAAAAAGTTCAATAGTCATTTGACACCCTCTTATCATCCTCTTCTTCTTCCTCCTCTTCCCCCATCCTCTGCCTCCTCCTCCAACCTCCTCCTCCTCCCTCTCTGCCCGAACTCCTCCCCCACCCCCGACCTGCCCTCTTCCTCTGCCCCAACCTCCCTCCGCCCCGACCACCCCCCTCCTTCCCAAGCTAAGGTCACTCGACTAAGAAGAGGATGAAGTAGGTGAACTGAGTTGATTGAATGAATGGATACTCCCCTTCTCTGAACTTTCACAACAATGTCGAGCCCTGTTGGTTTAAACATGACCCAAATTCCTTGTAGATACCGGAGGCGCATCAGAGCAGCAGCATATCCCTCCTTCCCAAAGCTCCAGCATTTGATGAAGACTTCAAGATATGCATGAGCGGGAGGAGCCGAGCGGAGGGAGTGGGGCTGGGCGGGAGGAGCGGAGCCGGAGCGGGAGAAGCTGGGCGGAGGGAGTGGGGATGGGAGGGAGGAGCGGGGCTGGAGCGGGAGGAGCGGGCGAAGGGAGTGGGAGTGGGCGGAGGAGTTGTGTGGAGAGGGTGGAGCTGGCGAAGGAGGAGGACCGGGGCAGAGGGGAGAAGCAGGGCAGGAGCGGGAGGAGCCAGGCAGAGGGAGTGGGGTTGGGTGGGAGGAGCGGAGTCGAGCGGGAGAAGCTAGGCGGATGGAGTGGGGTTGGGAGGGAGGAGCGGGGTCGGAGTGGGAAGAGCCATGCGGAGGGAGTGGGACTGGGCGGAGGAGTTGTGTGGAGAGGGTGGAGCTGACGGAGGGGGAGGACCGGGGCAGAGGGGGAGGAGCATGGCCGGGGCGGGAGGAGTCAGGCGGAGGGAGTGGGGCTGGGCGGAGGAGCTGTGCGGAGAGGTTGGAGCTGGGCGGAGGGGGAGGACTGGGGCAGAGGGGGAGGAGAAGGGCCGGAGCGGGAGGAGCTAAGCGGATGGGGGTGGGGTTGGGCAGGGCAGCTGTGCGGAGGGATTGGAGCTAGGCGGAGGAGGAGGATCGGGGCGGAGGTGGAGGACCAGGACCGGAGTGGGAGGAGCCATGCGGAGGGAGTAGGGTTGGGCGGAGCAGGAAGAAGATGAAGAAGTCTGGACAATAATACCCCTCTTAACTGCACTAAGGTTTGAAAAAAACCATGGTTAAGTCAACTCATTGACGATCCATCTGACGGAAGGGCACAAGTGATGACGGAGAAAGAAGTGAGGGGCACAACTAATATTACCAAAAAGATAGGGGCATAACTGATATTGCCGATATCTCGGAGGGGTACAAGTGATAAAAAAATCCTTTTAAAAAACTACATCTACCACAACTCAAAAAGTGCTTTGGCATGCCCCAGAACATTCTCAACATAAAACTTCCCTCCGTAAAAACAACATCGTTTCTAGCCAACACAATGCCCACACAACTGCACAGATTTTAGATCTCCCTTCTTCGGAGCCCATCCAACCTTCACCAATTGAGTTCCAAAAAGGCGACTTGTTCGCCCAGTTTAACCCCGGGCAATCTTCCTTCTGCCATACTTTAACTGAACCTGGGCACATAAAAATAGATGATCAATTTCTTCCGAAGTTGATCCACAACGTAAGCACCCGGCCTCATCAACAGGTAACAATCTGGCTCTCTTGGCCGGCGTTAAAAATCCCTTCCCTTCTAAGCAGCCAAAAAAATATCTTTACCCTCAACGGGATCTTCCATTTCCAGATTAGCGAACAATCCCCTCTCGGTCCCATCTCAGATGTCGATTGCTGCCCCACGAGGGCCTTATAAGCCCTCCTGACCAAGAATGAGTCATCCCTCTAGGCCCAAGAATCTCTCCCACAGTTCGCCCAACGATTATTGCCCAACAAGGTAGAGAAACGCAAGAACACCTCAGCACGTTGCTCAGAAAGAGTAGAAACAAAAGTCAGCATCCATGAGTCGTCCGACCAGACCTCCGCCACAGACACCTCCCTGTTCGAGGACAAAGCATAGAGCCTTGGAAAAAGATCACATATATTGCCAAGTCCAATCCAGTCAGCAGTCCAAAAATGAAACCCCCACCCATTTTCCAACTGCGGCCGATGATATCGCACCAAATCAGGAAGGACTGCGCAGATACCTCTCCAAAAATTCGTTGGCGAAGCGATCTGGTCCGCTCTAGCTTCAAGATCAGACACACACCATAAATAAACGAATCATTCGAAAGAGGTCACACCCTGGTCCCCAGATCCTCACTGTCCACTTTACCAGCAAGGCCCTATTCATATCTGCAAGATGAAGAACTCCAAGGCCCCCCTCTTTGAACGGTGTGGATACCGTTAACCAATCAACCAAAGCGAGCCCCCTCTCCTACGCGGAGGACCAAAAGAAACGACACATCAAAACCTCCAGCTTTCCCTCACGCACACAGGTAGAACTCGAATGGAAATGAAAAAAATCAGGATGGCAGCCAGAACCGCCTTTACCAGCACCAGCCTCCCCCCTTTTAAAGAAAAGACGCTTTCCAACCTGCCAACTTCCTTTCCATTTTCTCTATCAGCGGCATCCAATCCATTTGTCTCATCCTCCCTACCTGCAGCGGCAGACCCAGGTAGTTGATAGGTAAATATTTCTACTCCGTTCCCAAGATCTCCGTACACTTGGCCACCACTTCCGAACGCATATTAAAGGGAACAAACGCTGATTTTGAACCGTTCACCTACAACCCAGAAAGCTGCCCAAAAATGTCGATCACCGCTTTTACCAACCTGCACTCTTCAATTCCTCCCTCAACAGAGTAATATGCCATCAGCATATTGTAGCAATGGCACCGAGCAATCCCCTATATTGTAACATTTGAAAAATCTCCCTTCTACTGCTAGATCCTCCATTGTAGCCAAACTGTCTGTTGCCAAGACAAACAGGAGGGGAGCTAACGGGCGTCCCTGCCTCACCCCCCGTTGCAGTTGGATGAAACCCCCTTTCCGTCTGCCATTCACCAGAAACGACAAAGATGCAGTTGTGATGCACCTCTTCATCCGGTTAATCCATAACTCCAGGAAGCCCCTCTTTACCAGCGATGCCCATAGAAATTTCTAGTTAAGACAATCATAGGCCTTGGAGAAGTCGACCTTCCACAAGAAGCCAGAAGAACCCTTCCTTTTCCAATCAGCAACCATTTATGTCGCTACCACCACGCCCTCCATCAGTTGTCAGCCCGAAATAAAAGCCGTTTGTGAACTTGAGATGAGATCATCCATTACTCCACGCAACCGATTGGCGAGCACCTTCGCAATAATAAGATAAATCGCATTTCATAAAGCAAGTGGTCGAAACTCCTCAACCTGCACTGCCCCCTCCTTCTTAGGGAGCAAGAACATTTCGCTTTGTTAAGCTTTTCCAAGCCCCTGTTTCCATCCCTGAATTCCACTAATAGGATTCACGACGTCCGGTTCCACAAACTCCCAGAATTCCCAAATAAAAGCCGTTGCGAACTTGAGATGAGATCATCCATTACTCCACGCAACCAATTGGCGAGCACCTTCGCAATAATAAGATAAATTGCATTTTATAAAGCAAGTGGTCGGAACTCCTCAACCCGCACTGCCCCCTCCTTCTTAGGGAGCAAGAACAATTCGCTTTGTTAAGCTTTTCCAAGCCCCTGTTTCCATCCCTGAATTCCACCAATAGGATTCATGACGTCCGGTTCCACAAACTCCCAGAATTCCCGAAAAAAAGCCACTAGGAACCCATCTGGACCTGGGCAACCATCAACATTGAGGTCGAAAACCACTGCACGAACCTCCTTTGCAAAAGTTGTAATAAGCTGTTCATGTCTACTCTCGTCTAGTCTCTTGAGCCTCTCCCCGACCAGATCCCTCCTGAGTCGGGTAGTCACCTGCTGACCCTGTGGAAATGCTAAAAAGAGCCCTCCCAATCTCCCTATCTCCAGTAACGCTTGCTTCTTCTATTTTTACTTCAAAAATTGTGTTCACCCCTCTCCTACCACTGGCAGTTGCATGAAAAAAATTGGTATTCACATCTCCCTCCTATACCCATTTATGCCTAGACCTTTACCGCCACTCAACTTCCCTCTGTCTATCTTCCTCTGCGACCACCTGTTGTTGAGCTACTCTGGCAATCAATTCTTCACCATTCAAGGGCCACTCGTCTTCTAGAGCATCCCATCTGGAAATCTTTGCAACCGCCTTTTTCTCGAATTTCAGTTTTGTTTTGGATCGTCTGCTTTTTATGCCCCGTCAACATACGCCTCAATAAAGCTAATTTCTGCACCATCATCTGTGTTGCAGAACCTTCCATTCTTAAGGAACACCAGAAATCACGCACCTTCTCTCTAAATCCGTCATCGAGCAACCAGGATCTTTCAAATCTGAATCTCGATTTCGCCAGCATCATGTCACCCGACTCCCACACAATGGGCGTGTGGTATGACCTAGAACTTTGAAGTGCATGCACTGCACAAAGGGGGAACCGCTGCAACCACTCCGCTGAGACGAGAAAGCGATCAATACGAGACCTCAAAGAAGTGTTACAACACGTGTATCTTCTGTTATTGCATCCACAACCTCCAGCGCCATCTCCCCCACAAAAATCAGGGAAACTGTCCAAGCCAGCATCCGTTCCACCCCTATCATTGGGACAATCTGCCGCGAACAAGGTCACATTGAAATCGCCACCCACAAGCCAAGGGATGCTTGGATAAGATCCTCTGATCTCCTTCAACTCTTCCCATAATACCATGTCACCCCACCCCCCCCCAGCCTCGCCATACACCGATGTAAAAAGACATCTACCCATCCCTTGTTTGCAGTCCAATACCACTGATACAGATCGACTCGCCACACTTTGTGAAACAAAGTCGAACAGGGCCGCATCCCACGCCAGAACCAATCCCCTGAGGTCCCCCTTGCAGGGACGATTCTGCACTCAGACAACCTTCATTTGGATCCACTTTTAGGGTTTGAGGTAGGGACGGTCACCCCAAGACATTCCGCAACCCGCACGTGAATGCCCACCGCATCCTTGGCCACATTGTCATCCTAAGCTTCCATGAGAGATTGAGTTCCCACTGGTCTCACGGAATTGTCGACCGCAGTCGCTCCCTTCTCCGTGTCTTCGAGTTCGCGTTCCAACCACATTCTTGCTTCTGGCTTCCTTGTTTTACGCGAGAAAGAGAGCAAGGGGTCCAATTTCGACCTTCTATCCCCCTCACCCAACGCCAATCTTCTTCCCCTCCTTGCCCTTTCTGCAACCATAATCCTCAAAGCCATCTTCCAGCTACGATCCAACAACGCCACCCGCGGAACCAGATTTTCTTGCTCCTCCTTCCGAAAAGGCGAAGACTCCCACGACTCGCTTTCTCCAACGCCATCATTGCGATCCTCCCCTGGGATCATCTCCATCGAAGCCACCACACCAGACGGCGCATATCCCACCCCCAAACAGGGATTCCCCTTCAGCGACCCTGCCACAAGCGTCGCACCCCCCAAAGCAGGCAAGATGGGGTCTACACCCCCCAAGGAACCTCCACGAGGGACTCCCTCGTCGCGCTCCCCAACCCCGAAGGCAACGACCACTACCCCAGGCGATGAGCGCGGCAAGTCCTCCATGCCAAGGGCCACTTCGGGAAATTGGAACGACGATGCAATGCTAGGCCCAGAATCGGATCCTGCCGAGGCAGCAGGAAAAAACCTGAAAACACTATCTACATCATGTCCCGGGTCCGGATCACCCGAGCCGGAAACAACGCACCCAACTCCACGAGCTTGTGAGGCCCCACGCGTACCGGTTGGCATCAACAGGACCTGCAGGACCCCAATCTTCAAGTCTTCAGTAACAGACCCATGAAAAATAGGGAGACCATTCATCTCTCCTTGTGAATCGAGCCCGACGTTTCGACTCCCTCCAACGTTTGGACTCCCTTCGAGATTCGATCGGTCTGCCGGAGGCAACGGCCGAATCCCACTGGTGAAACTCCCAACCACTGAAGCTGAAGCCCCAGAACGAACGAGTGCCACACCCCGATGCATCGTCAACAACATGTCACCAAGCTCCGCACTACCTATCGAGAAGCGGAGCTCCGAGGCCTCCACGCACCTCAGACGCAAACAGAAAGCAACCCTCCCAAGGAAGAACCAGACCACAGCAGGGACTGGCTTACGCACCCCTAACAGGGAAACCACCACGTTCCAATCTTTGTCGGGGCAAAGAAAAGAGTACACAAGTTGATCCACGTCTCCCACATCTCTAAGCGCCTCCTTGATCGTGGACATCTTCCGACATCGAATCGGCAAGCCTTCAACCTCCAGCAACCTCCGCGACCCAGTCCGAGCTGCGCCATCCTGTAGCCTAGGTCGCCGCCAGCGAACTGATGCTGGGAACATCTCACAAGCCTTTGAAAGGAAGGCCCCTACCTCCGCAGCCTCCACCCCACGAACGCACAGCTCTGAGTCAGACAGCTAGACCTCATCTTCCACACATCCGGTTGAACGACCCACCGCTAGCACCTCAACCACCTTCAACAGATCCTCGTGCGGACCTTCCGCGGTTAGGATACCAGAAACAAGGTCAGCATCGTCCCCCTTTTCCTCTGAGATTCCAAGGCCATTCCCCGCATCCACCTCCATCCCGGTGGAACCACCATGTCATTCCTTCTGAACATGGCCCTCCTTCCGACATCGATAACATACTTTCTCCTTTGTCGTGCACCAGCGCACGATGTGACCTAACCTGTCACATTTGAAGCGTCTCCTCTTCAATGGGAGAACCACCGTGCGAGGTCGAATACCCGCTACCTCCGAGGGACAGGGGGCAAGACCAAGCCTCCACGGGATGGGCCCCCTCGCGGAGCCTCCCCGATGCGGTCCACCCGCCGCCTCCGAACACATGGGAGCTTTCCCCCGATCGCCCATCCTTCCAGAAATCGCCGTATGATGTGGCTATTATGTGTCCAATCTAGATCAAGAAGGATGTCTCCATATGAGTTCATTTATTTCGTTTTTCTACATAGTGAAAATCCATTCTTTCCGGTAACAAGAAGGTTTCTTTCTTAAAAACAACAACTGCTCAACCGTCAGAGTTCCCAAAATTTTTTATCATTCTGGCACGTAAATTACTGCTCTAATGAATTTCTGTTGGCAGAAGGGAGATTGCACACATCCTCGTCAAGAGGTTCAGTATACAAATGCCAATCCTGGCGTGAAAATTGCTGCTCTTGTGACTTACCTTGGTAAGAAGAGGAAGAGCATAAGCATTCAACATCATCATATGATAAATCAGCAGTCCCTTTCTTGCTAAGTTTCATCTGACATTCTATGATTTATGCACCATTTTATCCATGTATATGATGCTAAACATAAATAGTTAAATTTTGTACCAACCATTGAGGGAACTGGAGTTAAGCTGCAGCTGAAGATTTCTGACTCCTCTTTATCTGGAACTCATTCAAGAACAGATGAAAAGTGCACTTTGGAAGTGCCCAAACAGCAAATCCTACTCTTGTTGCCACCTTGATTGATGACAAATAACTACCAGTGTTAAGATTGCCAGCATGGAATTCAACCTCTTCATAGATAATGGAGCCGATGAAGTACAAGCAAGTTCTGAATAATGCATGCCTGAGGAAGGAATGCCAGCTGATGTTTCCAACTAGACCTGCAAAATAAAAAGTGACACAAAAAGGATTACCATATGGAAGTCAGAGGAGAAGGATTACCACGTGGAACGTAGGGAGAAATAAGAATTTACGGTAAACTCCTGAAAATTGCTTGCAAATAGCAATAAATGTAAAGGTCGATAAGGTGAATTTCAATCCCCAAACAGATCTAATGCAGTTTCCATATATCCAAACAAAAGCTTAGATTAAATTTATTGATATTTTCCATCTATACCGCTTTTCAAGTGTCATCTTGAGATTCAAATCCTTTATCAACCTTTCAGAAACTGAGGGAAGCGCAGCCAAATCGTAGTTTTTTGGAACGGAGATCTTGGGCGCACGATATCTAACTTGATGTTTCAAGTACTGATGATGCAATCCCAGGAATTTTTAATTGATGCAAACGGAAATTTGTGGACGAGAAGAGAATGAAGGAGCAAGTCAAAATCAAATCCCAAGCAAACCTAATAGAATGGTTTATAATAAATCCCTAACCAAATTATATATCAGCATTTGATCTTAATTTCTCTCAAAAATGAAAATAAAAATCATGATGGATTCAAAATAACAATGAAAATTGTAAAATTCGTAGTTAAGAAAAATCCTTAATGTGGGATCGCTCAAGTAATCAGTAATCAGAGACGGAGAAAGGTCTACCAACTCTCTCTCCAATACAACAAATACAAAGGCATAAAAATTTCTGCATGAATTTAGAATTTAGACTGTAAATAATGTGCAATTCTTTTTTTTGTGCATCAATAAAATCTCACGACGGAAACTGTACGTGCAGATTTTAGACATGTCCGCTAACTATATTATTTGAATCAGATAAGAGATGCATAAGAGCAAGCAACGAAACCAGGCCATAAATAAGAGCCAACAATGTAGCAGTTCAATCAGTTAGTTCATGCTCCCACACCCAGAACCCGGCATTAGTTTCAGAATGCCACCTGCAAAACGCCATTGGTGCCAATGTAGATAGGAAGGGTGACGACTCATTCTTCAAATATTTTACTAGCATGTCCGCAACTTTTTAAACCAACAAATCGATAAAAAAAATTACATGTGGTCTTTCCAAGTCCAACATTTCACCAGTATCAATTGCGACTTTTAGCTACCAACTTTAGTTTGTTCTCTCACATTTATGCATGATTAAGAAATTGGATGGCTCGCTTGATTTGTTTTTGGCATTTTTAAGCATTCAAAAGTTAGTAGGAACCAATGGTAGGAAACCGACAGTAATGCAAAAAAATAGCAACTAATACAAAAAGAAAAATAATAACAAACAGCATGACTTTAGACAGAGACAAACCAATGGAGTCTAGCCGTAACTTTAGATATGGTGGCCACACAGGCTACTAGATATGTAAACTCAGACAGGGAATAAAACTTTCCCTTGACCAAAAGAAAATACATTTAGTGAGTGCAGTATCACTTGCCCAAAAAAACATGCACATACCTAACTTGTAAACACGATAGTTGCCTCAAAACCTAAAGCATGCACACAGACCTAAAGCGTGTACGTTCAATCAATTCATATGTTCATCAACTTTCATCTTCGAAGATGTAAAGTTAGCTTACAAGACTGTTATCGGCGCATGGCACGATTGCGCTCTCTTTTGCGGAAACGCTCAAGCATGAATTCATCTGTCGCAGCTTGCCTCCGTCCTGAATCTGTAGATTTTGTGCCAACACTTTGATCCTTTGTGTTTTGCATGTAGAACTCAGGGAGCTCTGTAGTTTAAAGAATTGCTCAGCCGAAATCTTCAAATTGATATAATATCAGAACTACTAGAATCTAAATTACGGAATACTTGTCAATATAATTATATACAGTATGTGGTGATGATCAAATCCATTTCATTACAAAAACAAGAAGCGGATAAAAATGTTTATTTGGACAGGCTTTCAACGAAGGCATACCTCTACGAAGTTTATCGGCATAATCTCGACCACGCTGAAAGTAGTCTGAACTGTAACTTGCAGGGATATTTATCTCTGACTTACTTTTAGCAGCAAGCCTCTTTTCTTGCAAAAGCTTCTTAGCAGCCTCAGTTTCCTCAATATTTCTAAGCTTGTACCTGCACAAAAAATATATAATCAGTGCATGACTAGTCATCCTTAATTATTTATCTAAATGGTCTACCTTAGGACTCATGACCCTGAGGAAAGCATGTATTTGTGCATATTGGAGTTAACCTTTTGCAGACAGTTTGTGCACATTTTCCAGAGAGGTAAGAAAACTAAGCCGTTACATAGATGTCTATTCATCTTATACCATGGAGACTCGTCATCTATTTTGTGGAGCATTCAGATTAGTCTGTAACATAACATTATACAAGACCATCAAATTTCCTTTGTGAAGAGGCATTTCATTCTTCTAATGCATCAACAAGTCAGCCAGTGGAGCTGCATATGCCAAGCTCATCTCCTTCCATCTTCACCAAAAGATATTTCAAACCTAATTTCTAAGGTTGATCAACCCAACCTCCACATGTTCTCCTGCGCTCACATCTCTGCTGCAAAAGAATGCAGAAAGAAAAGATGCTAATAGTTTCCAGGGCTCCGCTGCACAAACTGCAGGTGGCATCCCGAGTTTAGTACAGACACATTTTCCATGTTTCTCTCCTCAAACAACCTTACAAAGATAGCTTTCGAAGGCATCTCAAGCTTGTGAATCAACCTACATTCCCTCAGAAAATTGAAATCAGTCTACTCCAAGGGCTCACAAGCGACGAGTTCCCAGAGATCGCCTTGGCTAAAATACCCTCCTCCCTCAAGCCATTAAATTTGTACTTAGGTGGTATAATATTTAACAAATATGGATATATATAGGGGGCCCTTCTAATAGGATGCATCCTTCCTGAGTGGCCACACTTTTTTTGTAAAAAACACGAGCACTTTAATAGAATACATATACAGTTTGCATTATAGCTGCACATTATAAATACAATACCGCACACAAAACTGCACATTGCAATGCATGCATTAAAACCGCACATTATAATACAAATTGTATACGTATTATATTAAAGTCGTCGTGTTTTTTTTACAAAAAGGGGGCCGGCCTTCCTGAACTCAGGAAGGAATGTGTCCTATTAGAAGGAAATCCTATGTGCATGCATCTAATCCGCCACCGTATATGTTTTATAGAGATTTTTGTATCTATATCCATATGTGTTTTAAAATAGATACGAACATGGATATCACATTGGTATCCATAAATATATGTATTCGTATATCCATTTTCATATATAAATACAGTTGCAGATTCATTTTTTACCATATGTAACATAAGTTTATTCTTTCAACATGTTTGATATAATTGTTAGAAAATACGCATCAAAAAGAAAAATAATTGTGACAAAATAAATAACTTAGTATATTTGTATCATGTGTAATCCATCCAATACATGCATATTTAAGCTAATGTATAAAGTATTTCTAATAATATATACATCCGACCTAAATCTGTTTTTTTCCATATCCTTTTTAAGGATATGGTAAATTGGTTTTCATATTCGTCGATACATGCATCCATGTTCGTATTTAAAAATGGATAAGGATATGATAACACTTATATATGCATCTGGATCCGATCGTTTGCATCCAATATAATATCCAAGCCCGCCTCAAATCAGACAACCTCGAGAATTGATTCCTTGTGATACCTCATAATTCCATCGCTTAGCCAGAATTGAAACAACACTCCACCTCCTAAGTTGCATAAAAGAAACTTCAACACCGGTGGGAACTATTACGTGACCCTTATATACTCACCTAGACTAAGGATCTTCTTCGACGTATAATCGGAATACGAGCATGGCATCGACGACACCGACGCCAAAGGAAAGACATCCAGCAGCTCATTAGAGACAAAGAAACGGTCTAACCGCGAGCGTGACATGGAGCTACGCTATGTGTAGGCGACGTCTCCGACGTCCATCAAGACCAGCCCAAGTAAGTCAACCGTGTCAGCGAAATCCGAGGAGCCCAAGTCATGACCCCCCCCCCCCCGGTCTGTCCGTGGTTAAGAGGGTGACGTTGAAGTCGCCGCCAACCACCCACGGCGCACTCCCCACCACCCTACCGGCCTCCAGCAAGTCTTCCCATAGTTCACCCCGCAACCCACCATCACACGGCCCATAAACACAAGAAACCGCAAGAAGACCCAGCGTGGACGTACCAGCCAAGACGACCGTCAGGACATGCTTGCCGCGTGTGACCGAGACAAAAGACCACGGCAGCGATCGCCACGCCACAAGTAGCCCACCTGAAGACCCCGAAGCATCCAAAGTTCTGAATTGATCCAGGCCACCCGCCCCCCACGCCTTCCAGGTGGTCTCCGACACGGATTGTAGCTTCGTTTCCTGGAGCAATATAATGTCGCAATTCCATTCAATGAATCTTAATCCCAAAGCTTTCCGCTTGATAGGATCCCCGAGCCCACGAACATTCCACGAAAGAAGCTTCATTTAGGAACTTCAACCTTCCCCTGCAGCGACGCGACACCAGCAGCCTCCGCCACAGCACGCTTGAATGATGAGCACGGGGGTGCCTCTGGTCTTGGAGTTCTGGCCTTGCTTCTCCTTCTGTACCTCTTCCCGCTCCTTCTGTCACCACCCCCAGTCACCGCAGCAGAAGGGGTCACAGGTTCATCATCACGGTTCTCATCATGGATAATGATCGCAGTGGAAACAATCATTATGGGGGACGGCAGGGGCCGAGTGCTACCCCCATCGAAAATGCTATCGCGGGCATGGAGAGAAAGCATCGGTGGGGCACCCAAAAAAGCATCGCGTAAGGTCAACGAGGGACCAAGGTGTTTAGGGATGCCCGAGAAGGCGGAAGCCCGAACCGTCTTGAGAGGGTCTGATAGGAGCCATATAGTATCCGGATCCGATTGAAACCAAGTGCAAACTTGTCACCACTCCAGCCTGTGACCAGCCCACCTGAAATCGTTGAGAAACGATCCTCCAATAGATTATCAATACTCATACATCGCTTGTGCCATCTTTGTCTCCTGTACAAGTAAAATATCATATGCCTTCACTTCAACACATGGATTCCTCAAAGCCAGCCTTTTCTCTGACCTCCCAATACCTCGGGCATTCCAAGTTACAGTAGTCATAAGGAAACTGAGCTTTCTCGTTGTGGGACTACTCCTAAGCAGACTTCCAACGAGCGACCAATAACTCTCGCAAGAGTCCTCTCCTACACCTATTGAGAACCCACTTCTACCTCTTCAGAAATTCGACTCCCTTCTCCCAAACCCGTTTCAATGCCAATAGACGAAGAAGAATTCCCCAGCTCGAGGGCATCGAGATTGCCTGTTGAAGCCTGCAGCGATGCTCCCTTGAGGTTCATCTTGAATATCGTTTCCCAAATCGTCGAAGGGGGGAGAGTCACGGGGAGCTAGATTCTCTGGACTTTTGCTCAAGAAAGCTTAAGGATGTGACTTCTTAAGGTCTTAATATTCTATTTGTGAGGTTTTGGTTTAGTAGTAAAGGATGGTTACTAATTTAAGGTGTCCAAATTGCAGGATGTGCAAGTTAATGGTTCTTCATTCGTGTACTATTATGGAAGTGAATGGTCATGATATGTTGTTGATTAAAGATTGTAAATCTCAACTTAGCAGTAAGACGTATTGATCAAGGAAGACGAGCGAAACAACAGATTCCATGTGGATGCATATCTCTAGTGCCTACATGCTCATTTTGAAAGTTGTCAAAGAAATCAAGTAGCAAAAAATCTCAAAGGAGGTCTGAATAGAAGTAGATGGAGAGAGCATGGGAAAGAAAGAGGGCGAGGGAATTGAAGTGAGAGGAAAATGAGAAATAGAGTTCAAGAATGAGGGCCACCAGAGAAGGGGAAGAGGACAACGAGGTGGATAATGGTCCAAAGAAGGCACTGACAAAACAGTGGACCATCTCATTGTTTACTACAGACTTGCTCTAGATGAGGAGAGGGTGGTCATAAGACCCCTGGTTGCGGAGGTGACGTTTGTTGTTTCAAACATGGGGATGCAAGCCATCACCAATCAGAGTGCAAGCTACATAATGGGTGGAAGCATCATTTGTTATCAAAGCTGAAGGTGGTTGAGCTGGTGGTAGATGTTGATTGTCCAAGGATGTTCGCTAAGGTGTTGAGAGGTGACTGCAAATAAATAACGTCGGTGACATGTCCACCGCTGGAGGGTCTCGACAAGGGATTTGCGAATCCTTTGGTAAGGGATGTTGTCAGAGTTGGTTATTGTTGGGAAAAGAGTTTTTGATAATCATCAAGGAGAAACCCTAGGCTCTCTTATATAGGGAGAGACCTTAAGGGTAAATTACAAAGAGATCTATAAAAGATAAAGAAATAACGACAAGATACATAAAGTAATAATAATAATACTAGAAACTATCTCTACACTCCCCCTCAAGGTGGAGCATAGATGTCTATCATGCTCAGCTTGGATGAACATCTCTGAAAAGATCCTCTGAGCAGTGGCTTGGTGAATACATCTGCAGTCTGATCTCCTGAGCTCACATGTACAGTAGATATCAATCCTCTCTGGATCAAGTCTCTAGTGTAAAGGCAGTCAACTTCAATATGCTTGGTCCTTTCATGGAAAGCTGGATTGTTGGCAATGAATAATGCTGCCTGATTGTCACACTAAAGCTTCATAGGTAGGGGCACAGCTACATGTAGATCTTCTAGTACAGAACGAACCCACATCATTTCTGTGCTGGCTTGAGCCATAGCCCTATATTCGGATTCGTCACTGGACCTTGCCACAACAGTTTGTTTCTTGCTTTTCCAAGAAACCAGAGAGCCCCCAACAAACACTGCAAACCCTGAGGTTGATTTTCGATCCTTAGGGCATCCTGCATGATCTGCGTCTGCACACGCTGAGATGGATAAGTCTGTGCCCTTTCTGAATAGCAGCCCTGACCCTGGAGAAGACTTCAGATACCTCAATATCATGTGTATAGCATCCATGTGAACCTGTCTTGGCTGCTCCATAAATTGACTCACCCTGCTAACTGCAAATTGGATGTCTGGACGAGTTATGGTAATGTAATGGAGTTTTCCCATCATTTCTCTATATCGTCTCTTATCTACTTCATCAGTATCACCATCATACAACTTCATGCTAGGGCCCATGGGAATACTAGATGGTTTGCATCCATCCATGCATGTCTCAATCAGGAAGTCTGTAATGTACTTTCGTTGGGTCATCAGCAAGCCCTGTGCATTCCTTGCAAATTTCAACCCCAGAAAATATCTTAGGGTTCCAAGATCCTTTGTAACGAACTGATGGCCTAGGAATGCCTTCGCCCTCTCTATGCCCTGAACATCGTCTCCTGTAACAAGAATATCATCCACATAGACCATAATGACAACTGTACTTGCTGATGACTTCTGGACAAACAACGAGTGATCGGCATTTGACCTCTTGAATCCATGTTGCTCAATTAGGTTGGACAGCTTCTGGAACCATGCTCTCGGGCTCTGTTTGAGACCATATATCGCTTTGTGAAGTCTACAGACCGTCTGCTTCTCCCCCTCAGCAGTAAACCCAGGTGGCTGCTGCATGTAGACTTCCTCCTGTAAGTCCCCGTACAGAAAAGCATTCTTGACATCTAGTTGAGATATACTCCAATCACGGACCACAGCAACAGATAAGAGAATGCGAAGGGTAGAGTGTCTCGCCACTGGAGAGAACGTATCCATGTAATCTACGCCATAGGTTTGTGTAAACCCATGGGCGACCAAGCGTGCTTTGTACCTATCCAACGTGCCATCAGCATGATATTTAACTGTAAAGACCCACTTACAGCTTACAACAGATGCATCAGGAGGTGCAGAAACCAAAGACCATGTGCCACGGGACTGCAAGGCCCTCATCTCTTCTTCCATAGCTAATCTCCAGCAATCATTCTTCAAAGCTTCCTAGTAGGTCCGTGGTATATCCATGGAAGACAAGGCTGTGGCAAATCTCTGAAAATCACCAGTAAGACGGTGAAAGGAGACCTGTGAAGCAAATGGGTAAGAGGCACATTGTCGCCTCTGCGTCCGAATAGCAATCGGAACATCAAGATCATCATCTGCTGGACTGGATGGGCTAGTGTCATCCTGTACTGAAGAATCCTGCACATGTACCAAACCTGACCCGTCAGTAGTAATGCCATCTGAACATACCTGAGGCGTGATGATTGGCTGATGTGTAGTCTGAGCAGGACCTGACCGACGCGTATAGAATTTAGGTAACGGTGAAACGATAGGCCGTGTGATGGGTGTAGGAGGAGGTGGTGGTGGTGCTGCTGGCGTGGGGACAGGCACAGGGGAAAAGTCAGGTGAACTCCATGTAGGTGGTGGAGGAACATAGACATCATCAGTGGTAGTGGATGATATCAATCTATCAGCTGCAAGGGAGAAATACATGACAGACTCAAAGAAAGTGACATCAGCACTCATGAAGTACCTCTTAGTCGTAGGATCATAACACCGCCCTTCTGAGTCCTGGAATAACCAACAAAGACGCACTTAACTGCTCTAGGAGAGAGTTTGTCAAGTCCGGAAGATAGACGATGGACAAAAGCCACAGTACCAAAGACACGTGGAGTCAGTGAGAATAACTCCTTGTCTGGAAAAATAAGAGAGATAGGTATCTTCTCACCAAGAACTGAGGATGGTATTCGATTGACCAAATAATATGCAGTAAGGACAGCGTCCCCCCAGAAAGAAATAGGGGCACAACTCTGAATCAACAGAGTTCGAGTAATATCCAAGAGATGGCGATGTTTCCTTTCCGCCACACCATTTTGCTGTGATGTATATGCATACGTGGTTTGGTGAATAATACCCTTTGATGAAAGAAATTGATAAAGTGAGCGTATACAAAATTCTAGGGCATTATCCGTCCGAACATATTTGACTGAGGAAGAGAAAACATTGTGCACTTCATTAATTAAATTCTTGATCACATCTCCTGATTCAGATTTATTCTTCAAAAGAAAGACCCATGACACACGAGAAAAATCATCCACTACGACAAGATAAAATCTGTGTCCCTGATGATCGGGAACACGACTCGGACCCCATATATCTATATGTAACAACTCAAATAGGGAGCGACTGCTCCGACTCTGACGACTTGGAAAGCTCGACCTATGATGCTTTCCCAACTGACATGCTTCACAGCGGAAAGACGAACTAGGAGAGATCTGGGGCAGAAGAAGGCGCATTTTCTGGAGTGGAAGGTGACCAAACCGGAGATGCCAGATGTACGGAGAGACTGGTCCAGTAGAATGAGAGGAGATGCTAGCATAGGAATTCCGAACCAGCCGATATAAACCATTCTGCTCAGAGCCACAGCCAATCACCTTACCCGTGAGTATGCCCTGAAAAATGAGAGAAAACAGGTCAAATATAGCACGACAATGCAAATCCTTCGTAATTTGACTAATAGATAACATATTCATTGAGAACTCAGGAGCATGTAGGACGTTCTGTAGCTGCATAGTGGAGGATAGGAAGACCTCCCCCTGTCCAACAAGAAGCGAATGCGTACCATCTGCTATCTGTACTGAACGGCCGGGAGGAATATCCCTGTAGGCCTGTAATCTATCTCTATCTCGGCAGAGATGATGTTTGGCTCCGGAATCTATAACCCAGTCAGATATATCATGAGATGGTGTGAATGCAGTAGATCTACCTGAGGTACTAGCAGCGGCGGATGAACTGGCAGAAGCTGTAGCAGCTATATCTGAAGGACCACCAGACGAATCACCAGATGAATGTGGCATAATATCTCGGAGACGGGCCACAAGTTCGTCAAATCGATTATCTGCAGTAGACGGTAGTGGAGACTGAGAGTGCTCTGCAACACGTGCCGATGCTGGGAATCCATGCTTAGAATAGCATGTCTCCTCCGAGTGTCCTGTGCGGTGACAATAGGAGCATTGCTGACTGAAGCGACCACCCCTTCCTTGAGGTCCACGGCCACGTCCACGACCACGACCAGAAGGCGGGCCACCTCTCCCACGCGAGACTGCCATCGCTGATGGAGGTGGAGTACTAGAGCTGGAGAAAACTGGAATGCGACTGAGCCTTCTGTAAACATCCTCCATTGGAGGAATAACTGCATCAGCTAGGATCTGAGACCGGACGGCATCATATTCAGGATCAAGAGCCGCAAGTAGAACACCCACCATGGTGGCGTTCCGAAACGCCCTCTGCAGTTCAGGAGTAGCAGTGAGTGGAATGATAATGTATAACTTCTCAAACATCCCTCTTAGGGATGTGTAGAGGGAATGGATAGGTCTGTCGCTCTGCTTCATTGTGAAAATGTCATGCTGAAGCTGCAACATCTTTGTCTCATTTCGCACCTGCGAATATGTAGCGGCAAGAATGTCCCACATCGCCTTGGCAGTGGGCTGATGGAGAACGTCATTAGCAATCTCCATCGTCAATGTACCAGATAACCAGACCTTTGCGTAGGAGTCATCAGCCTCCCATGAGGCATATATCCCTGTCTTCTCGGCGGGCTCATCCTCGGTAAGAATGTGCTTCTTACCATTCGACTTTATGAGGCTCATGAACTGCATAGCCCAGAGCTCATAGTTAGACCCGTCCATCTTCACTATTGGCGCAGGACCCTTGAATGTGTCTGTAGAGGGCATATCGACTTTCGATTCTGACATACTGCCGCTAGAGAAGAACTAGGGTATGTAGACAAGATGATGAATGTCTACACAACTGCATCGGATTTGAGTACGTATGTAGACGTTACGCACTCAAATCCATATATCGGACGAAGAGAGGACTAGGGCACGCCTTAGAGGAGGCTTACAGCCCTTGCAGCGGCAAGGAAGCCGCCTGGAAGGTCTGCGGCTGACTTGTTGTCGCTGGGGATGGCTTGGGCGGCGAGTTGGGGGCCGCCGGGGACTAGAACAGCAAGCTGGGGGCCGCTTGGAGTCTACTGCGGCAGGCTGGTCTGCCGCCTGGGGGCCTCGGGAGGCGGGCTGGGAGCCTCGGGCTGTGGGCTGGAGACCGCGTGCGGCGAGAAGACCGCGTGCGGCTGCAGCAGCTGGAGGCGGCGGGGAGAAACCGTAGGGAGAGGGCGCCGAGGAGAGGGTTGCAGCGGCGTGGGAGAGAGGGCGGCGTGAGAGAGAGGGCGGCGGGTGGGGAAGGGGGCGGCGGGTGTGGAGAGCCCTAGGGCGGCTCTGATACCATGTTGGGAAAAGAGTTTTTGATAATCATCAAGGAGAAACCCTAGGCTCTCTTATATAGGGAGAGACCTTAAGGGTAAATTACAAAGAGATCTATAAAAGATAAAGAAATAACGACAAGATACATAAAGTAATAATAATACTAGAAACTATCTCTACAGTTATCATTGGTGAGAGGTTTCGCGGATTGGATGGACAAAAACGAGAATCGAAGCACATAATGACGGCTCCTAGCCTATCTTTTGATGGGGATTGGTACTCTGTGATATCTACCTCACTTGTGTGTAGGAGCTTTAAGGCGGGGAGCTTCCAAATGGCTCAGAAGTGATTGGGGGAGTTGTTTGGCAACACACGACTTTTTCGAATGATGTTCATAATAATCTTCGACGTCGTATCTTTCTTCTCGAGTGAATAACATTTCAAACTCGATATCTGACTTCATTGAGTACAACATTAATATATATATATATATTATTTTAAGTCGAATGATCCCCTTTGTGGGAGTCACCGCCCAATGTATTTCATTAGAAAGAGTTTAGAGTACATTGACATATCTTTGCAAAGTGGTAGAGCCTTTATCGGATGGATTCCTGGATTGGGTCCTCCATAGACGAGTTTGTGGTCGCGATTATCGATCGATTATCATCGCCAAGGGATAGTTGAGTTGGGAGGTCATCTTTCCCCCTAAATGTGGTCGATGTTACAGCTTTATTTACCGAAGGCCACAGTGATGAAAACTCAACGATGGGGTTTGTGAGAGATTGACTACATGGATTTAGCAACTACTTGTATTCCTAAAGAGGTCCATAAGTATGAATTGATTCAATTTTTGTGTGATTATTCATCTCAGGATTTGATGATGTCCTTATCGAGCAGCTTCGATCCTTTGGCAAGTTAGTCTTTGTGGTGATATGTTACTTCTAGTATCCTCTGCCAAGAATAGATGATTTCTCTGATCAATTACAGGGTTCAACTATGTATTTCAAGATTGACTTAAGATTTGGATACCATTAGTTGAAGATTAAAGATGTTGATATCCCCAAGACAGTCTTCCGAATTATATATGGACATTATGAATTCTTAGTTATGTCTTTTGGACTGACAAATGTCCTAGCAGCCTATATGGATCTCATGAATAAAGTACTCAAGGAGTTCCTAGATCATTTTGTAGTAGTATTTATTGATTATGTGCTTATTTACACCAAGGATAAGTATCAACATGAATACCATCTCTGACAGGCACTTGAAACATTGAGGAATAACAAATGGTATGCTAAATATATCAAATGTGACTTCTGGTTGTCCGAAGTATCATTCTTAGGACATGTTATTTGTGGGGAAGGCATATCAATACGATTTTTCCGATCTCAATCGAGCAGGTTTTAGATCCTACAAAGGTTAGTGCGGTGATGATTTGGGAATGCCCGAAGAATGTCACTGAAATACGATCTTTTCTGGGTTTAGCTGAATATTATAGAAGATTTGTGAAGGACTTTTTATGAATAGCATTGCCAATGACTAGGCTGACTCAGAAGGAAGTCCCATTCATATGGTCGTACGCATGCGAAGTTAGTTTTCATACACGGAAAGAATGCCTAACATTTGCACCTATCCTTACTCTACCCTTTGGGAGTGAAGGGTTTACAATGTAGACTGACGCATTTAAAGAAGGACTAGGGGCAGTTCTTATACGACATGGTAAGGTAGTTGCTTATGTATCATGACATCTTAGGACCAAGGAAGGAAATATCGGTATCGATATCGTTTCGATACAATGTCGATACCGATATATCGCCGATATATCGGCGATATATCGACGCATATCGCTGAAACCCGGTATCCACCAAGGCATTTTCTCCTGTCGATATCCGATATCGTCCATATCGGCGATATATCGGTGACCTGTCGATACCGATATATCGACGATATATCACGATATGGCGATCCCTGCTTAGGACACATGAGAGGAACTACCCAACACATGACCTTGAATTAGTTGCCGTAGTCTTCGCTTTAAAGATATGGAGACACTGCCTTTATGGTACTACTTTTGAAATCTTCACCGATCATAAAAGCTTGAAATATCTGTTTGATCAGAAGGAGCTCAATATGAGACAGAGACAGTGGCTAGAGCTGTTGAAGGATTATGATTGAACCATCTCTTACCACCCTGGTAAGGCAAATGTCATAGCATATGCTCTTAGCAGAAGAACTTATTCACTTGGGTTGGTAAATGCTATCCACTTCTGGGGTTCACTATCAACACTGAGTGAATGGAAACCATTTGATATAGTGTCGATACTATAACTAATCCTCACTGATATAAACCAGAGATCTAGGATAGAATAAAGAAAGGACAGGAGGATGATCATGTCCATAAAGACTTGAGACAACTATTTGAGAAGAATGAGATAGAGGGATTCCAGATACAAGATGGTTGCTATATAACCATCACAGAGTTTGTGTATCAAACACACCTGAATTGATGAACGATATACTATGTGAAGCTCATTGATCGATATTATCTATTCATCCAGGAATTATGAATATGTATAAGGTTCTTTTGGTGGCTAGGAATGAAGAAGGATGTTGTTGAGTTGTGAATTCATGTTTCACTTGCCAACAGGTAAAGGCTTCAATCAAAGTCACCAGGATTTTGTGCAACCTCTCCTTATACATGAATGGAAATGGGAAAGTATTTCCATGGACTTTGTTACTGGCTTACCTCATACGACCGGTGGTAAAGATAGTTTATGGGTTATAATAGATCGCCTGACCAAGATACAACACTTTATTCCAATAAGATTATCCTCCACTCCAGTCTGCCTTGTTGGGTTATATATTATACATGTGATCCATCTCCATGGTATCCTAAAGGAGGTAGTTTCTAATCAAGATTCACGATTCACCTCACACTATTGGGAGAACTTCATGAAAGCCTTAAGCACACAACTATGCTTGAGCACAACATACCATCCATAAACAGATGGTCAATCAGATGTATGATTCAAACTTTAGAGGATATGCTACGAGCATGTGCCTTAGAATGGAAAGGATCGTGGGTGAAACATTTACCTCTTATAGGATTCACATACAACAATAGTTACCATACAAGTATTGGTATGGCACCATTTGAAGAACGTTATGGACGAAGGTTTACTACCCCATTATGTTGGCAAGAGATTGGGATAAAGAACCTTTACAATTCAGATAGACTCCATGAGACACAGGAAACCGTAGATCTTGCTCGAAAAAGACTAATAACTGCTCAGAGTCATCAGAAAAGCTATAGTGATACTAGGCAAAGAGACCTTGAGTTTGAGGTAGGTGACTTTGTATTCTTAAAAGTGTCACCTATGAAGGGAATTTAGAGGTTTGGTTTACGTGGAAAGTCGCTACACATGTTCGTGGGTCCCTTTGAAATTATTCATCGGATTGAAAATTTTGCATATAGACTTGCACTTCCACATCTTTCAGCAATACATGATGTTTTTCATGTATCAAATATGAGAAAGTATATTAAGGATCCTGAGCATAAGATAAAATATGATGATCTGCAAGTTGAGTCAGACATGACATACCTTGAAATACCTATGCAAATAATATACAGGGATATCAAAAAGTTGAGGGATAAAGAGGTACCTCTAGTTAAGGTATTGTGGCGGAACCAAGAATTTGAAGAAGCTACATGGTAACATGAGGAGGACATGAGAGAAAAATACCCCTATTTGTTTGAATGATAACATCATGAATGTTGTATATCTTCATTATAATGAAATCACATTCATTCTCTTTTAGATTATTTGTTTTCAATCCTTTTTAAGGTTGTTATGCTGGCATTTCTAATCTTGAGGATGGGACTTCCTTTAAGTTGTTATAATTTAAAGCCACGAACTAGGCATCTATCAGATCCTAAATCATAAGATCAGTCTAGTCAAGAAGAAACCAACATAATTTGTTTCGTGTGAATCACAATTCGGTTCGAATTGTTATGATTTTCGGAAGAAAGAGAAGGAACCATACTGCCATTAACTCATAATGACTATCACTAAAACTACATAAATACGATTGAAGAAACTAATGATAGACTGAGGACTGCTAATAACCACTAGAGAACACTAATTAGTGGTTAGCAAAAGCTAAGCATGAGCTGCGAAAGATAAATCACGATTAGTGAAAGTTAATTACGATTAGCGTTGATTAAGTATTATTAATGAATCTAGAATCCTCTGAAAAGTTTTAATTTAAACCTTAAGTTTTGGATAAGACTTGGATAAAATCATGAGCCATAATCATGGGTTTCTAACCACGGTTAAGATCTAAACCATGATTTACTAACCATGGTTAGTGGTTTTCTGGAGCCTATAAATATCTCCTACCCATTCATTCTCTACGATTTCCACCACCACCACTACCCCAAGGCTATGGTTGAGAGGTCGGGAGGAGGAGAGGGAGGCAGGGAAGGAGCGCTAGCGAAGCGCTGTTGGGAGAATGAGAAAAGTACGATTCTCTCTTAGTTTGCTTCATAAGTAAGTTATAACTTGATCTAGATTTTTGATTCATCTTCTTTTCTAGCTTAGTTTTCGATTCATCTTCTTTTTTTGATTCATTTTCTGTTGTGGTTTGAGGAGAAATCTGTGTAACACCCTACTTAGGTGCGGGCGGCTATGCACATCAGTGAATCCCATGATTCGTCACATTTTCACTCACCTAAGATGCGTGGTGTCTATTGATTCTCCATCGCTTATGGTTCTATTCTTTCGATTCTGCTTCTATAGTTGTTTTGATGAAAAATCTATGTAATACCCAACTTAGGTACAAGCAGCTATACACATCAGTGAACCCTATGATTCGTTACACCTTCACTCACCTAAGGCACGTGGTGTTTACTGATTATCCATCTCTTGCAGTTTGATTACATTATTTTTGGATTCGTTGTTGTTTCCCTCTCGGTGATTTTATAGAGGAAACTCTTTTTTGTTTTTCTTTAAAATATGTCCCGATATAAGGGGAAACTTTACCAAATTTTTCATAGAAATATGTCCCGATATAAGGGGAAACTATGCCTAAATTTTCATAGAAATATGTTCCCGATATAAGGTAAACTCTCTTGAAATTTTCATAGAAATATGTCCCAATATAAGGGGAAGTTGTGTTGAAATTTCAAGAGAAAATATGGTCTTCGTGTTCTTCGCATTCTTCATGTTCTTCGTTCATTCTTGACGTTCATGGTACGTTCTTAGCGTTTTTTATACGAAAATAAAATTCGATCATTTCAGTAGCCATAAATCATCCTTTCTAAAAAAGAATCACGATAAAGCACTACATACGCGCGAGAGAGCTCGATTAGGTAACGAAATCCTTCCTTTTGTGGTTGACTTTTCATATGAGATCATTGAGGTTTCTGATTTTATGCTCCTTACTACGATGAACCTTAATTTGGCTATTTTTTGGAGAAAATATGAAAAGTTGCTGAGTGATTCCCATTAAAGTAAGGTCTAAGCACCGTATAGATGCAGTGCCTTGGAAAGTTAGGGTTTGGAATTTAAAATGAGCATAAATATGCATATATAAATATATGAATTAATATATGTGTAAGTCCATACTCAGTATTGATGGATACACAAATTGAAGGCTTAACAGAGGAATTACATCATGGAAATTGGTGTGTGTTGATTTGGATCCTGAAAAGGATCGTGTGTTACGTTAATAATGACTAGAGTAGAACTACAGGTCGGGCATGCAACCTGTAGGTTTGTTAGAAGGAATCCATATTGGTGTTGCTCTACCTAGGTGGTACACAGTTTCCCTATTATGATAAGTGCGCATGAAATGAATGATGTGTAACGCATAGTACCGATGCAAATATATTCGGGTTGAACGACGAAAGATGTGGTTGTGCCATGCGGAGGCACGAGTAGTTCAATAGAGGTTGACTCACGATAACATGTATTTAAAGCTGCTAGATTATGCGATTGAAGGTTAGCTTGAGGGTTTAAATAACCGGGTCCTCGGGGATGGTGTGCTTCTTTGTTTGTCAGGTTGAAGGTTTGAAACCATGGATAATAAAAGAAAAGAAAATTGTCAGGGTAGAATTGGAGGATTAGCTAAGGCGACGTGCGGCAACATAAGCTTACCAGGTCAACACAATCTCTAATCCCGAAGTATCCACAACTTTTGAGTCCATATATTGGTGAGGTAATTCTCTTGACTAATCCTTGATGTGGACTATAAGGAATATGAGTTAAACTAGTGAGAAGGAATAAAGTAAGGTCTAAGCATCGTATAGATGCAGTGGCTTGGAAAGTTAGGGTTTGGAAGTTAAAATGAGCATAAATATGCATATATAAATATATGAATTAATATATGTGTAAGTCCATACTCAGTATTGATGGATACACAAATTGAAGGCTTAACAGAGGAATTACATCATGGAAATTGGTGTGTGTTCATTTGGATCCTGAAAAGGATCGTGTGTTACGTTAATAATGACTAGAATAGAACTACACGTCGGGCATGCAACCTATAGGTTTGTTAGAAGGAATCCATATTGGTGTTGCCCTACCTAGGTGGTACACAGTTTCCCTATTATGATAAGTGCGCACGAAATGAATGATTTGCAACGCATAGTACCGGTGCAAATATATTCGGGTTGAACAACGAAAGATGTGGTCGTGCCGTGCGGAGGCACGGGTGGTTCAATAGAGGTTGGCTCACGATAACATGTATTTAAAGCTGCTAGGTTATGCAATTGAAGGTTACCTTGAGGGATTAAGTAACCGGGTCCTCGGGGATGGTGTGCTTCTTTGTTTGTCAGGTTGAAGGTTTGAAATCATGGATAATAAAAGAAAAGAAAATTGTCAGGGTAGAATTGGAGGATTGGTTGAGGCGACGTGCGGCAACATAAGCTTACCAGGTGATAACTGTCTCCCACTACCCTTGTTAATTCGATCAAATTAATGTTCAAATTAATTTATATCGTTCGTTGCAGTCGGATAATGAGAGCAGATCAAAAACCACTTTCAATTATATTCAAGTTAATCTCGAGCGGCAAATTTTTTTACTTGGTCGAACTCAGGGAGGCAGCTTTCTCCTTAGGTAGATTTTTAGCAAATTTCCAATCTTCGATTTTCAAAGGAGATATTTTTGATCTTTTTCGGTTTTTTATGCAAGACACATGCAAAATCAGGCCAATTTAAACGTTAATTCCGAAAGATGGTCAAATTAATTCCTAAAATCATGAAACTTGGCCAGATTATGAAATATGATGAAATTAAACTACCCTAATTTTTTTGAAATTTTCTGACACTAAATTAATTAACTATGAATTAAAATTGAATGCAAGGTGATTCTGACTAATTTAATTTTAATAAATACCAAATCACACTATTTCCAGATGTCAAAATTATCCTAGATAGATCTAAGTGTGAGGAATCCAGGAAAATTAATGAACTTAAATTTTCATGTGAAATGGACCTAAGAAAAATCAATTAATCAAATCAGTAGATGATTTATTTAGGCCTCGATATGCGTGCATTTATGATGAAATTTTTACGCAAGGTAAAGCTAATTATCCAAGCTCTACTGTGATTTTTGGGGAATTTTTGGAGCTACAGAAAAATTACAATCAATTAAGAGGTGAAATTGGGCAAAATATAGCAAAAATGAACCAATTAATTAATAGAAAATTCTGCTGACATTCCAAAAATATCCACATGTCACATAATGAGGAGGACAATGTAAGCTACACAATGCAATTTTTAAAACTCAAAAATGAATTAAGATGAATGCCTAAATATGCGTGCATGGCAAGGGTATAAATGTAATTACATAAATTTCAATTGCTGAAAATAAAACATGCTGACAAGGAATTTTATGCAATTACCTAGAATGCAGGGGGGTGGATGCAATTTCTCCACGAATCACGTGCTCCTCACGTGGGGTCGCTTCGCAGGGACTGAAAGGTAATATCGAAAACTTCCAGGGGCCTCAATGCAATTTGCCCAGGCCGCACGTGCGGATCACGTGAGGTGCCCTAGGCTCGGTGTACGTCGGAAGCTCGGAGCGAGGCTCGGCTGCTCTGGAGGTTCGGATGAGGCTCGGAGAAGCTTCGGGTGATCCGAGCCTAGAGGTCGGGGAAGAGGCTCGGATCGGGCGACGTGGCGCGATCTGGACCGTTGGATCAAGGATGATCCAACGGTTGCTGGCTGATGACGCGTGGCGTGTCTGAGTCCATCAGATCATCGATCGATCCAACGGTGAGGGGCTCGCTCCTGCTGATGATGACGTGGTCGATTAGTGACCGTTGGATCTAGATTGATCCAACGTTACCTGGAGCTCGATGAAGAGGGCGACGTGGACGACGAAGCACCGCTGGATCTAGAGGGATCCAACGGTCCTCGGCTGCTCTTGTTGATGGCGACGTGGCGTGACCAGTTGCGTGGGATCCGCCTGATCCTACGGCTGCTCCGCGAGGTGACGTGGATGCCTCTAAGCCGTTCGATCAAATGGATCGTACGGTGGCTGGACTTTGTGCCCAACGGTCCTCCGCCTCTCGTGGCGGAGGAGGCTGTGCTCCGGCGGAAGGTCTCAAGCTCCGCCCTGCCCTCCTGTCGTCGGTGAAGGTCAATGGAGGATCTGGAGAAGCTCGGAAGATGTGTGGCGAGTCGGCGAAACGTCCGGTCCTCTCAGAGGGGAAGGAGGTGCGCTGGAGCTCGGTGACGGAGGAGCTTGAATGAAGCTCCGACGAAGTTCCGACCAATGACAGCGAGGGTACCTGCAGGGGTTAGAGATATCGCCGAAGCGTGCGCGTGCTCGTGGAGTTGTGCTGGGTGAAAGGCGAGGCCTGCGTAGCAATGGGGGTGTCCGGTGATCGAGCTTCGCCCAGGTGGCAGAGCTGGCGTCGGTGAAAGGTGGGGTACGGCGTTTGAGGAAAATAATGGTAGCGCGAAGATCGGAGCTCCGTCGCGGAGCTTGGAGGGAGGACGGTGGAGCGAGAAGATGATTGCGGAGGGCGAATTAAATCGGAGAAATCAAAGGAGAAAATAAGAAGAAGATCAGAGGAGAATGGAGGATGCTACCTGGGGGATGGAGCTCGAGTCTAGGCTCCTGGTCGTCGCTCGAAGGTCGATAGATGGCCTGAGCTCACGCAACTCGTCGGAGGAGTTGCAACACGGCGTGGCGACGTCGTGGATCTCGCCGGAGAAGATGCTCGTTCTTCGCTCAATGTTTCGTCTAATTGATGTCACCAATTGGAAGGTCGGAGCTCAGGGAATCTCTCTGGAATGGCGGATAGGGAAGAACGTGGCCGGAGGGCGATGATTTATAGGGTGAAGGTGATGGCAGGAGTCGCTGGAAGGTGGTGTTCGAGGTCGTCGTGGGGCGACTCTGGTGGGAGTCGTGGGGAGTGAGGGAGCCGGCGAGTATAAGGGAAGAGTGGTGATGGTCGTGGTGGCGTTGGTGATCGGAGAAGGTGACTGGAGTGGAGACGAAAATAGAAAGGGGCGGCCCCTCGCGCAAGATCGAGATCGTGGGAGAGAGGGGGGCCAAAGGTAGAAGACAGAGTCGTTGCCGTTGGATCTTGTGATCCAACGGCCCGGATCAAAGCGCTAAGGACCGGCTAGGATTTAATCTGAGGAGAAGCGATCTAAGGGTTAGCGATGTGCCACGTGGCGCGTTGGAGACGAAGCGCGAGCGGGCGGCCGTGATTGACTCCAGCGATTGATCGAAGGGTTGGCGATGATTGTGGAGCTAGCGGCTCAGATGGAGCAACCCCGAAATGATCGTAGGGTGTGCAAGGCTACTACGTGGTGAAAGGAGATACATGCGCTGGTGGATGGTGATGATGAGCCCAGGGGTTCGATCGGACGGTGGGAATAAAGGGTGTACGTGGAGGTGGCGCAACCGTTGGATCGAGATGAAGATCCAACGACTGTGGGCGCGGGCGGCTAAGGCAAGGGGAGCGGGCCGCGTGGCGCAATCAGAGGGCGCCACGTGGCCAGCTGTAAGTGGTTGCGAGAAGAAATGAGATTAGAGAGAGAAGGAGGCCGAATTTGGAAAAACTCATAACATGAAAGTTGTAGATCTCGATGAAATCTACAAGTTTCATGTTGACCAAAAACGGAGATGAGGTCAAATATGATACAAAAATACAGGAATACAAATATACACATATATAGTATACATAGAGGCCCAAAAACCCAACTTCTTCCTACGAGCTCCGAATTGGATGAAATTAGTCTCATTTTAAAGGTCTCTGGATGTGTATTCATCTGAAGGTGAGTAGACCTATTTTGGAGTTGGTACAAGAGCATTATGGACCTTCTAAGGTACAGGGCTTTATTGGGTGCTTTACAAAGGAGATCTCTGACTTTCTTCCTTATATTATTAAAGGTGTTTATATATCATAAGGGAGGTGTTGTTTTAAAGGGGGATATTTTACAAGTGATCTTGGCTTCTTATTTAATGCAATATATGAATGCTAAAATGCAAATGTTATCACTGTATGCATGAATGTTAATTATGCAATATAAGTAGAAATATGCATCTATTTACTCGGGAACAAAGCTCTTTTCTCAACTTTAAGAGTGATGAATCACAGATTCATCACCAGGTCAACGCAATCTCTAATCCCGAAGTATCCACAACTTTGTAGTCCATATATTGGTGAGGTAATTCTCTTGACTAATCCTTGATGTAGACTATAAGGAATATGAGTTAATCTAGTGAGAAGGAATGAAACTTTTTGTGATAATAAGTTTTGAAAAATAACACCATTTATTTGCTTTTCTCTTTTTCGTTACTTAGCATTCGCTAATTGTCATCCTATGCTTTTTGGGAAATCCAACATGTATCGGTGAGCCATCGCAAGGAATTTAATAATCCAGTCAGCTAACATAGTAGTCATCCTACCAGCCGTAGTAGCTTTACTTAATAAGTAGTTGATAGTCTTTTGTGTATTTCCTTTCAACCTATGTACATATAAATATTTATGGTAGGATAATGTATCATGTAATCTTCATTTTCTGAATGGAAAAGAATTAAATACTTCTTTATGAAAATTTTAATTACAATTTGTTTCAGAATGTTAGTTGTGTTGATGAATAAATTATTGCTGAGTAACCAAATCGGGATATGGGGAGGATCTTATGACCCAGAATCGAGTCGTGACATTTGAATAGGGAATCCAGTTAGTTCCTAGAACACTTTATGGTAGTATTTTTTGATGATGTAGCCACCTATTTTAGGAACATGCAACAACATGAACATCTCTATCATGCACTTGAGACAATACGGAAAGAATATGTTGTATGCAAAGTATAACAAGTATGATTTTTTATTAACTAAAGTATCCTTTTTATGCCTTGTCATTTCGGTGGTAGGTATCTCTATTGATCCTACAAAGTTTAGTGTGCTGATGAGCTGGGAGCATATGGAGACCGTAAAAGAAATACAATCTATTGGATCTAATCGAGTACTATAAATGGCTCATGAAAGCTTTTTTCAAGAATGGCCTTTGACTAGGTTAACTCAAAAAAGGTATCATTCGTATGATCTGGTACTTGAGAAACCATCTCTTACACACTGAAAGAATATTTAACCATTGCATCTATCCTTACTTTACCCTCACTACAAAAAAAGGTGTAATTGACATTTGCACATGAGGGCTTGCACTTGCTCGCCCCCTCTTAGGCAAGCACTTGTAGAACACATGTGCTTGTCTGGTTTCCTTGGCATTGGAATTTAGAGGTACAGGGAGAGTGCGCAAGTGTCAAAATGCGGGCGAGCGCTTACGGACCACTAGGAGAGCACATAAGTGTGCTCGCCAACGTATGTAAACAGAGCGCATCCCGACTCAAGGGATCATTCCAATCATTTCCACCTCCCACAAACACTCTCTGGTGATTTTCGATGCCCCTGCTTCGTCGTCGACGAGCATTGGTCACTTCCCTCTCACCTTTCTTGAGGTATTTCGTCCACTAATCTCTTTTTTTGTTACATATATATGAATAAATGTAGCATTTAAGTTTTTTTGATATAGATTTTTTCATCAATGTATTGTTGATTTTATGGTATATGCTGTCTTTTGATTATATAATCATTAGTTTAATATGTATAGATGGATGATTTGATTCCGAATTAGCATAGTTTAGGATAATTCATATTGTAATAAGGTGTAGGATCAAATGCTTAAACCAAGTTAGTGCTTATTATCAACTTATGTAACATTATTTTTCAAGAAAAATAGTTGTATAAATGTTATGGTATGTTTTGGGTAATGTGAAGTTGAATTATTTGATGTGAAGTTGTGTTAGTGCTCCATATAAATGTTAGATTTCATCATAGAATACTAATGTCAGGTAAATTATATCGTATATTAGAGGGTGCTGAGATATCTATATATGTTTTGATGTTGATAGTAAACATGAATGGATCATATCTGATGATAAGAAAGGTGTGTAGAAGTTATGATGGAATATTTATTATGTGAATATAAAGATGTTTTATGATAGGGTGCATAGATGTGAATGTGAGGATGGTATGTGAAGGTGTAGACATACAATGTGAATGTGAAATCGTTGCAGATGAAGGTGTGCAGATGTGAATGTGATGATAGCATGTGAAGGTGTATAGATATTATATGTGAAAGCATAGGCGTATAGACTTGAATGTGAGGGTACTATATATAGACGTGATTTAAATAATGAATAAACCATGATCATTGTTAAACAATTACAAAAGTGTGTGTGTGTAGGTGAATATGTATGATGCCAATTTGAAGTTGTATATATGAAGATGTATGCATGAGTATGGTTATGTAGGGGGAGATAGAGGTATGTTCCTACAATTATGTAGGAGTATGGGTATGTGTATACATCATTAATTCAGTGTAAAAAGTTATGGTATGATAATTTTATCACAATAAACATAAATTAATGTGGTCAAGTGATGAAACACTAATTGACGATGTTAATTAATACTATTGTAGTACGGCCAATTAGCAATCGACCAGAACCAAATTGATTATCTCTATGGAGAGGACTCGATTTTAATTTATAACCGGGCAAGTCCAGAGTCTAACACAAGGACATGAATAATTATTCAATTTAGTCAAGGTGTTAAATAACAATTTAAATGTTCAATTAGTAATCTAGATTAAGTGAATGCAATATAAAGACAATGCATTATTTTCAAAATATTTTACGCATTTACATTACATAAACAAACTATGTTGCACAATAAAACACATAATAGATGCACAAACACATAATAATCCTCCTAATTAATTGATTGAATGGCTTGTGAATTTAATTAACAAATAATGAAAATCTGGTAAATCAATGATGTTATTCAACCAATAAATAACTCAATTTTAGGGGTCAATTATTATGATGAATGGGCAAGTTGAGTTCTCTAAAATTTAGTGTGTAAATTAAGCTTCAAATTAAGTTTTAGATTTTAGAGGTTAGGTTTTTTTGCCTGTTCATTATTTATTTATTTTAAAATATTGAGAGTTGTGTGTGTTCGCAATGATGCCTAAAATTTGTTCTTTGGCGCACCAATTTTCACACTTTTCAGATTTTTTGATGCTTAAGTGTGTTTATTAAAATTCAGATATTGAAAATCAGTAATACTTTACTTTTTAAGCTCTGATATTTGTATTAAATCATTGTGTGATTAGAAAATTCTAATAATATCACATTTGATGTGTGTAATTATGATTTATTTGATGCTCAAATAGCATTGTCAGTGATTGTATAGTTTTTCAAGAATACATCATCAAGTGAATATGGGAATTGATTTTTAATAAGGTCCACAGATCATATTTTTCCAAACTCTCATGTCTTGCAAATATACTATAAAATATATAACTGAAACAATTTTGTCTTAGATTGATTTGTTATTTAGATTTAATAGAATTTAATTTTCATGATTCATTTTAATACAATCCATAGATCATATTTTTCCAAACTCTAAAGTCCTGCGAATATATTATAAAAATATCTAACTGAAACAATTTTGTCTTAAATTGATTTGTTGTTTAGATTTTATAGAATTTAATTTTCACAGTTCACTCTTTTCCAGTATAAAATCTATTAAAAATCACATGTCAAAAAATCTACAAATATAGCATTAGGCTTGTTTTTGTTTGTTTTATATCCTAATTAAATTTCATTAATTTTGCATATTATTTATTCACCAAATTATATTGAAACCCCTAAAAGATTGATTTTTTATGCATGCATCTTAAGTTTATAAAAATATATAATAAGTATTCTGAAATTTTCATTTAATAAGGTTTGTAAGAAAATTATCAATTGTTTATTTTGGAATCATTTCTTATTAAATTTAATTTGGCCAAGTTTATTTGTTTTCTTAAGGAACTTATTCATTTGCATTACATTCTTGCATTATCACTTGCATATAAAAAATACTAAAAATACTTCTCTTTGAAAACTCACACACTAAGTGATCTAAATTGAATCTAAGTGTATTTGCTTACTTGTGTTCGGCCTCGGACTTGTTCAAGTAAAAATTACATCACTCAAATTGAATTGATTTCTATATTCTTTAGTGATTTTTGATTGATCCCTCATTGCCTGGCTAAAAGAACCACACACCATTAGCATAGGGCAATTTGGGAATGTCACTCAAGCGGTTAGAAGGAAGGCACGTAGGGCTTTGTTGGGGCTCAGATGATCCTGATCGAACATCTGCTAGTTCCTTGACAGTAATGGTAGATTTCAAGGAGTTAGATCTGATCTACGATGCATATAACATAAGACTCAGAGTCCTCCTCATCCTTTGCTTCTTCTAAGAGCACAATGGATCTCTCTTAAGCGGCTAGAGCTTGAATTGGTCTTAGATGTTGAAGTTTCTCTGTTGTTGAGACTCACCTAAAGGGATCTGCAAGGAATGTGTGGCATGAGCACTCGGATCTATATATAACTGAAACAATTTTGTCTCAAATCAAGATTGATTTGTTATTTAAATTTAATAGAATTTAATTTTCATGATTCATTTTAATACAATCCATAGATCATATTTGTCCAAACTCTAAAGTCCTGCGAATATATTATAAAAATATCTAACTGAAACAATTTTGTCTTAAATTGATTTGTTGTTTAGATTTTATAGAATTTAATTTTCACAGTTCACTCTTTTCCAGTATAAAATCTATTAAAAATCACATCATGTCAAAAAATCTACAAATATAGCATTAGGCTTGTTTTTGTTTGTTTTATATCCTAATTAAATTTCATTAATTTTGCATATTATTTATTCACCAAATTATATTGAAACCCCTAAAAGATTGATTTTTTATGCATGCATCTTAAGTTTATAAAAATATATAATAAGTATTCTGGAATTTTCATTTAATAAGGTTTGTAAGAAAATTATCAATTGTTTATTTTGGAATCATTTCTTATTAAATTTAATTTGGCCAAGTTTATTTGTTTTCTTAAGGAACTTATTCATTTGCATTACATTCTTGCATTATCACTTGCATATAAAAAATACTAAAAATACTTCTCTTTGAAAACTCACACACTAAGTGATCTAAATTGAATCTAAGTGTATTTGCTTACTTGTGTTCGGCCTCGGACTTGTTCAAGTAAAAATTACATCACTCAAATTGAATTGATTTCTATATTCTTTAGTGATTTTTGATTGATCCCTCATTGCCTGGCTAAAAGAACCACACACCATTAGCATAGGGCAATTTGGAAATGTCACTCAAGCGGTTAGAAGGAAGGCATGTAGGGCTTTGTTGGGGCTCAGATGATCCTGATCGAACATCTGCTAGTTCCTTGACAGTAATGGTAGATTTCAAGGAGTTAGATCTGATCTACGATGCATATAACATAAGACTCAGAGTCCTCCTCATCCTTTGCTTCTTCTAAGAGCACAATGGATCTCTCTTAAGCGGCTAGAGCTTGAATTGGTCTTAGATGTTGAAGTTTCTCTGTTGTTGAGACTCACCTAAAGGGATCTGCAAGGAATGTGTGGCATGAGCACTCGGATCTCAACCAAGAAGTGATGGTGGGATGGTAATTTGGTTTTTATAGATGGATGATATGTGTTTTATCTGTATGTTGTGGAAGAGGATGAGAAGAGCTTCAACTATGACGGTGCTGGCAAGAGTGATAAGTTGTGGAAGATATAGAGAAATGATTAGGGAAACAAGGAGGGTTGATTGGTCATAGTCGAGCAGGGTTGGGTAGAAAAAATATATGACGAGGGAGAAATGAGAAGGAGTAGCTGAGGAATCGAAGAGAAGAAGAAGAAAGGAGGAATAAAAGGGAACATAAATGGGATTACATGATTTAGATATTACCTAAAGGGCCTAAAGTTTATAAGAGATCCTGGAATTGTCATTCTAAGCATCAACAGTGGTTGAGCTAAGCAACATCTACGAGATAGTGCAATGATAGTGAAGATCTCGCTAGATCACTCGTAGAGCCGATGGCTCGTCGCTGCTCAGTTGGGGTCTTTGTGCTATGATATCCTCATGAAGAAGCAAGGGCTGGAGCTCTCTCTCCTTTTTTTCCTCAAAGAGTGGCATATAGTTTAATCGGGAGTCGGATAATGTGCTTTAACCCATTGATGAAGGTCGTGGATTGGTAGTTGATGAATTTATGATTCATCACCGTAAAAGATGAAAATAGAGCTCTGTTCCCAAGTCATTAGATGCATTTATTCATTTAAATTATATTTTTTATTCATCCATATGTAAATAAGATTCACATTTTAGCATGCATAACTGCATAATTAAGAAGCCAAAATTCCCTTGTAATTATAACTAGCGTGCACACCCGTGCTTTGCACGGGTACGAAGGATTTGACTGTTTTTTTAATAACATGTGAGAAATTTTAATTTTTTATTATATTATAAAATCAGCTTTGTAAAAAACAATTAGTAGATTGTTTAAATAGTTTTTATCAAAACTTTGATATAGCGAAGTATAGAAACTCTTAAAGTACGTATAAATTTAATATCATTATCTGTAACATATTTAATGATATAAAATAGTTGTAATGAAATTTATGAAGGATTTAAGAATAGATAATAATTGTGTTCATTTTCTGAAGGGTCATTAATATAGGAAAGCCGATAAATTTGTTTTATTACAAATGTTATTCTATATCATACTAAATATATGATTATAATTCATTCATTAATCATGTCCAACAACACAACTAACATATCTAAATAAGAAATTATATATAAGATTCAGAATGCCGGCAGGTATTATGTCCGAGATCACTCCCCGCTACATAATTTATGTTGTCACGAAATCTAATTATGCAGGCAATGTAAAATATTCTAAGGATGTGTCACAAAAAAGTGTCACAAAACATGTACAAATATGAGAAGTTGTCACGGCAGATACCAAAACATATAAGCACGGAATGATGATTTTAGATACATCTTGACAAAGAGCACATATCTTTTGTCTTTTGCAATGTAGATACTATTAAGATTTCATATCATTCTAGGTAAATTACGTACTCTACGAACGGAGAAAAGATCTAATCTGCCATAATCATGAGTATCTTTCATTCGTTATTGGATCGAACTTATCACTTATCCATTGAATACGAACGAATTTCTCTTACAACAATTAGGAAAAAAACAGAAATGAATCTTCTCTATTCGTATTTCTGCATTCAAACAAAAAAATACTGACTCCGGGTGTTACAAATTCTCAACTTGCATAAATTTGATGACTAATAATAATCATATTCAATGTGGTGCGATCTCATGGTCGATTTGAGAATACGCATGAAGATATTATTTCAGAAGGAATCATCTTATAGACTTAGACCATTGATGGGTTGCATCGGTGTATTCAACCACATATCGGGTCCTTCCTCGCAATCAACTCGATTTGTCAGGAAGTAAGCCAACCATCTTTGTAATCTTAGTATAGTATATAATTTCATGTGTTCTATCCAAAATCTTTATTGTTATTATATAGATTTATATCTTCCTCATATGAACAAATTGGGGTTTCCCCTCTTTCTTTTAGATTATCAAGGTTAGTTCGACGTCTACTAAATGTACGATTTTCTCGGCAATATGCCTTGTATTGGATTCCTAAAAAGAGAAGATGTTACGATGTCGATGACCCCGTATAGGGTCGAGCAAACATATTTCTTGTTCTTGCTCGAGGTCGAGGTATATATCTATCACTATGCTTTGTAAAGGAAGGATGTCATATAAAGAGAATACAAATAAAAATTGGGATGAGTGCATAACACAAGTGGTCTTCCTTTTTCCCCTCAAAAATCCCTGGAAAATTGTTAGTAGATTAAACATGTCTAGTTTCAGATTTTCAACCTCTTAAGTTTTTCTTGGTAGCGTCGCAACACTCTTTTTTATTAGCGTTGTCTACCCAACAAATATTGTCATATTATGTGATATATCGGTATTAAATTAAGCACGTCTAGTGCATACCCACGTGTTGCACGGGTGAAAAATATGATATTGCACATCACATTCATATGATAATGAGTATCCATTGATTTTTTTTATTTTTGCATTGGACGATATGACAATAGTATTTCAAATTAGAGGTTTACACATAACTTTAAGAAGTTTTCCTTCGTAAGTTTTAAAGACTATCCTCAATTTCAAAACCTTATTAACATAAAAATATCATAACTCGCACGGGTGTTCCATCCACTTTGTAGAGGCACTTCTTATAAATGGCATCAACAACATATCAACACAATCCATTTCTGAATTCATTGATGCAACAAAGACAATTATCCATGTAAAAAGGAAATGATCGTTGAATTCAGTTATGAATCATCAAAGAAATCATAAACACAACTAAGTAACTTGCAATTGGGAACAAAGAGCACCCAAATCGTAGGATCCTCCCACCAAATCATTTTTATCTACACCAACATACGATGCAGTTTTAAAAATAGACACCTACTTTATCCATCAATTGTCATGAAAGAAATGAAAGGAGCACTTTACACACAAAGGTAACTTTTATTTTTCATTTTTAATAAATTTTAAGATCTTTTAAAGTTCTTACATATATGAGGTTGTATAGAAGAGAGACCATATGTTGAGTTGTATAGATGAGAGATTATATGATCGTTAGTACCATGACATATGAAGTTGTTTGTTGGACTTGATTTGATCATAAGATGTCTACTGCTTTTAGCACCAAACTGAGCTTGTGTGTATCCATACAAGTCTATGAGGAGGGCAAATAAGGTTTCTTTTAACTGTTTTTGCTTCTTTGACCTTCATGTAGGTTAAGTAGTTGGTATATCTGATAAGTAGTTCGTATATCTTTAAGAATCACTTTCATGTAAGTAATCAAGAAATAGAAAATACGGAGAAATTTTTACTCATGGTTTCTGAGTTGAGTTCTGTTAGATTTAATATAGAAGTTACCTTAATCTTGGTCATATTTAGCAAAAATATTGAAGTCGTGATGCATCAGCAATAATTTTGCTCACAACCATAATATGATGTTATATTCCTTTTTCAGCTTTCCCGATTTAATAGATCAATCCCAAATATATGAATTGGCGATTATGGTTGCAAGAATGAATACATAATATGGGTCATTGGAAATAATTACAATATTTTAAAATGCATATTTTTTTATCAAATCTGTGAATGTATGAAATCTTTGAAATTACCCATCTAATAGTCCAACTTCTCAAGAAGAAGTATTGCTACATGTAGGTGGTGTCGTCACTCTCCCAGTCGGCCCAGGTGGTGTCATGATCTGACACACCTCCCATATGATTCTATTGGGGTACTCCTAGAGGAGACCCTACGTTCTCGTGTGTGATGTTCTCGATGCTCATAATGGCGTAGCAGATGCCGAGATAGGTGATGACGTAGACGAAGTGCGTGTGAAGCAGGGGAGTCCACATGAGGCATGGGCACCTGATGATGGGTAAGAAGGCCATGATGAGGGGACATATGTCGGAGAGACCTGGGTGGCAGTGGGAGCGTAGGAATTTCAAGATGATGAGGGTATATGATAGGCGGCGATGCCCAAAAGTATTTTATTGATGCAAGGTTTCTTGGATCTAGATCAGATAGATTATCATGGCGGTACCATGCTGAATGTAGCAGTAGAACCCGATGCTATCTCTACTATATTTAGATTTTACCTTGGGAGACCTAATGTCTATTCTGTTTTTAGCGGAACTCTGACGACATCGTTGAACTCAACCCGCGCCATGGATCCATCAAATGAGGAGGCACGACCGGATTGCGAAGGAGGGATTGAGGTCTTCGTCTATGATGAGGCATTCTGATCGGAGAAAGACGGGGATTTGGGATTCGAGATCGGAGAATTCGAAGATGATGACAGATCACCGAATGGGGTGTGCAGACGGTTAAGGGACATCGCGGCGAAGCAATGCCGCAATGATCGGCGTAGAGAGAGAGCCGAAGAGCGGCGGCGATCATTGGAGGAGAAACCCCTAAGTGAAGGGACGATGCGTAGCCTGGTGAGGAGTGGATGGTGATGGTCGGGCAGGCCTAGATGAGGAAGCATTTCAGTGGTCTAGGGTTGGTGCCTAGAGATTGAGCCGTCGGGGCAGCGGAGGAGGAAGGTGCCTTGGTATCGTTCTGGATTATGTACTGTTAGGATGTCACAGTTCATTTATAATGTAGAGTTGTAGATTGTCATGTTATCATTTTTCATGGTTGTTGACATGTTATTGGCTATACTGTATACATAATCATTTGCAGGTCATGTATTCAATTGCAACCTAAGATTGATCTTATAATCCCATGTGTGAAAGTTCTGTATGCATCTTCTCTATCCGCTGGCAATCTATTATATGTAAAATATTTAACATACTTAGTAATCCTCGTTTCCAGATTAACAACAATGGGCCCGTTGGTGCAAACCTAAATATAGAAACTAAATGCAGTTTGAACCATCCTCTATGGCTCTGTGCAAAAGAGAACAATTTCCATCAACTGAAAGGTGGACTCCTCCAGAAATCTCTATTGAAGCTCCAAAAATCATTTATTTAAATTTTAAAGCAGTCATTTCCTAATCTCAACATCATGCTAAGATGATGACGATGATGATAGGCTATTCTTCTTAGACCTAAAGTAGGTGGCAAAGGAAAATGGCTACAGCGGGTGGCATTAAGGAGCCTCAAGGCGATGAACCTTCGTGGCACAAAGGATGATGCGAAATCACCACAAATGAAGGATTCGGTTCGGCCTTACCCGACGGGGGGAGGGAATGTAACTTTCCTTTTTTGCCGATGCGACCAAGCAGCGAAGGAGGGAATGGGGGTCATCGTCGATGACGTTTGGAGGGGGAGGATGGATTGGAGGGACGACGCACAACCAAAGGAGGAGCAGATGACGAGCCCTAGTTGATGCTGGGAAGAGGGGGTGAACGGTGGGATTCTACCAAAGTCAGAGGGTAGAAAAAGAAAGACAACTATCACCGGGGGGCAAAATTGGAATGTAAGGGTAAAAAATTAATTCAAGGTCGGTGACCCCCCTGCATAATAGATGTTATAGACTTGTATATTACCATAATTTCCCTGATTTTTAATTATTTTCTACTAACTCCAAATTAAGATGTTGTTGTGTACATACTACTAATATTAATTCGGGAGAAATACCAAAAAATAATAACTTGCATTTTTGCCTAATAAAACCCAAACCATATTTCTAAGACAAAAAGTTGTAAGTCTGAATATCTCTCTCTCAAATAGTATCTCATATGGACCCCGACTCACATTTGAGTTACTCTACATTCGATTATCAATAAAACAAGACCGAATTCAAAAGAATCAGAGACATTATGTGAAACTTAAGCTTTGGGAATTGGGACATCATTGTATATCGTACATACTAACTAATTTGATCTTATTATTTTATGTACAAAAACAACTTTTTAAATTTATTTTCTTTGATTTATTTTTTAATAAAATGTGTAAAAATACAAATAAAATTGAAGTAAAAATCAAAGAAAATAAATCAATCAGAGTTTGTATATATAGTCTATATAAATATGTTCCTTTTATTTTATTTATTTATTTTCTTAGTTATTAAAAATATCAAAAATAGATTAATGTGTAAATAATTATTTTCTATTTTATCTTATTTTAGTTTGATTTTTACCTTATTTAAAATTTGTAAAAAGTTGTAAAATACAAAAATACAGTATTTTATATCCATAGAGTACCACCAAAAATACACTTTGTACATACGATTTCTTTTGGTTTTGGTTCCTTCACAAAATTAGTATATCACATCATAACAAATAACTTTCATGGATACTACTTTTGATTTGATATTTTTCAATTTTTATTGATTTTTCTATTATTTACTATTCTGAATTTTCTGGTAGTGATAGGAGTTACTCCGTTTTTACCCATTTTATTTTATTTTTATTTTTATTCTATTATTCCCCCCATCAACAACCCCACCCACAACACGTTGCGGCTCAGTGTGGCACCATCTTCACCTCCGATCTGAGTCGATCCAACATCACAGACTCGATCTTCTTCCTCCGCATCCATCGGCTCAGCATGCTACTCTGCCTTCTACAGTTGAATCAACCCGAACGCCCGTCGATCTGCCTTGTATGGTTGAGTCGACCCAACCATCTGCTTCCCCTGCTTACCTCACTCCTCCATCTCCTCCACGACCGCTTACCTCCCTCGATCTTGTAATAACTTCCACTTCCGTACCTCTCGCTCCTCCCCTTCCACGATGCTTTGCCCTTCTCATCTTAACCTAACCACCCATAAAGGAGCTTCGCCTTCCCCACTTTTTGACCATCTTCCAGTTTTTCCCACGAAGAGGGAGTGAGCTCTGACCATCTTAGGTGATAGCTAAGGAACCCCTCGTTGAGCGATGACCATCTGTCTTCTAGCGAGATCCGAAGAGGCTTCATCGCTCCGATGCTACAAGCTTCACACGAAGCCTACTTGAGCTCCTTTGTCATCCTAAAGTTGAGCCAAGGTCGGTGTTGAGCTCCAGTGCTCCTCCAACCATCTCTAGGCGAAGAACCCCAGTTAGCATCTCTTCTTCTTTCCTTCTCCTTTTTCTTCTTCTTTTCCTCTTTTTTCTCCTTCTTCTTCTTTGGATTCATCTGCTTCTTCATTCTTCTGTTGCTCCTCCTTTCCTCTACATTGCCGCTCATCACTACACGACAACTTATGCAACAATTAGCTTTGAATGGCCCTTTGATGCCATGTGGATTTGATGGTTTGATTCAACACAAATGTGTGCAACAAGCCTCTTTGGAAATGGATTCACCTCTCAAATCTAGGAGTCATTTCTAGATTTTTTCATGAATAGGCTTCAGTTGTTTATTCTAATGAGGAATCATCTAGGATGGTCTTACCTGCACCATTGATTGTCGGACCTCTTGTTACACGTGTTAGGAGAAGAAACTTGGCAAAGTCTGCTAATCCCATTAGTCATCAGAAAGCTAGAATCGATGATGGATGATGGTATGGGTGTTAAAATGTACATCAACATAAAGAGAAAGTAGAATACCAAATTTATTAATTAGATGGCAGAACATGGGGCGCGAATGAAAGATCATGGGAAAGGTCCTTCGCGTCTGGTCTTGGTCGATGCGTCGTCTAGGGTGTCTGCGGAGAAGGTGGTCACGTCAGGGGGTGCGCATCTCACCCACAATTTCCCGGCTAGCACGGGGATCCCTCTCGCATGGAGACGTCTCCGACCCAAAGGCGGTGTTGTTTCAGGTGTGGAGTTTTGGGTCACATTGCGCGTTGTGTAGGGCGAAAGACGAGGTGTGTTATCGTTGTCGAACAGAGGGTCATGTGCGGAAGGATTGTCATGGCCTCTCCGCCAGGATGGATGTTGACGCGGGGTCTGGTCAGGGGCCTTTGAAGGAGAGCGGGGTTGATGTTGACCTCGTTGTTGGAGTTCTCGTTGCAGAGGGTCCCCTCGAAGATTTGAAGAAGGTAGCAGAGGTTCTGGCATTGGGTCGATCAACCGGCTGTGTGGAAGACGAGGTTTGGTTGTCAGAAATGGATATGTGTATTCGAGGTGTTGAAGCTGTGAAGGTTGAGGCCTTCCTCTCCAATGGTTGTGACCTGTTCCCGACCTCGGTTTGTTGGCGGAGACCATGGCTGCGAGATGGTGTGGCTCGTGTCCTACCGCTCGGGGGCAGTAGTGTGGGAGGGGTAGTCGGCGTTCATCCAGAGGAAACAGATGGTAGAAGGTCTTGTGATGGCGTCCGAGATCTATATGGACTGGAAGAGGACGGAGACAAGTGGCGCGCTCTGGAAGATCGACTACACACAGGCTTATGACAGTGTGGATTGGAGGTTCCTTTGGATATCTCTACACAGGAGAGGTTTCCCAAAGATGTGGATAGATTGGATGAAGAGATGTGTCACTACTTCCTCCTTCTCGGTTCTGGTAAATGGTAAACCGACGGAGGGGGTTCTTTCAACCGCAGAGGGGGGTGAGGCAGGGGTGTCCGTTGGAACCGATGCTTTTTGTTCTGGTCATAGATGCGTCGGGCGTCTTGTTTAGGCGGGCAGTGGAGTCGGGGTGGTGTGAAGGTTATCGTAGGGGGGGTATCTCCATCCCCATCCTACAATATGCAGATGACACCATCCTCTTCCTGGCGGGATCAGAGGAACAAATTACGAATGTGGTTCAGCTTGTGGAGATCTTTGGTGGCTTGGCCGGTTTATAGATAAATAAAAGCAAGTCAGTTGTGATAACCTTTGGGATAGCCGAAGCAGAGCGGGACAGCATAACATCGGTTATGGGATTCCCCTTGGGGAACCTCCCGATTAACCATTTGGGTTTACCACTGACGGCAGGGAAGTTAAAGAAGGCAGACTGGGATGAAGTCATTAGGAGGATGGAGAGTAGATTGGCGGGCTGGAAGGCGATCACCTTGTCCAGAGGGGGCAAGCTTGTTCTGTTGGTCTCAGCGATACCTTTCTTCTTCTCGACCAGGTTGCTTCCGGTGGGGGTTAAAAAGAAATGCGAGTCTCTCATTAAGAGATTCTTCTGGTAAGATGGGAGGCAGCAGGGTCCAGGGTTGCATTTAGTGAAGTGGGAGAACATGACAAGAAGCCGCGAGGATGTTGAGCTGGGAATCTGTGACGTGGAGAGAATGAACAAGGCGCTACTCACAAAATGGATAATCAACATTTAGGGGCCTTCAACAGCTCTTGTGCCAAGGTTATTGAGGAAAATATATGGGATCACGAGCCAGTTCGAGGCAAGTAGAGTGCGGTTCAAATCCCCACTTTGGGCCGGAATCCTTGAGGTCCTTCCACAGCTTGTCACCTTGGTTAGACCCAGGGTGGGATGGGAATCTCTTTAGATTCTGGAAGGATGATTGGACGGGCGAGGGGAAAGTACGAAGATAGATTCCATCGTTTGTTCGCTCTCGCGACTTCGAAGGAGTCTATGATGGCGCAGACTATGGAAGCATGAGTTTGGGTGCCTACGTTCATAACGGACCTTTCAGAACAGTGCTTGGAGGAGTACCTAGCTTTGTTGGAGGAGGCCTCAGGCAAGTTTGTTCAGCGAGACCAGAGACTACTTCAAATGGCTAGGTAGAAAGTTCACTGTGAAGAGAGCATGTGCTGAGTTCAACAGGCGAGCGCAGGTGCAGGAGCAGGAGCTGAGGGATGACGTCAAATCAATTTGGGCTGCAAAGGTACCAAATAGAATTAAGATGTTCCCGTGGTGTTTGAGAAGGGGTCGCTTGTTGGACAAGGTACGCAGAGGGAGATTGTTGGGCCATACGAATATCCGTTGCAACAGATGTGAAGAAATGGAGGAAGACGTTGACCACCTCTTCCTGAGGTGCACGGGCTCGACATGGGTCTGGAGGCGGCTAGGGATTACGTGGCTCGAAACAGAGAGTCTGCCGACATTCTGGGACTCTATTAGGCGGGCGGGCATAGGCTCCACGGATGATTACTCGAAGGCTTTCGCAGTCCTATGGGCCATCTAGATGGGTCGTAACAAAAAGATTTTCAACAATCAGAGCTTTCAAGAAGAAAATATGTTCGCTCATTGTAATGTGATGTATAACTCATGGTTAATGCGGTCATGTACTCCTTTTTCTTAATATAATATACAACATGAGGTGACTCCCACGATGGGTGTTCACTCGCTCTTCATTCAAAAAAATTATGCATGACTAAACTTCTAATTGCTAGCCATGGTCAGTACTACATATATGTTTGTGTGGTGATTCTAATGACAATACTATTACAAACCTTGTATTTAGACCTCTAATTTAGAAAATAAGTGTGTGTTTTTATCTTATTTCTTGATTAAAGAATATTAGAAACTTTAATTTCCTAGAAAAAGACCGATGTTATAGTCATTTCCATGATTTTGGCAATTTTGACGACATATTAGCAATATATCAATTTTCAGGAAACAACAACATAATCAACACTTAAAGCCTTGTCAATGGTCCTGCCTCCATGTGATAAGCATCATTGCCATCTGCATCCCGTAGCGATGTCACCATCTGCTAGCATCGGTTGCTCTTCAAACAATGACATTACAACTCGTATCCACAAGGTAACTCCTTAAGCTCTGGGTATCTGCACTAGGTAATTCCTTAAGCTCTGAGTAACTGACCTCTGACGCCATCGGGATTGGCCACCACTGCTCCTAATGTGATCGTGCGTACATAGTGACTGGTTTTTGTATCAGTTAAATGTAAAGAACGCATTTATATACGAAAATCTACATGAAGTGATATATATGTAGCAACCTCTAGATTTTGAGCTTCAAAGGGAATTTCTGAAGGTTTGTTTGTTAAAGAATGTCATATATGACCTTGCGCACAGTTTCAGAGCCCAATTCCAGAAGCTCTTAAAGGTGATGGAGAGAAGGAGCTTTACCGATCATCTTAAGATTACTCTCCCTTAAAAAAAGAGGATTGAGAGAGGAACCTAAGTGAAAGATGATGTTCTAACAAGCAATGATGGGCATGGGATCAAAGAGATGAAGAAATGAACAACTAACCAATACGTAATCAAAGACCTATGGACCACTGAAGTACTTTCTCAGATTAAAGATAGCTCGCCGCAGGAGACAACTTGTTCTGTCTCAGAGAAAGTGTGCAATTAATCTATTACATGAGGCCGACAAGTTCAAGGCCAAACCGACTCATATTTATATGAACTACAAGGATCGATAATAAAAAGAGGCAAGCTGATGATGAATGATAATATCTCGTACTAGTGGGGAAACTTCTCTCCCTAACTATTAATAACCTTGATAGATTTCCATGGCAGTGGAAAGGCTTAACCAATTCATCAATATGTGCTCGCTGAGATGCCACCATGATGGCATCGAGGTACATCAAGGCAATCCAATAGAACGGTCTCTTTTTTGCTACAGGTTCATCTCTAGTTATTATTACATATTGTAACGCCGAGTACGATGAATGCCTAATAGATCAAAAATCTACTATTGATTTGTGCATACCTAAGGAGTAAGCTGATCACGTAGAAAAGCAAGAAACAAGTTGTAGTCTCTCTTTTTCTATAGAAGTGATGCAGCGTGACCCCAGATTATAGGGTCGCATTTATTTAATTAGTTAATCGTCAATTTTATTTACGTTTTTAGGTTGTCAAAATTGATTAATTAAATAATTGAGATCGCATTGATCTCAACGTTTATTTCGTAGATTTTAATTTGAGATTGGGTCAATTAATTAGTTAGAGTCAGTTTAGGCAAGTCGGTTGTCAATTTAAATGAGTTTACTATTTTTGTAAACCCATCTCTCATATATAAAGAGAGGGTAGTCCAGCATTTTTATTCAGTCCAGTATTAATGAAAAATTGAGTTTATCTCAGTATCTCCCTCTTTCTCTTCTCCCTCCACGCGATCTCCGCGGTTCTCCCCCTTCAATCCCTCGTTACCGACGAGATTTCTTTTCTCAACCCTCCGTCTTCTTCTCCACCAAAATCCACCGTTAAAAAAATTATTTTTAGCCGTGCGGATTTTCATTTTGCATCAATTGGTATCAGAGCATGGATATTGAGTCGTTCCTACGATTCAACGATCCCGTGGCATATTGGCGTCTCAAGCTTGATCTCAACCGCATATCTCATGGACCGCATGCGCGTTCGCGTCAACGGAAGTTCAAAAAACGTCTTGCGGCATCCCTGAAGGTTCAAACATGGTTGAACGCGCAAATCAACGAAGAATCGCCCGTTGACAACAAAAATCAGAACGTTGAGCCTGCTGTTCAAACCGATTTCGGCCAAGAAAGTGAAGGTATTTTCATTCGAGATAGAGATTTTATTGATACATTTTCGTTACAAAAAGAAATCGAAGACATGGGACCCGTATTGGATGAAGATCCCATAGATGGCGAAGTCCAAAATCTCGATCTATTCAAGGGCGACCTTGCTGTCCAGGAAGATGTGGAACCCCCCGTTGCAGCCCTCTCTGTTGCCGTCCCAAATCTGGCCGTAGAAGAAGTCACAAAGCTTGCTTTCAACGCACGGGTAAAGGAAGTCCGAAAGGGAGTGGGTTTGGTACTACCATCAACAATGCCTCCGGCGGTGCCAACCTCTTCGCCAACCACTCCTCGACCGGTCCCTGTTATGGCTTCGTCTATCCCTAGCCCCAGCATCCGATTCCTTACAACCCCCAGCTGCAGTTGGAGGAGCCACGATGTGTGCGCGACCTAGGCGCCACCGATGAAGAGCCTCCGCCAGGCACATTATCTCCTCCACGGTTGTCATCGACGCGACCAGAGCTGCCAGAAGCCCCCTTCACAGATCACCGGCGCTATTCCTTTGCACCAGCGACCGTCTTTACGCAGCGTCACGTCTCCCACGTCGTCACAAAGGTTGTCGTCGTCCCTCGCGTTTGAGTACCCTGCAACATCGCGCGCGCCCCAAAAGTGGCAGCCACCATCTCCACCATTCTCAGCGTCTCCATCGTCGATTTCCGAACTCCACGACCGCCCTGTTTGGAATCCTATTAGGGCTCGACACCATCGACGGTTTTGGAAAGATGGAGCCGAGGGGGCACTAATTCCTATTTTCCCTCCTGCGGAAATCCAATCCCATGAAATTAGGGAGGGGAAGTTGATTTGGGCATATTGTAATAAGGCCCCTCCTCCTACGTTTATCTATCAGAAGGATACGATTACAATAGGCTACCGAAATTACTATGTAAATAAAGGAAGGGATAAAGTTCAATTATGCCCCCCAGTCAAACAGTATTACGAAAAACAAGATAAGAGAGAGGGAGGTATCCCATTAATTCCAATTAGGACTAGGAAGATGGGATTTTCTTATAAAAGGACCCTATGGGTTATGACATTAGCCACATCTCCTCTCACCTTGGACTTGTGCCATTCATTCTCTATGGTCTCGACAAACTCCCCGGTGCTCGAGATGAAGATGCCCCATCAATTTTTCGTTCACCGCAATAACAAGACAAAGCTCGTGGAGACGCTGCCTTTTGCGCCACATATGTTCTTCCGGCATGGGGATTACGACTCCGGCCACCGCACCAAGGCCAGTTGGGTTCCACCGTTTGCTCCACATCTATTCTTCCCCGAGGCGAACAAGAACGTTGAGATCAAGCCATCAAGCATTGAAGATAAAGCAATTCGTCAGGAGACGAATTTTTTTAAAAAGCGGCGGAGAGTTGATGCAGCGTGACCCCAGATTATAGGGCCGCATTTATTTAATTAGTTAATCGTCAATTTTATTTACGTTTTTAGGTTGTCAAAATTGATTAATTAAATAATTGAGATCGCATGTGATCTCAACGTTTATTTCGTAGATTTTAATTTGAAATTGGGTCAATTAATTAGTTAGAGTCAGTTTAGGCAAGTCGGTTGTCAATTTAAATGAGTTTACTATTTTTGTAAACACATCTCTCATATATAAAGAGAGGGTAGTCCAGCATTTTTATTCAGTCCAGTATTAATGAAAAATTGAGTTTATCTCAGTATCTCCCTCTTTCTCTTCTCCCTCCACGCGATCTCTGCAGTTCTCCTCCTTCAATCCCTCGTTACCGACGAGATTTCTCTTCTCAACCCTCCGTCTTCTTCTCCACCAAAATCCACCGTTAAAAAAATTATTTTTCGCCGTGCGGATTTTCATTTTGCATCAATTGGTATCAGCGCATGGATATTGAGTCGTTCCTACGATTCAACGATCCCGTGGCATATTGGCGTCTCAAGCTTGATCTCAACCGCATATCTCATGGACCGCATGCGCGTTCGCGTCAACGGAAGTTCAAAAACGTCTTGTGGCATCCCTGAAGGTTCAAACATGGTTGAACGCGCAAATCAACGAAGAATCGCCCGTTGACAACAAAAATCAGAACGTTGAACCTGCTGTTCAAACCGATTTCGGCCAAGAAAGTGAAGGTATTTTCATTCGAGATAGAGATTTTATTGAGACATTTTCGTTACAAAAAGAAATCGAAGACATGGGACCCGTATTGGATGAAGATCCCATAGATGGCGAAGTCCAAAATCTCGATCTATTCAAGGGCGACCTTGCTGTCCAGGAAGATGTGGAACCCCCGTTGCAGCCCTCTCTGTTGCCGTCCCAAATCTGGCCGTAGAAGAAGTCACAAAGCTTGCTTTCAACGCACGGGTAAAGGAAGTCCGAAAGGGAGTGGGTTTGGTACAACCATCAACAATGCCTCCGGCGGTGCCAACCTCTTCGCCAACCACTCCTCGACCGGTCCCTGTTATGGCTTCGTCTATCCCTAGCCCCAGCATCCGATTCCTTACAACCCCCAGCTGCAGTTGGAGGAGCCACGATGTGTGCGCGACATGGGCGCCACCGATGAAGAGCCTCCGCCAGGCACATTATCTCCTCCACGGTTGTCATCGACGCGACCAGAGCTGCCAGAAGCCCCCTTCCCAGATCACCGGCGCTATACCTTTGCACCAGCGACCGTCTTTACGCAGCGTCACGTCTCCCACGTCGTCACAAAGGTTGTCGCTGTCCCTCGCATTTGAGTACCCTGCAACATCGCGCGCGCCCCAAAAGTGGCAACTACCATCTCCACCATTCTCAACGTCTCCATCGTCGATTTCCGAACTCCACGACCGCCCTGTTTGGAATCCTATTAGGGCTCGACACCATCGACGGTTTTGGAAAGATGGAGCCGAGGGGGCACTAATTCCTATTTTCCCTCCTGCGGAAATCCAATCCCATGAAATTAGGGAGGGAAAGTTGATTTGGGCATATTGTAATAAGGCCCCTCCTCCTACGTTTATCTATCAGAAGAATACGATCACAATAGGCTACTGAATTACTATGTAAATAAAGGAAGGGATAAAGTTCAATTATGCCCCCCAGCCAAACAGTATTACGAAAAACAAGATAAGAGAGAGGGAGGTATCCCATCAATTCCAATTAGGACTAGGAAGATGGGATTTTCTTATAAAAGGACCCTATGGGTTATGACATTAGCCACATCTCCTCTCACCTTGGACTTGTGCCATTCATTCTCTATGGTCTCGACAAACTCCCCGGTGCTCGAGATGAAGATGCCCCATCAATTTTTCGTTCACCGCAATAACAAGACAAAGCTCGTGGAGACGCTGCCTTTTGCGCCACATATGTTCTTCCGGCATGGGGATAACGACTCCGGCCACCGCACCAAGGCCAGCTGGGTTCCACCGTTTGCTCCACATCTATTCTTTCCCGAGGCGAACAAGAACGTTGAGATCAAGCCATCAAGCATTGAAGATAAAGCAATTCGTCAGGAGACGAATTTTTTTAAAAAGCGGCGGAGAGTTGATGCAGCGTGACCCCAGATTATAGGGCCGCATTTATTTAATTAGTTAATCGTTAATTTTATTTACGTTTTTAGGTTGTCAAAATTGATTAATTAAATAATTGAGATCGCATGTGATCTCAACGTTTATTTCGTAGATTTTAATTTGAAATTGGGTCAATTAATTAGTTAGAGTCAGTTTAGGCAAATCGGTTGTCAATTTAAATGAGTTTACTATTTTTGTAAACCCATCTCTCATATATAAAGAGATGGTAGTCCAGCATTTTTATTCAGTCCAGTATTAATGAAAAATTGAGTTTATCTCAGTATCTCCCTCTTTCTCTTCTCCCTCCATGCGATCTCCGCGGTTCTCCTCCTTCAATCCCTCGTTACCGACGAGATTTCTCTTCTCAACCCTCCGTCTTCTTCTCCACCAAAATCCACCGTTAAAAAAATTTATTTTTCGCCGTGCAGATTTTCATTTTGCATCAAGAAGGGAGAAAATACGGGGCGATGGTACAAGCATCATCACGAGATGCAATAAATCCATGTAGTTCTTACATATCTTCCGACAAGATGAAGAAACTGAGGTATGGAAACACAATTATTATCTCATAGCAAACAACTCTATGTTTTATGAGTAACCATGCATGTGGAGATCGAGTACAACCAAAATAGAGACCTCAACAAGAGACCATCTCAGAACTTCTGATGTCTCTTATGCACATCAAACAGCTAACATGTTCATCAAGCACTTCAAAGAGCTCTATACGAGCATTGTTGTAGTAATTTGAGCATGAAAGATATCTATGCTCCATCTTCATAGCATTAGGGTTTGAAACCTACTATCTCTAAGATACTTAGTTACTTTTATTCGTGTTAATCATGACCCCAGCCTCTCTCTCTCTCTATAAGGAGGATTAGGACTCACTATTCTATATATCGAGTGTTGCTTTTCACAATATTAATCATCCAATTATCCCTACCAATTCACTGCAAGTAACATTTCAATTTCATAATGTTTATGTGTAATCCATAAATGTATATCTAAGCATAAGGAAGACTTGAAGCTCCTCTCCCCCTTTATATATTCTCCCAACTTAGTCAAATACCATCCAACAAATATGACAGAACATGGGTGTAAGAGAACTTACGCTATCTTTTGTTGTAAATCTCCTAAGAAAGAATAATCTACTGAAAAATCGACTTGATTTTGTCCCCACACGACCCCCAATGCACGAGATCCTTTCTTTCAGTTGTGTGTAAGTGAACTAAGATCGCTATGAAAGAGAGATCCATTATCTAAATCTGTGTATAAGAGAGGTCATTCTAAAGCATGCATAGGAAAGAGAAGCACCATTATTTTGTCCCTTTTAAACGAGAATCATCTTCCGTTAATAAGTTGAGCACATATTGATGTGAGCAATAAATATGTGTCTCTATACAATAGACATTGCTATACTAGTGATTGACGAGTCAAACATAGCACAAGAATCTATCTTTCTACTCGATTGCTCGGCAAATTGTCATTCTATACTACAACCCTACATGCTACAACCCATCCTACTCATCAACATATATTAGATGCATCATTGTCATTGTTAGCAATATGTGTAGAACATAATTGGTTTGTATCTTCGTATATCTTATGTATAAGTCGGAGATTTCAATTTGTATAAGTTGGGCATTGCATTCTCCGTCTTCAGCGGTTATGTGAAGAATAACCAACAGTATAATAGTTGATCACTTGATTGGATATCAAGATCCATCAATTGTTTTAATATGCGGTCCTATATTTAGTTCCACATCATCAATTACGAGAAAGTTGTGTGGGAATGGAGCTTACATATAGGTTCGAGTGCTACATATTTCGTTAAAATAAATAACAAAAGGACAAACTCATGAGGATCCTTTCATTGAGTAGACCAATTGTCCAGATCATCTCGAACCACATATTTCTTGATCTTATGGTCATTGGTGTTACATTATGTGTTCCCTATTATCATTTTGCAATAAGGATAGTAATGAGGATCATAGAAACCTTATGGAGCTTGCGGTGGTGGAACTTCCTGGAATTCATTTAAAAATAATCAAAGATAAAATCATACCTTATAGTTCTTCCATTCCACCAACACCACCATAGGTGTGACTCTAATAATCATAGCACATATCCATAAGTATAAGAGTGAGGCAAAGGATAAGCAAGTGGTCATGTCAGAAAGTATAGACTGAATAATCATCGCAATTATAATGGAGATATGATTAGGACACTACATGAGAAGAACTCCAACCACAATAAAAGGGTGAGGATGTGTTGATGCCCTTGTATTAAGAGTCACCCATCCCAATACTAAGAGAGACCCCATCAAAACTATTAGCCCTCCATGAAAGTCATCAGTTAATAAATGTTGACTGGAAAAGAGCATAGGGGCTGGCTTCCAGAGCTCAAGTTCTTGTTTTTGATCCGAGGCTTTCATGCCTAAATCTTATTTTGGTTGTGGTCATATAACTCATGATCCTCATAGCCATAGTGCATGGGCTCTAGACTTGGCATCCTCTTCATGCATTTGCATGTTGCTGTATATATTTAACCCAACGCCCAGTAGTTAACAATCACTACTTAACAAATCACTCTGCAGCAGACCTTTCCTATAACCACCAGTAGTAGAATGTCAGCTACCATCAAGGTTGCAAAAAGCGGTATGTGGTATTCAGTCGGTAAGGAAACTGATTACTGATTAAACGGTAGCAGGAGTTTAAACGAAAATTAAACGGGTTATGCGGTTTTGCATTTTTAATTAATAAAAAATTATTACATATATATAATTAATAAAAAAAAGTATAAATAAATAAGAAATATAATCATATATTCACAATATAGATCAAATATTGTCAAATTCAATGAATATTTCAACCAAATTTCAAAATAGATAACATAAACAACAAGAATTCATAGTCAAATATCGAAATAGATAACATAAAAGTCATGGATAATGGTGATCCTTTGAAGAAAGTAGATCAATGCGTTTAAAAGGTCGTTTAAGACCGTTTAAAAGGCCGTTTAAGGTCTTTTAAACGGCCATTTAAGGCCGTTTAAGCGGTCTGGCCGTTTATGGACCGTTTTTCATTAAACGATGCGATCGAGCACCGCATGCGTTTAAACGACTATTTAAACGGTTGTTTAGACCGTTTTTGCATCCTTGGCTACCATCCCTCAACTCTGAATTGTATAGGCTCATCTACATAACTAGCTCCTCTACTAACATCATCTTCAACTTGGAATAAGTGTGAAAATCCGTCAAGGTCTTTCAATACCAGGAGGAATGAGACTTCTATGGTCTGGTCTATCTACAAAAAAGCATCGGCATATGCACCTTCATATAATCGTGCCATCATTGTGTTTGGCTTTTCTTCTTCATCAGATAGGGGGACAAACATTACTCTCCATCTATTCTCGAAGGGCATCTTCTCCTTCATCTGACTCGTCAAATTTTGGAAAAGTAGCCAACATCTATTGCATCCATACAGTCAATGTTGCACTCGTAGAAATCAATCGAGGGGTCATTGAATAAAGAATATTCAATACTTGGGAGAATATTCGTAATTATTTGATTATGTATTTGTTAATTATTTTAAATATAAAATTATATCTAGTGTATATTCCTATATATTTATACATATACGGTCATCAATCAATAAGAGTCCAAGATAAAAGTATCAATTAACAAGTTACATATATGATGCTTCAACATTTATGGTTTTATAACGAGATAAATGAAATATTTAAAACAAAAATAAAAAATCAGTCGTCATTGGCAATAGCCAGCCAAATACCCGGATAGCAGGTTGAATACTCGGGAATATTCAAGCAATATTTTATTCGGCCATCCCCCCACCCCCCACGACTAAGATTCAGCTGAATATTGTAAAGTGCATGTAGTCTTCCTTAGCATGTTTCTTCTTTGGTGTGCTATTTTAGTGTATAAATACCAACTCATTCAACTATTTTTTACCCAATCATCACATACTTAGAAAAAGTAGCCAATATCTATCGCATCCATATGGTTTACATTATATTGCCCTTTCGTGGAATGTTTTATCTTTAGCATGGTACTAATATTATAATGGGCATACACCAAAGCATTTAACTATTCTTCACAATTAATCCCTTTTTTCCAAATGTATCAGCTGGCAAAAATGCTCTCACAGTGTGTAGGTGGTGAGGCAGCATCCGCATGCGAAGCTAGGGGACTTTAATATGACAACGACAGTTTAACGGTTTCCTCAACGCTTGGCATTGCCCATGCAAGTGAGTTCCAAATTGTAAGGAATCGTAAGGATCTTTGATAGTGGGAGGTAGTATCTTAATGGGTGCATCCATCCCACAAGGGCCACAATGACGGCTTGGTAGTTGTTGCTAGGCCCTAATGATGATAGTATGCAAACCAGTGATGGTGGCTTTATATTTGTTGATGTCTGCTGTGAATCTAATTAACATCATTGTGTTGATGTTGTATATATTAATTGATAATGTTTTTCCTTGATAACTTTATTTTGCTCTTGTATGTATGCCAACATCCCTTGGACCCTTGACACTGATTATCAAACCTCCAAACAAATTTCTTCTATCTTCAAAAAAAGAAACACAAAGTTCATTTAGTTTGCCATGACAAATAGAAGGCTGAAGGGTTTACTTTGCCTTTTCTCCCTAACTAATCCAATTGGATTGTCGAATCGGTATCATATAGTGATTTGACGGCCACACTCTATCTAACACCAACTGATGCAAAAATATTCAGGGATGAGGTAACGAACAAACACAATAAAAATTGGCACATTGAGGAGGAAATGGGATGCGGGGTTCAGAATCCCCAGAAAAGAGAATACTCCGAATTTCATATTCCTACAAAACATGTCTTACAAAAGCCTGATACAGCTCTCTATTGAGAGAGATGGAAATGCAAAAGGAAGAAATCCAAAGCAACAGTAAACAAATCCTAATTTATCGACCCTGGAACAACTCCTAATTTGATTGAAACTAATTTGTCCTACTTCATATTTAGCATGTTGGCCTCTAAATATATACTAATAAAAAACAAATAGTCGACAATACCAGTCGATTATTATTATGAGGTATCAAAAACTTGGAGACTGTCAACTTGCATCTACATATAAACACGTTACCTCGGGCACATTTGTTTGAGAGAACAGAATCACAGAGTTTGGTTTCTAAGTAACAATGGCATAGAACTATCGAAAGATAAAGGAAAAGACAAACAACAAACTCGATCGGGAGCTGAACTTCTGCAATCCCGGTAGTCCATTGCGTTGAACTTTCCTCAGAGTTCCTCTTCTTTACCTTTAAAAAAACAGGTACAGGTGCTAAGCAAGAATCACCCAAAGATTGCTACTTGGTGAACGGGTACGACTGCTCAAATTATTAATCAACCTTGAGATGCTCAGGTATCGCATAGAGTTCATCCTCCACTCGCTTCAGCTCGCTTTCAACTCGATTCTGGGGGTCGACTTTCTGACCCCTGCGCTTGGCCATCTCCTGCTCCACGTATCTCAACCTTCGAGCACAAGTAAAATAAGGGGAAAAGGGAGATAGATGTGGGCTATGTTAGGGTTAGATGGAGGTCGTCACGTACATGTTAGGGTCTTCGATGGTGACGGCGGTTTCCTGGGCGAAGGTGTCCTGCAGGACGAGCTCGTCCTTCTCCCCATCACCGACAACAAGCCCCCCTCCCTCCAGAACCCTCGCCCCCTTCTTGAGGGACGCGCTGCGCGACTGAGAGGAGGAATCCGCCGGGATCCCCGACCTCCTCTCCCTCTGTCTCTGGAGCAACTTCACCTCTTCTAACGCCAATCTTCGTTCTTCTTCGCCTCCGGAGTCGGCGACGTCCTCTTCGTGAGCTCTCTTCCTTCGGAAACTTTTGGGAGGCATTAGGTTTGGTCTGCGGGTATTGTACGCACCACCACCTCAAGAGTTTGAGGGAAGTGGAGAAGAAAGGTCCAGCGGAAGCGTGGCATGCATGGGGGAGACCGGAAGGGCTGAATCGGAGCACAGCGGGGGTCAAGAGTGTCTGGACGGGCGGCAATTGGTGGCGCGTATGACGCGCCTCCCTCGTACGCAGATCTTTTATGCAAGAACAATAGTACAAGGTAAACGACCCGGAGAATGGATGACAAAAATAATAGGGATTTTATCACTTGTGCCCCTCCGAGATATCGCAATATCAGTTATGCCCCTATCTTTTTGGTAATATCAGTTGTGCCCCTCACTTCTTGCTATTTTATCACTTGTGCCCTTCGGGTTAGTGACCGTCCTTCTACAGTGCAAACGGACGTTAACTTTGAGGACATAAGCGGAATTATTTTTTTAAAAAAGGTTATGTGGTCATTTTATACCTTCTTCCCCTTCCTCTTCTTCTTCCTCCTCCAACCTCCTCCTCCTCCCTCTCCGCCCCGAGCTCCCCGCACCCCCTCCCCTCCCCGGCGCCGCACCTCCTGCCCCCCCCCCCCGCACCTCCTCCCAGCCCGCCGCCCCCTCCCCTGAAGGTTGGCATCCTCATCTTCATCCTCTTACCGAGGTTGAACAACATCAACATTGCCAGATATTTGATCGAGACGGACCTCCACCTTAGTCGAGAACCTGGAGATTAGGGATTCACATCTAAGCATACGTATGGAGAGAAGCACCAAATCATTGAAGCTCGAGCATCGGGAAATCGGGAGCACCATCAGCATTAGTTGGAGACCTAATCATTATACCAAAATAATTCCATTGCAATCATCACTGCAGAATGATTACCACTACTTGGACCATTTGAGTTGATTGGGGAAGAACAAATGAAAGACTCGGGACTCACAGTTCCCTCGTGTGCTTCGCCGATCAGTTGGTTCCCTCGAACTGGTGCTCGGAACTCGTGTCCAGTTGGTTCCTTAGACTGGGCGTCGGAGGATTTGGAACCGCTCGGAGGTTGCCGTTGGTTCAGTTGGTCTCGGAGCTCGGGGGAGGAGATCGGGGTGGACCGTGGCGGAGGTGTGCGTGGCTGTAGAGGGGGAGGCTCAGGGGGCGGCGGGGAGCAGAGGGCGGCGCAGGGCAGGGGGAGGCCCAAGGGGTAGCGGGGAGCAGGGGGCGGCGGGGGGGAGGCCCAGGGGGCGGCGCGGGGAAAGCGGGAGAGGCGGAAGCAATCGGATGCGAGGGCGGAGGCGCCGCCCGTGCCGGGATTGGGGGTGATGAAGAGGTTTGCCTCCGGGAGGAGCTGTGCGTTGCTGGATGGAGATCCGGACCGTTGGGTGGATTCCTCCTCCGCCCCACTTCCCCGGCCCAAACTTTCCTCTACTTTTATTCTGACCATAATACCCTTCTTAACCACACCATGGTTTGAATAAACCATGGTTATTTTAATTTTTTGACAGTCAATCTGACAGAAGGGCACAACTGATGACGGAGCAAGAAGTGAGGGGCACAACTGATATTACCAAAAAGATAGGGGCATAACTGATATTGCGACATCTCAGAGGGGCACAAGTGATAAAATCCCAAAATAATAATTACCAAGGAAAGAAAATTTGAACAACAAATCGGTGAATGGTAAATGATCTTTTGAAGATGAACTTCAAAAGAAAAATTCAAACATATACTATAAGGGGAAAAAACACTACATCTATTTAACGTAATTGTGGATGTATATAATCGAGTAGTGAAATTCAATGGGCATGGATTTATCTTTACTATTGATATGCTTTGAATCCAATTTAAGTCTGCTGACAAAGTCCTATTTGATTTCAGTTCAAAGTACTAATTGATTTGAGATTCAAAGTCATGTTTGTTTTAAGGTTTGAAATTTTATTTGTTTTAGGATTTATTTGTGCAGGAGGAGGAGGTACTATACATAAAGAAAATCGATCGTCTCCGCCAAGGATGTATCTCAATTACAGGTGAACTTTTTAAATCCGCGTATCTTCATGCTTTCTTGATTGATCATTTGTGTGTATTCTTCTTCTGCAATTCGCAACAAACTGGTACCATAGCATCGGGTTCTGTCAGGATCATCAAGAAAGATGACATCGCACAATTTAAAGATAGAGAAGTTCTAAGGGAGGACGGATTCGGTCTATGACAGATCAAGATGCGTGTCCTTCTGAAGCATTATGACATCTGGGTGACATTGGACCAAGGGAGGGGTGAAGGCACTGAACCCTCTGTTGGACATGCGAGCCCACGACGAGCCATTATGCAATAAATGTTATTGCACATATCATTCCCTGATATGAAATGAAGAATAAATAATTTGCATAATAGGTCCCTCTGTACAATTAGGGTTATGTACCATGGCCATCTTGATGAACATATAGCTGTTGATTCATTAAATGAAATATAGAGGCTATTGTTTGCATGAATATCTAAGGAGTTAGATAGAGGACTCATCAAGCACCGTCAAATTATTATTAAGAGATGATCTCCAGCCTGAGTAGGAGATGGCAATTCTTTCTCACATAGGCTGATATCTGACCGACCTCTTGATGCAAGTCCTCTGCATGGGAATAGTGATTCAGAGGTGTCAGATTAGTTAGGTCAATGGGTTGACTTAACGAGATCGAGATAACCTAAGTCCTATGTTAAATGATGTCAAGCATAGGCACGCATCCTCTGACCGGAGACAGATGTATTACCATATGTCTGAGTATGTACATTTGGCAGACCAATAGGTTGATGGCCTCACCAAGGTCTATACACCGGTGAGCTGGTGTGCATATAAGGGCATATGAGTAATACGATCTCTCAAAGGGATCATACAAGTTCACTTGTGAACCGGAAGACATGAGCTCACTCATGAGGTATTGGGACCGATCAAATTCCATGCATCGTCGTCGTGCTTGGGAAGCATGACATGAATTTGAAGGTATGATATATGCTTTGGAAAAAGCATATGATCGATACCAACTCCCAATGACCAAGATTGAGAAACTTAGTGATCAAACCCTGAAGAAGACAGTATAAAATTGATCTTGATCTTCGGGTAGACCATGGATCTTCCGGTATGCAGGATGTACAGGTATTGGGAATACCTGAGGATGATGTGATCATAAACGATTGTATAACCATGATGCTTCCATTCCGAGGGAGTGATGAAACAGGTCTGGATTTTAGTGACTCCTTTCAGTAGAGAAACAATCTGATCTTAGTCCAAGTGTTGGACATTGGTCTGAATGAGATTCAGATACAATGAGAAGATTAGATTTGCGATCTTGATTTAATCAAGCATCTGTGGGAGGTTCGTAAGATCTGGATTTGAGATGAAATCTCAACATCCAAGTCACTATACGTGGAACAATACAATCGCCATGTCCTTATCTCCAAGTATCTGCGGAGAAAGCACATTATTCTTGAAGGTGTTCAAGAATAATTCATTTGATGAATTATATATATCCAAGCAACAAGATGTTGATAACTAAATGAGCTTTTATTATAAAGAATAATATGAATATGATTCATATTGTGAGAATGATTATCCAAGATAATTAAATGGGATTTAATTATCAAGGAAATGTAAATTGTGGATAGCGTTATCCATAATATCTGAGCATATATTATAAATGTGATTTATAATATATTTGAGAGAGAGCACCTTCGTAAATAGCATTTGTTAATTGTTAATGTGAATTGGATTCACATTAAGCAATTAATTGGAAATGCAATTCACAATTTAGTTTGGGCTGTGAATATGATTCACATATTTTCAATGGCATGATTGAAATATTCACTAATTAGTTGGGAATTAATTTAGTGGATAATTTTGCAATAGATATACACTAATTAATTGGGAATTAATTTAGTGGATAATTTTGAAATAGATATACACTAATTAATTGGGAATTAATTTAGTGGATAATTTGCAATAGATATACACTAATTAATTGAGAATTAATTTAGTATATAATGTTGCAAGATAAATAAGAGATAATGATATGAATCAAAAGGATGAGATAATCCACAAAATCTCATGGGTGGATAATTATCTTTTTAATTATCCATATGATTTAGGTGGATAATTATCTTTTAAATTATCATGTCATTATCTTGTGATTATTAATTTATTTAGTTGAATTAAATTATGCTGATGATAATTGATGACGAGCCGAGCGACTAAGGTAAAGGCATCTAGATGGTCGTTGCGACCTTGATCGCTCGGTTAAGTCAATCAAGAAAAAAATCAGACCACTAAAATAGATAAAATCAATCAAAACACGAAAGCGGTCTCGCTATTGGATTAACCTGGTATAGCGACCAGGGTCGAACTCAAGGAGCACGGGTTGGCCTCTCGGCCTACGAAGTAGTCAAAAAGAGATAAAAGAAAATAAAATAAATGTTTTTGGGGGTTTCTGAATTTTTTATTTTTTTTGGATTTTTAGCTAATTAAGAAAATAAGAAAAACAAAGAAACACACATTTCAACAATTTATTTAAAGCACTAAAAATCACCCAAAAATTCAAAAAAAATATTTTTATGCGTTTTATAATTTTTAGTGTTTTTGGTGAATTTTTGAGAATTTTCTGATGTCTATTTAATTTTCTAAAAATCAAAAGGTGACTGAAATGAAAGGTACTGTCCAGCCGAGCTAAAAAGGCCTAGATAAAATATCTAAAGCCCCCAAATTAGCTGGGAGGTAATTTTCCTGTAAAAAGAATAAAACAAGGAAAATTTAGGCACATATTTTATTATTTTTGGATTTTTGGTTTAATTATTAGAATTTTTATACGTTTTTAGGTGTTTTTCGATTTTTAGTGGTTTTCAGTAATGAAAAATAGCCAAAATTGGCTAGAAAATCAAGCTAAGTAAACCAAACAGTAGACAATTTTTTTGGAATTTTTAAATGAGTTTTAATATTTTTGGGGGGTTTTTAAAGTTAGACAGTAGCAAAATTGATGGTTTTTGAATTTTTAAAAATAACAAATGAAAACAAAAATGTCCTCAAAAATCCTCGAAAATTTTACACCATGGCAGGAGCCATGTGTCCAATTTTCGTTGGATTTGGAGGTGATTTGCTATTTTATTCAAAAATAAAGATAGGGCACAGTGCACTGGGACCAAAGTGCAAATACCCGAGAATCTGGGGGGTCTGGTGCAATTAACCCAGCAAAACACGCGCCACGCGCGTGCCTGGGGCACTCAGGGACCTATATGTAATGAAAATAAGTCCCGAGGACTTGTTGGTAACAGGTACCAAAAGTCCAAGGACTTATCTGCAAAATACCCAAAATATCATGCACATGCTCAAATACACCACGCACAGGGGTATAAATGCAAATAAGTGAAAGCTTTCATTCAACTAATAACAACCAGAACTACAAGGGCATGAAATGTAAAATACCCAGAAAATCACGTGTCGAAGCACGTGTCACATCACATACAGGGGCAGATTAGCAAATAGAAGCAAGTACCAGGGTCTCTATGCAAATAACCCTAAAACTAAACAACTAAACTCAATATTTACAGGACTAAATCGAAATAAAATAAGAAAGGGGGCCTAAGGGTAAATTACCCTTTATTATGCGGAGCGGCTGGATGGACGCCACGTGTCTGATCAAGCGGTTGAGGGCGACTGGGGGTCCAACGCTGCTCTCCTCGGGGAGATCCAACGAAGGGGGGCGTGTCCACGTGTGAGATCAAGCGGTCGAGAACGTCTGGGGGCCACACCCTTCTCTGGTCCAACGGCTGAGATCGCCTCTCCAAAGATCTGGCGGTGCAGGAGCCTCCTGGGATGGACGGTCTGGATCAACACTGGAGGGCTGAGGCGATCAGACGGCGACGGAGGGTGCTGGAAGAACAGGTCGCCGGCGAGACTCGCCGGCCTCTGGCGTGCGCTAGACTCCTCCTGGAAGCACTCTGAAGGTCGGAGAAGAAACGTGGTGTGCTCCCGCGTCTGCCGGTAGGCTCCGATGATCCAGCCGAGCTCCGAGGAGCTCGGGCGAGGTCGGCGGAGCTGAGCCTCCTGGCTGGATGTCGAAGGACCTCAGATGTCCTTCGTTTGTCCTGCAAAGCGATCCAGAAGACTCGCGGGTCGAGGGCAAACTGCCTCGACCCGGTTAGGCGAGGTGACGGTGGATGATGGGTCGAAATGGCGAGCTCCGGCGAAGGGGGTAGACGGAGGAGCTCGGCTCCCAGCTCCTGTGCGAGCTGGGTTGGATGGAGGGGTGAAGAAGGTGTGTCGTAGGGAGGCGGATGCGATGGTCGATTCCGATGATCGAACGGAGTGATGGGATGGTCGGAATCAGCTAGAGACGGCGGCGGTACGAATTGGGCGTAAATGGAAATCAGGGAAAAATAAAGACCTACAAGGTTACCTGGGTGGACAAAGAGACTGGGGAGGAGCTGGGGAAGCTCCTGGTCGTTGCCTCGAGGAGCGTCTCCCTCCGAGGCTCGGTGCTCACGCTGGTGGCGGAGCAACGGCAGCTGTGCTCGCCGGATCAGTGGATACGCCTCCACTCCTCGCTTCGACGGCGCCGGACGCAAGCTGTCACTCTCGCGAGTGCGCTGGAGCTCACAGGAGGTGGATACGAATGGCCAAAGATGGGGAAATGAGGTGGCGGAGCTCGCTTATGTATGGGTGCAGGTCCGGGAAAAATGGCTCGGGTCCGGCTCCATGGAGCACGGATCCCTAGGATCTATGTCGGGCGAGATTCCCGGGTACCTGGGGAGTGATTAGGACCCTGGGTTAGGCTAAATGGTGCTCGGGTCTGGCAGGGATAAATGGGGGAAATCGGTTTCTCGAACCAGACCCGCGGGAGGTGGTCCTGGGGGGGGGGGGGGTAGTTGACTGGGCGGTCAACACTCCCCAGGGCCAATAGGAACATGCCACGTGGCTTAATATTGGAGGTGAAAATTAAGGTAGCAAATGGCCGAATTTGCAAAAAGTTAAAACATGAAATATTTTTATTTTATTTTTTTCTATTTTTTAGTGATTTTTAATAATTTTTTTGAAATAAAAATAAGGTATGTACACTATATGTACTATATAGGTACATGTACACTATTAGGGTTTTTAATTTTTGATTTTTTTATTTGATTTTTGTTTTGATTGTTTTTATTTTATTTATTTACACTATATAACATAGAATATTTACAAAAATTTTGGAAATTAATTTTTATTTATTTACAAGGTTAAATAAATATATATAAGAGTGGTTCATGTACATGATGAAAGTGGTGTTTTTGTTCTTTTTGATTTTTACCCTTTTTCTTTTGTTTTTATACTTATAAATATGTACAAGTATTTACAAGCATATTTTTGGCTATTTTTGTGAGGAAAAATATTTTTATTTATTTACATAAACATTTACACACATGAGCCCCTATCTCCCTCTACTTTGGCTTTTATGCGGTCAGGCCCATGTTGAGCCCTCCCTTGGGTTAGGTTGCTCAATATTTATTCTAAATATTTCCCTCTTTTTCTTTTTAATCTTTATTCTTTTATTTTTGCACAAAAACATGCTAATTATAGGTTTTTACACAATGCATGCTTTTGGTAATTATTTGTATTTACATGAATATACATGTATTTGCAAAGGTTTTTGTAGCTAAAATATAAGAATAAAGAGTGATGAATGTGCATTCATCAATAATGCAACATATATTTGATTTAAATATAAATTAATGTTGTTGGTTTTTAACCAACAACAATCTTAGCCATTGATTAATACATAGATCAACTTGGCCGTTGGATCTATGTGTCCCATGGATTGATAAACTAATATAAAAGGAGGGCTAACCTAGCCTGTCAAGGTACATTATTAAGAGTTGTAGAAGCCTACTACTCTCTCTCTCTCCCCCCCTCTCTCTCTCTCATTCTCGCCCTCTCTCTTTCTCTTCTCCAAGAAGTGGTCGTCCACTTTGTGTTGAGAAGGAGAGCTTTCTCGCCTTCATCTTCGACGACTCGAGGATCTCCATATTCTTTGGGGTTGTTTACTCTGAAGGAAGATGATGGATTTTGTTTGATGAAATCAAGGGATTCATTGCTTGGATCTTCATCGAGGATTGCGGGAGGAACGCGTCTCATCATCGCGCCCGCAAGTGTGTTCTTCGGGGATCGGACTTAAGACGGGAGGATCTCTCGTTGGGATCTCACGATTACAACCACGCTCTAAGAGGTATTCCTTATACTTTGTGGTTTGATGAAACGATTCGAGAAATGTTCTCGTGATCATGTGGTTTCATCATTAGATTAAAAATTTTAACTTCCGCCGCATCTTGCGACTAGTTGTCCCGATCGCATACGATGCGATCAACATGCTTCCATGATGGGCTTAAGGATTCTCAATATCCTTCAAGTGATATAAGAGCCAGGTTGAATAAGGTTTTGGATATGATCCATAGACCTAGGATGACTTGGGTTTGAAAGGGCCGCGAAATTTTTGTCGCTTTTTATTTTTCGCACCTCTGATTAATTGAATTTTTCGGTACTGTTTAAATTATTTAAACACAAAATTTGCAATCGGATTTTGTTCCCCATTAAATAAGTAAAGCATTGGATCTGAGTTTATGAAATTTGGATTTCATTTGCTCAAGATATGGCCTTTTGAATATGCATATATTCACTGTTGCGGAAACAACAGATCTAAACATGATTAATGAGTTAATTACTGTTTTGATGTGCCTTGAAATGCGTGAATTATCACTTGAGTTCTTTAATAAATCAAATTGGCAATCTTAGGAAACTGATTTTGCATTTTTTTAGATTTAAATTGATCGAGATAAGTTAATTTTGGTGATTGGGGGTCATTGCTGGAAATTGACAAACTCGATTAGGAACCTTGTGATAAGCCATTCAAATATGATAATGAAAATTAATAGTTAATTTTCTGAAATAATTAGTGATAAATATTTGTGAAATATTTAAAGAAATAATTATTCCATTGAATGACATTTGCCTAACCATAACGATAAGATAATTGATCTTGATCATTGGTTGATATGAATTCATCAACAAACATTGATTTCATTAAAAACCTTGGTTTATCCTACAATAGTTGTAGGACAACTTTTACATGAAAAACCCCCTTGCTTGAACAGGATTGGGGATTTGTTTAGCGAATCTCCTTATAATATAATTAAAATTATTTTGATTATATTATATGGTATAATTTCGGTTGAAAAACCGATGAGCATCTCAAAGTTTATAATGATCTATCTGGCATTATCCTTTCCTGAGGTGGATATGGTACCTAGTCGGAGAGCACTGGGGTTGCGGGTTCCAACGTATGTGGTCCGTCCCACTCTCGTTGGTACTGGCCATGACAACGGGTAGGGACTCGATAATGCCGGAGAAGTCAAAGTGTATTTTTCTAATTATTAAAATTCGAATAATACGTACTTTGATATTATACCTACTATTCAAGTAATAATCAAGTTTGTTGATTGATGATTGGATTAATGATTAATTTAATGTGATTAAATTAATTATATCCAATAAACACTCTATTATGAATAGATGTGTATTTCCCTTGGAAGAATTAATTATGTGAATATGATTCATGCTAACTAATTATTAAATTTGAATATGAGGTGGAGGATCACATAAGTGACATCCATGGTCTTCCGTCAAGGCGAAGGGTTCCGTCGCCAGGGATTGTATATAGGAGATGCTTGTCCGAAGTGACAGCTCTTGTATTCAAGCGCATCTGGATCAGGCTCTTTGCTTCTCGAAAGAGTAAGGTCGTATGCGTAGTGACCCCAATATCGGGTCCTCATATTATTGGAGCGATATTGGATTGCGTATAGCGAGTATTAAGCTTGTTGACGGTCGGTTCAATTAACAACAGGTCAACATCATCTTAGGGATGGTGGGCCCGGGTGTTAAAGACCGAATTGGGAAATGCAAGTTGGACTTGCAAGGCGGAATGTGTTCCCGCTTCTTTTTATCGGAGTCGCAGGTTCTCATATTATTGGGATGTGATGAAGATAAGAAAGGAGGTCCCAGATCTTGCTAGAGATATAATGGTAAGAATATCTCTTACATTGAAAGTGATTAAGGGAATGAACTTTCAATGTTGACAAGGGAAGACAACTTTGATATAAAAATTCCTAAATCAAAGTAAAACATGCATATATAATATATATACCCTTATGCAAATTTCTTATTTCAGATAATCCTTCATTAAACCCATTCAATGTTATACTCAATAATAACCAGTAAAATATCATGGATTGGACTCATGATCCAGATATTGTACTTGCAATTGGACACATAATGTATGCGGTTGCAATGAGCAAGTTTCCTCAACATAATGAGGAGTGACTATTAAATAAGACAATCAGATATCACCTTAGGTTTTGTATGTCTCTATAGTCTTGATCTTTCATCGAGTGTACTTTGGAAGTGACATGTCGATGATGATCGTAATTGTCAAATAATCCTTATAAAATCTAAGAAAATGTCCTGGCATACATATGTGCTCCAGACATTTAATCATGAATGACATGGTTTTCTGCATTATGCAGAATGGTGGCTCGAAAGAGATGATGTATTCAAAATATTTGAATACCTACCTAAACCTAAGTCTCTAAGAGTTAAGATGTATGTAGATATGATGAATGTCATCATTCTACTATCTGTACTCAAATCATTCATGAAGCTTCATAATAATCATTTTGTATGAAATTAATGAAGCATGTATAAATGTTGAAGTGCTCTTGTATTGATTTTTTTTTGAATTCAACATAAGAGATTCTTTATCTTCAACAATGGTTGTTTATAGATGAAGAGAGCACAGTGGAAGCGTGGGTCGGACCCATGTGAGAAGGAAAGTCAAAGAGTTGATTGTACTTCTGTGACTTCCATATGACATCCAAAGATTTGGATGAATGCCAATACTGCAAATAGTTGTTGTGTTGTTAGTATGACTATCAGTTCTGTCTAAAATCCTTAGCGAAGGACTCAGATAGAGCATTGGAATAATCTACATATAATCATTGACTTTGACTTACTTTTTTCGTAAGATAAAGTTTGATAATTGTATCCCAATCTTCTAATGACACTTACAATTGGTTATATATATATATATTAGAAGATTAGAAATTTGATCTTAATGTTTAATAAGTCATTTACATGGATATTAATGTAATTGTTGCAACGATCTCTGTTGGATAGATGGACTTAATATTTTCAGTGGGAGAACCCTTTTGTCTTAGAGAATGTCTCTATGACCTAGATATTAGAATACACTCATTGTTTATTTCTAAAATGTTGGAAATAAACATGAATTCTACAATAAACCTATCATAAACACTACAAGAAAAAGCAGATTTTACTACTACAACTGTAGTAGCAGAAGAGTGGTAAAATAGTTGAAAAATAGTGGCAACACAAGTTTGCTACCACATGTGGTAGCAAATGTTGTAGTCACGCTGAATTGGTCGCAAACTTTTTGAGACCATACTGTGGTAGTAGTTGTAGTCGCAATAATAGTCACAAGTAGTCATATTATAGTCGCAAAGTAGTGACAAATTTTCAATAATTTACGACTATTTAGGCATGACTTTGCGACTACTAAGGGACCACAAATACATTAGGGCATAACGACCTTATGGAACTTGTCACAGTTGTTTACCACCACATTGTCACTAATTTGTTACCACTTTACACCTATATTTCTACCATAATAGTAGCAAAGTGCCATAGTAGTCGCAAATTCTGATTATAAAAGAAAAAATATAATCCAAACATGTGATCTCAAACATGGTCCTCTCTAGGATTTTTATCCTATAAATATTGAACAGTGATATAATACTTTCGATTCTGACTGCTTATACTATCAAAGAAATCAACACAAAGTAGAAACACAATTAACATAGAGACATGCATCCAAAATTATAATGTGCAATAGTTCATCCAGAGCTACATTAGTCATACATATTAAAAATAAAAAAGACAAGACTCGAAGTTTTATAACAACAAATTTAGAAGATAAAATAACTAATACTATGGTTTCTTTTTCCTCCACTTGGTAAACACACTATCTTTTTTGGCATTGCCTTTGTCCTTTGGATTTTCCTTTTTTTCTTCATATTCTCCCTATGTTCTGAAATGATAACCCTCTTCCATTGTGATACCCTGTATGTCGTGACATCGTCCTCGTTCTCCTCATTGTCTTCATCCTCCTCCTCATTTTCTTCATCTTCTTCATCTTCATCGTCCTCCTCTTCCATTTCCTCACGATCAAGTCTTGATTGCATTTTTCTACAAAAGTACAAAAGATATATTTAAATGCTAGAAAAATAATTCATTTATTAAACTACGATCTAAAATTGTATGATGATGAAAATGTTAGCTATATACCTCAAATGGTCAATGGCCTCAACAACCTTGTTGAAAGAGCCTAAGTTTGAATGAATATCATCCACCTTATTCACCAACACACTTACTGTCTGTGTGAGTTGTACAAACTCAGTCTTGGATACATCGGATGTCGGCATGTTGCATGTTGAGGGTGTCTCAAAAAAACCAGATGCTCCATTAGAACTTGTAGAGGATGTGAACTTAGGTGGTAAACTATCAAAAGTCTGCCTTCTATTAGGCCCCACCTCACGCTCACTAATGACTTCTTTCCATAAACTATCATTGAAGTCTATTTCTTCATCGGAAATGGAAACACCAAACTTGGCTCTATACAGGTCCATGTAACGATCCTACAAATTATTTTTTTAGTTTAATATGAAAGAACTAAAAAATATATAAGTGATAAGCAACGTACCAACACCGTCTTTGATTCAAGTGTAGCACAATCTCCCCCACTTGTATGAGTCGCGGTCCACCATTTGATAAACGTTGGAGGACGTTTATCAGCTCCAAGCTATAATGCCAACATAATAGTCGTTAACACAAATTTAGAAATGATAACGTAAAATCAAACCTTGTTATTTATATGTACCAGTTCATGCCTCACAGTTCATGGCTCTTCGATCCACTAGTTGATTTAATACTCTGTTTCCCTCTATTTATCTTCCCTGCTTCAGACCTCTTCTGAAATTTTTCTTGAATGAAAAGGTCACAATAGCGACTCCACCCCGCTGGAGTGCACCATGATGGCACGCATAATTTTGCTCTCTCCCAATCTTCCGCACCATCCAGCTTCTTGATTGCAACTTTTTTGCCCTGTAAACATTATCCTTTACTCGGTCTGTTGCTAGCTTTACTAGAGCAAATCGATACATTTCTTTTGTATGACCAGGTGGTAGCACATACAGGTTCTGCACATCAAGTTTTAGTTACAAATAATTATTTTGAAAATAACCAATAAATACCATCACGTAATGAATCTTACATAAACACCATTTAGGACTCGCTCTTGTTCTTCCGGAGTCATGCAACTCCATCTATAATCCGAGCAATCCTGCATAGCTCTGAAGGCCTTCGTGAGTGCTTGGGCCACAGCATGCTGATTATCTAATATGTACCTGAATTTCAAAATTACTTATTACAAATAAATAAGCATGATAAATAAGCATGCATATATAGTAATTAAAAGAACTATTTATAAAGTAGATACCCATCTGGTGGAAACTGCAAGTATTTCCGAGGATCTTGAGTTGGGGGCGGGACTTGACGTTGAGGAGTGTCATGGGGCTGGGAAGGACCCTGAGTAATGGGTGGACCTGAACCTAGTGGAGGAGGTTGAGGAGGAATCTGAGGTTGGCCAGTGCTATGATGATGGGTAGAGGATTGTGGAGTGGGCTGGCGAGAGCGTGTAACACTTGGAGGTGTTCCTGCCAAGGAAATGTAATGTGCATATTGCGAAGGAACTTCTACACCAGTATCAAGCATATATGAAACAAGCCTTGCGACATCTTCATTATGCTCACCTATTGTAGAAACAAGCATGTAAGAATTATAAATATTTTTTTAAAAAATATTACTATAAGGAATCATACCATCGATGTCTGGAGTATGACGATCTGAAATACAATCACCATCATGATGCGTTCTGCTCCCGCTCCCTCTAGAACCTCTTCCACGCATCATACGCATTTCCTGTAAACATCAACATGTCATGATATGAAAAATTAAGAAAGAGATACTGCAAATACATTATTAAACTTCAGTTTTAATCAACTTACAATGATACTATGGGTACACTGCTACACTATGTGGTCGCTCAAAGTCTGGAACAAGTACAGTTGACGAGTCATCTATATTCAATTGGTCATTAGAATCCGTATAAATGCGTGACATCTTCTTTAAAACTGTAAAACGATCATCTCTTTTTCTCTTTTTCCCTACTATTGGAACATAACATATCTGATCAACTTGTGAACTAAGGACAAAAGGTTCAAATCTTCGAATATATTTTCGGACAATGACATCTACAATATCATGTATATGGTCAACAACCACACCATATTGTGGATCGTACCAGTCACACGAAAATAAGAAGAGCTTATTAGGAGGTCGCATATGATATTCAAGCTCAAGCACCTCCTTAAGAATCCCGTAATAATTCAAACTATCTTCACCATAACATGATCCTTTTACCATAACACCAGAGTTGTATGTAGTTAAGCTTGCAGTTGTATCCACACAATGAAATCTACACCCATTGGCAAAAAAACCACCGTACGACATCACCAAATGATTGGGACCAAGTGATAGGTCATTGAACATCTTGTGTTTAGGATCTGTCGGATCAATCAACTTTACACGCTCTTTAAACCAATTTGAAAATTTCTTTCTGAATTCATCCACAACTTCATCTTCAGTAAACGAAGGATTCTCTACCATTAACTTATCCCTGAAGTCCCTACAGTTAGAGAAAATCATTTTATGAATTGAAGATCTTAGCATAAAAAATAATTTGAATAAGATGTATACATACTCTGCAAATGGTGTTACTTCCTCTGTGTTGTCTAGAACATAAAGCTCAGCAGCTTCTTTCTCTTGGGTGGTCATCATTCGTGATTTTCCTTTTTTAAAAGGTCGACCGCATGTTTCAAAAATGGAGAGGCCAACAACACGTTCATTTTCCACGTACTCATTACGCATGGGACGGTTATGAATGGTTTCAATGTCGTCAGACAAGTATCGAGAACAAAATTTGGCCACCTCTTTGAATATGTACTGAGCACTTATTGAGCCTTCAATCTTGTTCTTATTACGTACCTTCCTCTTCAAGAAAAACATATACCTATTATCATATCAGTTTACATTTTTAGACAAAGTACACTAGATATATTATATTAAATAACATTATAGGCCATACCTTTCGAAAGGATACATCCAACGATATTTGACTGGTCCACCAACTTTAGCTTCGTAGGGAAGGTGCACCATCAAATGTTCCATCGAGTCAAAAAAAGCAGGTGGAAATATCTTCTCAAGATTGCATAGGATAAGAACTACATTCTCTTCAAGTGTTGCCATATCTTCTACTTGTAACTTTGAAGAGCATATGCATTTGAAGAAGTTACTCAACTCCGTTAATACATCATGTACTCCCTTCGGTAATAATCCTCTAAAAGCAAGGGGTAATAGTTGTTCCTTAAATACATGACAGTCATGACTTTTCATACCCTTGAATTGTTTTTCTTCAAATCAACAAGTTTTGAAATGTTAGACGAATAACCATCTGACATTTTTAACTTACTTGCCCACTCACATACATCTTTCACTTGATCTTTACTTAAGCAATATTTTTCCTTCGGCATATGAAAACGACCATCATCAGATTCTACCAAACCTAACTCAGGACGTGCACAAATCATCATTAAGTCTCTACGAGTATTCTCTGTATCCTTTGTCTTACCTTTCACATCCAATACGGTATAAAATACATTATCAAAGACATTCTTCTCTATGTGCATGACATCCAAATTATGTCTAATGAGCAAATTAGGCCAATATGGTAACTCCCAAAAAATGCTCATTTTAGTCCAGTTGTAGCTATCTCCAAATCCTGGAAGAGGTTATACACAATCATCAGAATCTTTTAACTCTAGTAGCCTCTGCAATATTTCAAATCCCGAAAACCTTATTGGTGGATCTGAATCATCAATTGTGTTTCTTCTGAATGCCATCTTTTGTTTCCTATATGGATGATCTTTCGGCAGGAACTGCCGATGACAGTCAAAGAAGCATGGCTTGCGACCATACTGAAGTTGAAATGCTTTTGTTTTTTCCATGCAATATGGACAACTTCTCTTCCCATGCGTGCTCCAACCTGATAGCATTCCATATGCTAGAAAATCACTAATGGTCCACAATAACCCCACTCTCATCTGAAATTTAATTTTGCTGATAGCATCATAAGTTTCCTGACCTTTATCCCAAAGTTCATTTAATTCATCAATTAAAGGACGAAGATATACATCCAAATATTTTCTCGGAGATGTTGGACCAGGCACAAGCAAAGATAAGAACATGTATTGTTTCTTGTTACACAACCAAGGTGGAAGGTTGTATGGTGTAATAATAACTGGCCAACATGAGTAAACTTTCCCCCGACCATGTGGATTAAACCCATCAATGGACAAGCCAATTACAACATTCCTCTTATCCATAGAAAAGATGGAGGATGAATCCATCAAAGCGCACCAACAAGCTGAATCAGAAGGATGTTCCATATAGTCACCACGTGCATGATCTGCATGCCAAGTCATGTCCCTAGCTGTTTCTTTGCAATAATATAGCCTCTGTAAATGTGGTGCTATAGGAAAATAACGAAGCACCTTCTGTGGAACATTTGATTTCATATTGGGTTTGAATCGAGGTTCTCCACAACCTGGACATTCAGTCGCATTCTTATATTCATCTCCATAGTATAAAATGCGATGGTTAGGACAAGCATCAATTAACTTGGCTGATAAGCCAAGTGTACCCATCATAGTTAATCTTGTAGTAGGATCCTGGCAAAACGTTATTCTCTGGAAGCATTCTTTTTATGATCTTAATCATGGCGTTGAAACTAACATCAGTCATATTATATTCAGCTTTTATCGTCAACAAATCTGTAACAGCTGATAGGAGTGAAAATGTCTTGCAACATTCCCATAATGGTTCCTCTGCCTTAGTAAAAGTTCAAGAAAGTCGTTAGATTCCTCATGGATTTCTTCATCATCACAACCCTCCATAGAAGGATCAAAAGTCAAACATGATGCATCCATCACCATCTCAACAAAAGGATTGTCCGGAGTCTGAGAGCTCTCTTTGTAAGTAGTGCGTGTCTCTCCATACGCATACCAAGATGTGTAATCATCGACAAAACCCTTCGTGCACAAGTATCCTGCCACAATGTTTCTAGCTTGTTTCTTCATTAATTTGCATTGCATACACAAACAAATTATCTTCTCATCTACATCGACTATTCCATCTCCTTGGGCATATGCAAAATTAAGAAAGCATTCTACACCTAGGAGAAAAGGCATGCAAATAGATCCATTCACTAAGCGATTGTACATCCAATCCCTTGCCGCATCCATTGTTCTACCTACAATGCATCCATAATAGGTAATTAGACACATGGTTTGATAGAACAAAAGATTTTCCTCTATTCGAGAACATACTCACATCTAAACCAATATGCTTCCTAAATTAGGTATACAATATAATCGCATTCAATCTGTCCTAACAAGCATGACGATTTGATCAACTAACATTAGCATTACTGTGTATACAACATTATGATATAGATGACCTTGTTTGCGATCATTGTTATATTATTTCTGCACAGGACAACTATACATTTGTTGTCCATATCCTATATGTTATAGGACTACAAAGTCATATTATATTACGAGAAAGGTCCTTGTGGCATATATGTGCAAATCCTTCTATGTAACTCAAAACATCCGACTGGATAGTCAATTACTTCACTAGGCCTCAGATATTTTTTTGCAAAAATACATTTATTATTTCTAATCCTATTCATAAATATTATATATGGGTCAAATCTACACAGATAACAAGACAGATCATATAAAACTTGACACTGTTGATATGTCTTGGATCCTAACCATATAGCCAAGCTGAAGAACCTTGTATGCTCCCCTCCTGCCGTATCATACCCCAACAAGTCGGGGGTCTCGCTGATCGGTCAGCGAGCCTGGGGGGGGTCTAGGGGAGGAGCAAGTGCGCTCCCCCCTGCGGGGGAGTGGGGGCAACGCCCCCGACGAAATTTTTTGCAACAAGCCTCGTGTATCAGACCAAATTCTGCATTTTCTTGTGGTGATAATTTCATTTCAGTCCGCCTCGTTAAACATGGCGATTCGATCAACTAATGTAACATCCATGCTTTCTCACTTCTTTTCATAATGTACATCTAATACAATATAAATCTTTATGTTGAGGGCTATAAGAAGATATCCCGCCAATTCATAAAAAAACTAACAGAGAAAGGGGATCTAAAATACTGTAAAAGTTTAAAGACGTATGAAAATATGTTTAGATGGTTAAAGTGCGTGTCCAAACATCCACCCAAATTCGTATAGAAACTAACCTATCAAAGAGTATATAAGGTACTAAAAATTAACAGGCACTGAGCAGATGCCACGACCATCTATCTCTTTTTTATACATGCAACACAAAAATTTTGGTAAAAATTGTTCAAGAGCATACATCATCCTTAACATCTCCATTGGCAATATACAATACATAGGTTGCATCCTTTATAGTCACAAAGATTACAACACATTACCCCTCCATCTTCTTTAATTATATAAATGTGTTAAGATTTCCAATTTTCAAATAAACAAATATAACTGCACAACTTCTTTCTTTGATATAACAAGGAAAATGTAATTGCGCATGCCAATAACTTAAAGTCCTTTTGGGCTTTGTAATTCCTTCTTACTTACTATGAATTTATGGAATTTCTTTGGTAGGCGTCTTCTTGAAGTTGTATCCTCGTTTTCCTAAAAAAATTTGTTTTGGATATTGAGTGCATGCTGGATTTTCTTTTGAATCTAAATTAACTTTAGGTTAAGCACCTAGGATTGTTGATACTTCTGCTACATGTTTGACTACTTCAACTTACCTTTGCCTTTTCAACGTATCACATTCTCAATGTTTTTCGGCACATTTTTAAAACGATGTGGTAATCCAAATAACCATCTAAAGATATTATTTGTAGCACATTTATCTCTCAATATGTTTTGTAAATTTTGTTTTTATGTTAAATTTACCATGCTTTTTTCTGGCATTCAGCTTGCGGGTGGATGAGAGGGTTATGATTTTAAAGCTGTGAGAAGATGGACTACCCAGAGGAAGATTGGTTATGGTCTTATCGAGTGTGACAAAGTGAAAATCTCCGCCCCCTGATCTTTTTGATTCTTCTATCATTGTCTTGGGTTTTTTCCTGTTATAATTACACACCTCAACTGCTTTATCTAGGACTAATATTCTCAGCCTGAAAAAGGATGCAGAACAAAAATGAATAGTATCCACTGCTTTATCCTGGGAATCAACATTATGTGGGGTTTGATCATGATGGTTATGTTCTATTCCATTGGTCCCATCTCTAGTGCACATTTCAATACCATAGCCTTCACCATATAACCGTTATAATCCAGTTTGATCGTGATGTCAAAAGTCTATCAGAACTTTCAATCGTTTATATACATGGTGGTATAAATATCTAGGGCATACAATCAAAGCCATACACCAGTTATAATAAAAATACTGCAGAAAAACTAAGCGGGACAGGACATACAACAAGCCAGGAGGTTACTTGATCGAGGGAGCGTGACAACGAGCAGCGTTGGCGACGTAGATGAGAGAAGTGGTTGATTGTGGTGCCGGCAACAACTGAGACCGAGTTGGGGGTGAAGGAAATATTGGTGGCAGTGGGAAGAAGGGTGTGGAGAAGACGTGAAAGGAGGCGAGTATGGATAGTTTGGGTTAGGGTTTCTTATGGGAGGGAAACATGAAAAGAAGAGGGGGAGAGAGAAGATATAAGTCGTGGCAAAAAAACACCAAAAAAGCCCACCCGCTTAAAAGTTTTATCCCAAATATTGCTACTATGCTTGCTACTGCTTTATGGTAGCAAATATAGTCCCATTTTTGCTACCACAAAATACGACTACATGTAGTAGTCACATAGTCGGAATATAATGTGTACTAAAATGTGGTAGTAAAATAGTCACAAAGTAGTGGTTAAAAATATTGCCACAACAAAGGCACCACATGTGGTGGGAAATATATAGTGACAAATTCTGTATTTTCTTGTAGTGAAAGAGTCATGATGGATATATTTCATATAGTAATCTAACATCTAGTGGACTCCACAAAATTAGAAATTTAACGAATGATTCATTAAGATTTCTAATATTGAAAATTAAAACCTTTATAAGATCAATATGAGGATGAAGATCATTTGACAATGATTTGGCATCAAATCTTGGACATATGTCTGCTGATGAGATCAATAGACTAGTAAGATATGAAACTTTAGAATGTCTGAAACTTCAAATCTTACATACTTTTGAATATTGTATTCGAAGAATGTCAAATACACCCTTCTCTTAGGAAAGGTGTAAGATGTCAATGTATTCGGGATCTCATACATATTGATGTATGTGGATCATCTATATCATAGTGAACATTATGGATACATGATATATAGTGATAATCATGTATGATACGAGATTTCTTCTCTTCACCTGAGAAACCTTTGAAATGTTCAAAGATTTCACAATTTTGGTTTAGAACCAAAGTTTGACGGAAGATTAAATGAATTTGATCTAACCAAGGTAGCAAGTACCTATTAGATAAATTCAAAGAATACCTTATGAAGATATGATATCATTTCTATCTCAATCCTCCTAAAACACCTAATCTCAATGGAGTTGTAGGGAGATACAATTGGATCATGTGTGACATGATTTGATCAATGATGAATTTTAGCATAATTTCCTCTTAGTTTCCTGGTATATATGTGTAGTAGAGACTACAATATATATCCTTAATAAGGTTTCATGCATGTAAGCTGGAATCTAGCACTTGAGAGTGCTACTTCATTAGGAAAATAAAAGATGGTATTGGATACCTACTTTATAACCTTGAGATTCTTAAAAGATCTCATCACTGAGAATGTGATTCTTAGAGGATGATTCTCTTGAGAATCAAGATGAAAATGAAGTGTAGGAACTCATTTAATCTTGAGATAATAATGAGGCTCATGAGATCGGAAACTAAAAGGACAATTAAATATGAAACATTAATACATCTTCAAATGAGTTTGAGGATGTATTCCATGTGTCAGTTAAGTCTGACAATGATCGGACTTCATGTGCTGAAGCTCCTGAAGATCATGACATGGAAAGATGGATATTAGCAATAAAGTCTAAAGTAGACTTCATATACAAATGTTGTATATGGACCCCTCGAGGATCCACCTATAAGGGTTAGACCCATTAAACTGTAAATGGATCTTCAAGAGAAGAGGGAACCTGATGAGAAGGTAGAGACCTTCAAAGCGCGGTTCGTAGCCATGAGCTACACACTGGAAGAGAAGACATTGCTTGCAATGAGACTTGCTCGTCGGTAACCATGCTTAAAATCATCAGAATATTGCTAACCTTAGCTACACAACTTGACTATAGCATCTTCAAGATGAAAGTCAAGATTGCATTCCTCTAAGAATACCTCTTTGAGGATATTCACATGAAGTAGCCCCAGGGCTTCATGATTGGGGAAAGTGAGGTATGAAAGCTAAAGAAATCCATCTATGGACTCAAATAAGCTTCTTGAAGTTGGAACATAAGATTTGATGAAATTATAAATGTTATGATTTCGGATAGAATCTTGATGAAACATATGAAGCTTAGTGGGAGTGCCATTGTGTTCATCGTGCTAAATATAGAAAATATCCCAATCATTTGGAATGATATAAGGATGGAAATGAGTGTTTTATGATCTGGCTATTCCATACCTTGAGATATGATCTCAAAAGATGCCTCTTGGATCTTAATCCTGAAGGTGTTCAGAAGCAAAGAAAAGAGGGTATTGGGGCTGTCACATTTGTAGTACACCTTGGACATGTTCCATTTTCTGGAAATTCTAAGAAAGGCTTTCTTACCTTGAGATTTGGTACTGACCTATCTAAAGGGATAGCACCTCAAAGAGTTGAGGAAGTGAATGCTAGAACTGCTTGCACTTGTGCATCAGTTACGAGAAGCTAAGTGTATGCTAGATGTGTACAAAAGCCAGATATCTGTCATGCAATGGGAGTAGTAAACTGTTACTAATCCTACTATGAAGAAAGAACACTTGATTGCAGTAATAACAATATCTTCAAAGATTACAAGGCTTTAGAGATAGTGATATCTAAGTCTTATCTTCAAGAACTTAAGACTTGATAGATAAAGATCTAAAAAATCTTAACTGCGAATACCTTAGGAGATAGAGATCTCCAGGAATAAGGGTATTCTGATAAGGATTATGGACATACTGCTAATAATAATAATTGAGTTGTAGTGTCAAGGACACTATGACTGATAAGATTGAGTATTGCTTGCATTAGATGCAACATTCGCATTGGATTCAAGCACTGTTACTGGGGATATACAAGTGCCGTAAAAGGACTTGGCGTAGTCTCGCAGGAACAGAGTGACTGATCAACTTACCTAGCTATTTTTCTAAATATCCTATGATTGTCACATGAGTGTGGATTTAAATGATTAGCCCATTAATGGCTCTTTGGGCTAGTGGGAGATTGTTGGACATGCGAGCCCACAGCGAGCCATTATGCAATAAATGTTATTGCACATATCATTCCCTGATCTGAAATGAAGAATAAATAATTTGCATAATAGGTCCCTCTGTACAATTAGGATTATGTACCATGGCCATCTTGATGATCATATAGCTGTTGATTCATTAAATGAATCATAGAGGCTATTGTGTTGCATGAATATCTAAGGAGTTAGATAGAGGACTCATCAAGCATCGTCAAATGATTATTAAGAGATGATCTCCGGCCTGAGTAGGAGATGACAATCCTTTCTCACATAGGTTGGTATCTGACCGACCTCTTGATGCAAGTCCTCTGCATGGGAATAGTGATTCAGAGGTATCAGATTAGTTAGGTCAATGGGTTGACTTAACGAGATCGAGATAATCTAAGTCCTATGTTGAATGCTGTCACAGCATAGGCACGCATCCTCTGACCGGAGACAGATGCATTACTATATGTCTGAGTATGTACATTTGGTAGACCGATAGGTTGATGGCCTAACCAATGTCCATACACCGGCGAGCTGATGTGCATATAAGGGCATATGAGTAATACGATCTCTCAAAGGGATCATACAGGTTCACTTGTGAATCAGAAGACATGAGCTCACTCATGAGGTATTGGGACCGATCAAATTCCATGCATTGTCGTCGTACTTTGGAAGCATGACATGAATTTGAAGGTATGATATATGCTTTGGGAAAGCATATGATCGATACCAACTCCCAATGACCAAGATTGAGAAACTTAGTGATCAAACCCTGAAGAAGACAATATAAAATTGATCTTGATCTTCGGGTTGACCATGGATCTTCCGGTATGCAGGATGTACAGGTATTGGGAATACTTGAGGGTGATGTGATCATAAACGATTGTATAACCATGACACTTCCATTCCGAGGGAGTGATGAAATAGGTCTGGATTTTAGTGACTCCTTTCAGTAGAGAAACAATCTGATCTTAGTCTAAGTGTTGGACATTGGTCTGAATGAGATTCAGATACAATGAGAAGATTAGATTTGCGATCTTGATTTAATCAAGCATCTGTGGGAGGTTCGTAAGATCTAGATTTGAGATGAAATCTCAACATCCAAGTCACTATACGTGGAACAATACAATCGCCCTGTCCTTATCTCCAAGTATCTGCGGAGAAAGCACATTATTCTTGAAGGTGTTCAAGAATAATTCATTTGATGAATTATATATATCCAAGCAATAAGATGTTGATAACTAAATAAGATTTAATTATAAAGAATAATATGAATATGATTCATATTGTGAGAATGATTATCCAAGATAATTAAATGGGATTTATTTATCAAGGAAATGCAAATTGTGGATAGCGCTATCCATAATATCCGAGCATATATTATAAATATGATTTATAATATATTAGAGAGAGAGCACCTTTGTAAATAGCATTTGTTAATTGTTAATGTGAATTGGATTCACATTAAGCAAATAATTGGAAATGCAATTTACAATTTAGTTTGGGCTGTGAATATGATTCACATATTTTCAATGGCATGATTGAAATATTCACTAATTATTTGGGAATTAATTTAGTGGATAATTTTGCAATAGATATACACTAATTAATTGGGAATTAATTTAGTGGATAACTTTGCAATAGATATACACTAATTAATTGAGAATTAATTTAGTGGATAATGTTGCAAGATAAATAAGAGATAATGATATGAATTAAAAGGATGAGATAATCCACAAAATCTCATGGGTGGATAATTATCTTTTTAATTATCCATGTGATTTAGGTGGATAATTATCTTTTAAATTATCATGTCATTATCTTGTGATTATTAATTTATTTATTTGAATTAAATTATGTTGATGATAATGCAACATATATTTGATTTAAATATAAATTAATGTTGTTAGTTTTTAACCAACAACAATCATAGCCATTGATTAATACATAGATCAACTTGGTCGTTGGATCTATGTGTCCCATGGATTGAGATCCATTAGATCCTAAACTAATATAAAAGGAGGGCTAACCTAGCCTTTCAAGGTACATTATTAAGAGTTGTAGAAGCCTACTACTCTCTCTCTCTCATTCTCACCCTCTCTCTTTCTCTTCTCCAAGAAGTGGCCGTCCACTTTGTGTTGAGGAGAGCTTTCTCGCCTTCGTCTTCGACGACTCAAGGATCTCCATCTTCTTTGGGGCTGCTTGCCCTAAAAGAAGACGACAGATTTCATTTGACGAAATCGTGGGATTCATTGCTTGGATCTTCATCGAGGATTGGGGTGGAACGTGTCTCATCATCGCACCCGCAAGTGCATTCTTCGGGGATCGGACTTAAGACAGGAGGATCTCTCGTTGGGATCTCACGATTACAACCACACTTCAAGAGGTATTCCTTATACTTTGTGGTTTGATGAAACAATTCGAGAAATGTTCTCGTGATCATGTGGTTTCATCATTAGATTAAAAATTTTAATTTCCGCCGCATCTTGCGACTAGTTGCCCCGACCGCATATGATGCGATCAACACGCTTCCATGATGCACTTAAGGATTCTCAATATCCTTCACCCTCCGAGTTGATGTTATAAGAAGAGAAGGCGTACTCTATGATTATGATGTCGTAAAAGTCGCTGATGAGATGTTTGTGGCCAGTATGTGATTGAGAATCAAGGATGTACATGATGAAGTCTCTGGATAACAAGTTGTTGTCGAAGCAACTTCTGTTCTCACACCGTATACAATATGATACATCTCGTAAAGAACATATAGACCACTTAAAGACATTGTTGATGAATTTAAGAAAAATTGAGGTTAAGATTGAAGATGGGGATGCTACATTTCTTTTGTTGGTTTCTCTTCCACTATCACATGAGATTTTTTTTAGTCGTTTATTACAGAAAGAGAGGTGATAACCCTAAAAGAAATTTGCCTGAGTATGCATACGCATGAACTTCGACATATGTCTACCGATAAGTAGGACTCTAACGTTGCAGGTTTGGTTATGACTCATGAAAAGAGTCATCCCGATTTCATATACGTAAAGGAGGGAAAGCAGAAGTTCAAGTCAAAGAATTACAATTCTAAGGACATGATAACACGGGTTTGGCAAGGGTCAGAATACGTCCCGCCCAAGGCGGAAACGACAGTGTCGCTGAGGCGACCGCTAACTAAACCCCCGTTAATCAGAGATTAACCCACAATAACGAATAAGTCAATTAAGTCCCAAAAATGTGAATTAAAAATTTATTACTCTACCATAAAATTCATAGGGTATAAGCATGTAGAGATCGAACCACACAGAGAAAAAAAAACCGGTAGCCTACAATTATTCATGTATAAGTCAGTCATGTATGCATGCAAGTATTTTTGTGGGTTTTTAATTTTTTCTTCTCCTTCTTTTTATTTTTATATTTGATTTTTTTTAATTTACTGATTTTGTATTTTGTTTTTATATTAGATATTATATATATATTACTAAATCAAGGGATAATCTACAGAGAATACATACATATATATATGCATTCTAGAGACGAGAGAGAGGAAAAAATAGGGAGAAATAATCAAAATGCAGTAAATAAAATATTTTTGTGATTTTTATATTTTTCTAATGTTTTTATGATTTTTCTAGATTTTTCCTAATTTTTTTGGTATTTTCAAAGTCATAAATACTAAAGACAGTGGATAAATGTTGCTGACCGAAATTAAAATGAGGATGAAAAACACTAAACGGGGTCCAAAATTCCTCAAATTAATTTTAAAATAAAGATAATGAAATAAGGAACATTCAGCAACTGAAATTATATTTTTAGGATTTTTCTGGAATTTTTAATGTTTTTATAATGGTTTTTGGGTTTTTACAAATTTTATGAGTTTTGTTTTATATTTTTTTGTGATTTTTGGTCAGAAAATCAAGAACACTAAAAAGCATAACACATAATTTTTTTAGAATTTTTCCAAAGGTTTATATATATATATTTGGGATTTTATGATGCAAACAGTAGCAAAAATGCATGTTTTTGAATTTTTATAAATATGAAAATGCAATAAAAATGCAAAATAAAAAGATAGCATAATAGTACAATACAATAGAGATCTATGTTAAATTTTTGGAGATTTTAGAGATGCGTGCAATAAATAGGGAAAGCACAAAGAAATTTCAACAATAGCAGGGGCATTTGTGTAAATAAAATAATGTCCAAGGGTTTCTACGCAAATATACCAAACGGTTCTGAGCGTTATCATGAAGTTTATGGACCAAATACATAGTTCAAAACCCGCAAGGGGGCCATTGCTATTTTCCAATCACGTGGGACGACACATGACTCCCACGCACAGGGACCAAAATGTAATTACGTAAAGGGTCAGGGTCTACGTGCAAATTTCTAAAAAAATATCACACTGTATATTCTATTTAATGGACCTTTACAAAATACACACAAATACCAGGACCCCCATGAAATTTTCCAAGCACACGTGAGACAGCACGCGAGCTGACGTGGAGAGGACCTAAGTGTAAATACGGAAAACTTAAGGGTCTTTTTGCAAAAATATCCACTTTATTTTAAACTTTACATGTTATTTAATGGACTAATAAGTAAATACAAAAGGCATGGGTTTAGATCTGCAATTTACCCCTACAGGCGCGCTGATGGACGGCGATCCACGCGCCACTTATCCATGTGTCATCCATCGGACGGTTGATGACGCTTCGAGGTTGGATGGCTGAGATTAGATCTCTTGATGAGATCGGATGGTCATGGGGCTTTGCATCCAATGGCAGCTGCTACGCATGGGGGCTTCGTCGTGATCGAACGACGATGGAGCAAGATGGAAGAACGGGGACGAAGCTCGCGCGCGACGAGCTTCGATCGTGAATAGCTGGCGCCTCCGGCCTTCTTCGTCATCTCCGATGGTCTCAGTACGTGTCTGGAAGCTCCCCGCATCGACTGATGGTCTCCGCCCGGCCCCTGGAGGTCCCAGACGTTCAGGCGAGCTCGAGGAAGGAAGGGACCTCCAGGATCCTCTTCCTGGAATCGATCAAGCCCAAGAGGGCTTCTTGTACGTCAAGACCTGCACAGGAAGAACCAGTGGCTCGAGGCGAAGCTCCTCGACCTGGGGTTTGAATGTTTAGCGCAAAAAACGAAGGGGGTGGCGAGGTTCCGACGAGCGGCGGAGGTGAACCTCGATTCGCGAAGCCACGGAGGCTCCGGTTGATCAGGGGCGAGCGGGAGATGGAGAAGATGATAGGGAACGAGATGGAAGGTGTGCAAGCGGTGGAGAGCAACTAGAGAGCTCAGGAGTCATCGCCGGAGCGGAGCTCCGGTGAACTTCGACTCGGCCAAACTGAAGGGATCTACTAAGCTAAAGGCTAAAATAAATGCGGGAAAAGAACTCTGGAATTAAAAACTACCTAATAAGACAAGAAAGAAATGCTCTGATACCTGGTGGGAACCAGGGAGCTTGGCGTCGCCGGAGCTCCACCGTGGGTGCAGCTCCCACCTCCTCCGACCGATTCAATCCGACCGATTCAAGGCGCCAAAGGACTCCTCCTGTCACGAGGGGACCTCCAGGACTGAATACGAGGAAGGGAGAAGACTAAAAACTGACCAAATTTGAGAAGGAGGTTGGAGCTACTTATTTATAAGCATCACGAGGCACCCTTATTAACCGTCTCAAATCGAAGAATCTGGGCTATGTACAAGGATTCATGGGATAGGGCGTGTATCTAGGATGTACAAGGAACAATTTTCATGAAGGGTCTCGTCTCTCTCGAGCTACACAATTTGCGTGAAAAATCGGGAAGTGGGGGCTCTCGTGATCTGTCAGAGGCGCAGGTCTAGGTCCAAGGAGTTGACCTGCGGTCAACTAATGGCGGCCTGCCATTGGTCCACGCAGGTCGCTAGAGGACAAAACAAGCTGAAAAATTAAAGAATAAATTATTTAAATTAGTAAATGATTTTATTATTTTTTGAGTATAAAATAAAAAATGTTTATTATTTTATGTAGTATTTTAATATGATTTTTATTATTTTTTTGGCTTAATTTATTGGTAGTTAATTATTAAGAGTGTATTTATAGGTATATTCATCTATGTTTTGTGCATTTTTATTTTTAATTTGTATATATTATTTTATTATTATATTTTCTTATTTTATATATTTATAACTTATTTTTGTATAAATATATTTTTATTTGAATTTTATGACTTTATACATTTAAATAAATAGGTATATGACTTGTATAGGTATAGGTATCGGTATTTTGCCTATGTTTTGTATACTTCTTTTTATTTTAATGTATTTTAATGAGTTTTTATTTTTGTTTTGTATTTATAATATAATACATGTAATATTTACAATATTATAAAAGTATGAAAGAGCAAAAGAATTGAAGAACATATTTCCCTTTTATTTATATTCATATAGAACATAGGTATTTCATCTATGTTTTGGCATATTTTTATTTTATTATCCTTTTTATTTTAGGTTTAATTCTAATTTTAATGTACACCTATGTTATAAATAATGTTTACAAAATTATAAAAATATGAATTTGTAAAAATAATAAGTAATGAATAAATTGAATATTTTAATCAGTATTATGTACAATAGGGGCCCAAAACCTATCTTCTGCATATTATATCCAAAAAATATGAAACTACCTCCATTAAATAGATCTCGAAAAGTTATATACAATAAAGGTGATTTTCCATGTTTTGAGTTTTTGTTTGCAAGTTATGGGTTTGTGAAGTTGAGGTTCTGGCTTTTTATTCTGGGTATAAAATGTACATTGTATATTATTTTTGCACAAACTCAATTTTGTATTTTTCTTTACATTATTATCTACAACTTTCACGTACAAAGTTTATTTGTTTGATAAATAAATCATAAAGAATAAAGTATATGTCAAAAATGTATGATTAATGCATAAATAAATAAGTTGCTTATTGTATTTTTGGCCCTTATCTCCCCCTACTTTATTCCTTGTCGACCAAGCTAATTCTTGACTTGGTCTTGGGGTTCGGGGCATAAAATATTTGCAATATTTTATTCCTTTTTCTTTTCTTCTCTTTATTCTATAATTTTGGTATTAAAAACCTTATTTTATGTACACTTAATACAATAAATAATGAATGCTATTATGTACAAATTGATGCTATTTACATGCATTTGTTTGGGTTTTTGAGGTCAAAATGATAGAATAAAGGTGATTAATGGAGATTCATCAGGACATATGAAATTATTGGAAGAAACCTAGACATTGGAAGAAGGATTGTTCGGAAAGAAAGAGAAATCCACGTTTGTTGTAGTGGCCCATGAGAGACACATATTCTGAAGTCGATTTGTTTCTCACCGTCACATATCAAAAGACTACAAATAACATATGGATTTTTTATTCAAACTATTCTTACCATATGAATCCACGAAGATTGGTTTTTGTACTTATAAAAGATAGATGATGGAACGTCGTCATGGGAATGATGTATCATGCAAGATCGTAGATATTGGCTCCGTAAAGATCAAGATGCACGATGGAATCATGAGGTTAGTGATACAAGTTTGCCACATTCTTGATATGAGAAAGAATTGGATATACCTTGGACTCTAGAAGAGTGGGTACAACATTTAAGGTGGAGTTATTCAAGTTGCCAAATTTGAGATCGTGAAGAAAGCAAATAAAAATTTTATTTACTACACATCATGGAACACAGAATATTTAGCAAACATTTTGCTAAAACAATGTTAATTCATCATATGAACTAGAAAGTGTAGCACATCAATTTGTACATTCAGATATTATAAATTTTAAGGAAATAAATTCCAAAATAATTTATGATATTCATAATGAATATTAAGATCAAATCAGGGTTACCTCTTGAAGCGTGGGTTTCTAAACGAAGAAACCTCCCGAATCAAGTCTAATCTGCAAAAAGTCTCTCTCGTGGGCGCATAGATGAATCGTGTTGCTTCCCATGAACCTGGATGTCAACCAGAGCAACATGAAGAGGCGTATGAGAGATGGAGACTCTCAAAATTCTTCTATATATCAAGAGGCATGAAATTTCTAAGGGACTTTTCTCGCCAAAATTGTGTTCCAAAAGAGAGAACATTTCTCTCATTTTATACTTATACCACATGTCCAACAGGTGTGTTGTAGGCCCTTGGATTTTAAATCAATGATTTAGAGCAAGTCTTAGTTCAATAAGGATTATCTTATTTTTATCTCCAATTAATATTAACTAATTAATAATAAATAAACAACAACTTAGCTAAACTAAAAATGGTTAAAGTTATTGCCTTTTTATCTATAAATTAATTAACTTGATAATCCCGTTTTCAATATTGGAGAAATTATGGAATTAATCTAAGCTTATGAATCATATTCATGAACCCAAAATTACATGTAAATCCAATTTACATCTACAAATTAATATGAATCAAATTCACATTTCATGCCTTGGAAATATTATGTAAATCATATTTACATAAATATTTATATGAATCATATCCATATAAATATTAGTTATTGTGAATCACTATTCACATTTATTAATGAGATGTATTTGTGAATTGTATTTATAAGATTGTCCTTTGCAAAAATAATGCAATAATAATAATTATTATTAAAATATTGACATCAATAGGTATGAGTCCTAATCCAATTAGGAATCATGAGATACGAATGCAAATACTTGTAGATAATGTCGGATAGATTATACTACCCATGTATAGTGACTTGAAATGTGAATAACTATCTGATTTCGGGGTTTATACTATTTTTTTGCAAAAAAACATCACCTACGAATGTTGAGCTTGAGCTGTAACACTTTATACTCTTAGTGAGCTCAACGAAACGTATCGCACTCTCCATGAGCTAGAAAAAGTATCAATGAGTTGAATCCAGCTTCATTGACCATTTCTAATCATATTCCAAACCATTTGGAGCTAAGAAATAAGCTCGAAGAGCTTGTATATTTTAATTTCCATGATAGTTTCTGTTTCCAATATTTGGACATTGAAATTGGAATTGGAAATTGGATTCAAATTGTGATTTAATCCAATTAGATGACAAATCATCTAGCTAAATGGAGACACTAAAATACAAGTTGTTTCATCACTCCCTTGTAATGGAAGTTTCGTATCGATGATCCATTACGACAGATGTAACCATGAGTATTCACAATACTCATTCATCCTTCATACTAGACGATTTTGTTAAATCCGAAGTTCACAGCATGCTTGTTATGTCTTCTTCGGAATGTATCAATAGATTTCTAATTAATAATTGGGCAATAATATAATTCATTTACTTTCCAAAAGCATATGTTAATATCTAGAATTCATTACTTATTTCATAAACAAGATGACCATTCGTGGAATTTATTTTAACCCCAAAAATATCTCATGAGTGAGATCTGTCCCCTGGTTCATCAACTATGAACCTGTATGATTCCTTCAAGAGATCATGCATATCATATGACTTCATATGCACAACAATGACTTGGTATATGGACCTTGCATATGTCACTAACCTATTGGTCTGTCAAATGTGCATACTCAGACATACAGATGCATATCTATCTCAGGTCAAAGGATGTATTCCTGATTGTGACAGTTGTGATTCAAGTCTTAGTTTATCTCAACCTCATCAAGTCAACTCTTTGACTTAATTATTTCAACACTTTAGAATCATTATTCCCATGCAGAGGACCTGCATATAGAAGGTCGATTGGAAATAAGTCTTTAGAGAAAGATCGCCACATCTTTCTCAATATGGAGATCCTTATTGAATATCAAATATTTGAAGTCATTTGTGTCCCCCCAGTTGCATGGTATTCAATATAACCATGGTACATAACACTAATTATACAAAGAGACCTTAATAGTAAGGTTCATTCATTCAATTATTCATTTCTATTTCAGATGGACATAATAAAACAATAACTTTTATTACATTAATGAGTCAACGAGGGCCTACAAGTTCAAAAGTCTCCCACTAGCCCTGATGAATCTACGTTTCATCATCTTTATTCTACCATTTTGGCCTTAAAAACCCTAGTAAATGCGTGTAAATAGGCTTAAATTTAGATATTTTAGCATTCATGCATCATTGTGTAAATAGTGTATAGAATGCGATTTTTAAAGCCAAAATTATAGAATAAAGAAAAGAAAAGAAAAAAAAATAAAATATTGTACCTATTTTATGACCCGAAACCTAGGCATATTGATGAATAGGTCGACAAGAATAAAGTAGGGGGAGATAAGGGCCAAAATACAATAAAAACATCTTTTATTTAATTCATTCCTTATTCATTTTGGGACCCATTTTTGGTTCCACTTTTTATACCTCAAAATAAAGAAACTTTGTACATAAAAGTTGTAGATAATTAAATGAATAAAAATACAAAATTGATTTCACTAAAAAATAATGTACAGATAAAAAGTTATGGTCTGAATAAGATTTTAAAACTCCAACTTCCCAGTCCCGTATCTTGCAAATAAAAACTAGAAATGTACCAAACTCGCCTTTAATTGTATATAGCATAAAATAATCTATTTAACGGAGATGGTTTCGTATTTTTCGGAGTTACGGTTTGAAAGTTGAGTTTTGAACCCTACTTGTATACTTGTACAGATTAAAATATTCATTTTATTATTTATTCATTATTTTTCTAATTTTATATTTTTATAATTTTATAAATATTACTTATAGTATATTTGTACATTAAAATCAGAATAAAAATGCAAAGGAAACAAAAAATAAAATACTTGTATATAATACACTTAGGTATAATACCTGTCTACATACCTATATAAACCATACTTATATTTTATTAAGTATATCAAACATATCAGAAAAATAAAATAAAAATATATTTAAGTGTATAAAATATTTTATAAATCTATAAAATAATAAACAAAAATAAATAAATTAAATATACAAAATAAAATTAAAATATTAAAATATATAGATAATATATCTATAAAGGGTATAAAAAGAAATGTGTAAATATTAATCTAAAAAATAAATAAAATTCATAATAAAATACTTCGTAAAAAAAATAAGCATTTTTTATTTTATATAAAAAAAATAATAAAATCATTCTTTATTTTTAGTCGAATTTCTAAACATTTTTCCAACGATTTTTTTGGTTGGTCCACGTGGACCAACCAGATTCATGCGTTGGTTGACCTCGGTCAACTCTCTGACCGAGGTCTGCCAGGGCATCAGGGCTAGTTTTTGTCCTCTTTTGAGGATTTTTCTAGAACACCTCGTATCTCTATTCACGAATTTTCCTTCTTGACTTTTGTTCGCCTTCGATCGAGGAATCATGCCCCGATGAAATATTGGGTTTTGGGATTACTGATCACCCTCGTGCGCTTCGATCTTTGGACCCTGTCCGCCACCTCTTCAAAAAGCCCCTTTGACCTTCGATTGGTTTTTGGATCCTTCTTCCGCCATTTTCGCCCGTAAAACCCTAGTCCATTGCATTCCTAGTGACAGCAGGAGGCGATTCGAGCTTGGGTTTACGCCGTTTGGTGTCGAATCGAAGTAGATCCAGTCCCTCGCCGGAGTTCTACCGCGAGTTCACGCCATCGTCTCTGGTGAGCCTTCCTCTCTTCTTCTTCCATTTTCTTGTAGCTTAGGCTTAGATTAGGCTAGGACAATAACATTTAGTCATGATAATCATTATCTCGTCGTGAATCATCTTTTAACCCAACGACGGAGCTCAGCTCCGCCTTCGCGTACCGACCATCCCGACGCTCGAACCAACCGACTTGCACCTCCATCTTCTTCCTTGTCACTTCGTCATCACGAACCACCCTTCCATCCACCTCGATCTCGCGCAGATCGAACGATCAGAGCTCCATCTCCGCCCTTCGCCGGAGCTCCACGCCTGAAGCCTCGCATTACCTCCATCTCACCCCAAAACACCCCCAGTAGCTCCGCTTTGTTTTATATGACTAACCCTGAAGGTCAGAGCCAAGGAGAGGGCTCTATCGAGCCTCGAAACTCCAGGGAACAGTCGCCCAGGTCAGCTCCGACATCCCGCCGTTCTACGCCGTCTCAGGCTCGCCTAAGACCTCCACTCGACACGAATCGCCTCCAGGACAATTTTGCCCTTGGTCTTGGGCCGGGAGAGGCCGTGTGTCAGCCGGAATCAGCCGTCGAAGCTCGCTACAGCCGTGTTCTTCCACCATCCGCGAGGTCCATCCGATCGAGGGCTTGTCCCAGGTGCTGCAGCCACCGTTGGATCGAGGCTCGGTCGCCTCCGTTGGATCTTCATCGTCGCGCATCTCAGTCGTCCATCCGCACCTTCCCCTCCGCCGCTGGATGCGCCACGTGGATAAGTGGATCGCCTTCGGCCACACGATCTTTATCTTGGATATTTTGCACTTTCAACCCAATAGTTTTTGCATTTACGTTTTAGCCCTAAAACTTTCATCTGTAGTTAAAAATATTTGTAATAATTGCGACTAGGTCCCTGAACTTCTTCTATTTACACTTTAGTCCCTGTCCACGTCACCTCACGTGACAGGGACACGTGCCTTAGGGTATTTTGTGCCAAGCACCTCGAACTATTTTGTATTTGCATTTCTACCCCTGTGCGTAGTGATTATAACATACTGTTTGGTTAATTGCACTCCTGTCCTGCCGGTTTTTAGTATTTGCAAATATACCCCTGTGAACAGCAGAACACGTGCTTGCGCGTGTGTTTTTGGTGAAAATTGCAGTATAACACTGGAACTTTTGTCTTTTTTACATATATGCCCCTGCTAGGCCTGTAGTTTCTATTTGTTGCTTGTATTTATTTCATGCATTTCTAAAAGCCCAAAAATTCCATAAAAATTAGTACAAGCTCCTGTTCACTTGTTGATTCACGCCATATCTTTGCATTTCATTTTTATTGCATTTTAACATTTATTTAAAAATAAAAAACATGCATTTTCAGCACTGTCTATCTTAGAAAATCCATAAAAATTATCAAAACATCTTGAAAATTTCCAAAAAAAATTACCTATTCTGTATTTCAGTGTCTTCTAGTGTCAATCCAAAAATCACTAAAAAATTCAAAACCAAAAACCTTAAAAATTAGAAAAGACCTAAAAACTTCAAAAAAATCTAAAAAATCATAGAAAAACCCTAAAAAAATAATCTCAGTTCCGTTGTTCCCCTATGTTATTCTCTTTATTTTAAAATTAATTTGGGAAAATTTTGATATTGTTTGGTATTTTTCATTCCCATTTTAGTTTCGGCCAACAAGTTTACTCACTGTTTTTTTATTTGGAATTAAAAAAGAACCAAAAACAGTATGAAAATCCCCAAAAATCACAAAAACAGTAGAAAATTATAAAAAAGACCAAAAACAATTTCATTTCTGATTTTTGAGAACTTTTGTCTATTTTTATAAATACCTTATTCCCTCTTTCCTAATATTGTATATATATCCTAATATTGAAAAAAAGAAAATACAAAAAATATAAAATATAAAAAGAAAATATAAAATCAGTAAATTAAAAAAAGGAAATACAAAAATATAAAATTAAAAATCAAATAAAAAATATAAAATAAAAAACCCTCAAAAAATCCATATTGGCTAAGTAGTTTATTAGACATAGGCTTTGACTTTTTGACTACACTCTACACCCTTGCTCCCTGTGTTCGCCCCCTACTTGCTTGCCATTGTACATTTTTAGTAGGGTATAATAAATTTTGATCCTTGCTCTTGATTGTTTAATTAATTGTGTGGGTTAATTGTTGACGAACGGGAAAGCTTGAGTAGTTGCCTCAGCGATAGTGAGTCTGATTTGTCAGACCATTATTTAGCGGCTCTCGCATTCTCGTTTTTTAAATGGCGCCGTTGTCGGGGAGCTTCGGCTTGTAGAGTAGACTTGTGTTTGTTTACTTGCTTAGACATTTTTGACTTGTTTGATTTTATTGTATAATCATTTTTAAACTATCTGACATCTCTTCTTGTTTTCTTGTGAGGGATCACTGACCGAGGAGGATTGCCTAGGGGATCCTGAGCAGGGGAACTTGAGAGAGAGAGAGATAGTTAGATTTTTCTTATTTTTGTGAGAGAGAGAGACATTTGATAGATTTGTAATAAAACAGGTACCTTAGACTTTGGACACTCGGGCCCAATTTCCAAGTGTCTGTTCACTTGAGGGCTCACCGCAGTTTTGACGCGTTTTCACCGCTGTCATTTTCTGGTTTTGATTTATTTTTTCCTTTCTTTTGTGGAATGAGCCCTTAGTCTTTAGGCTTGCTTGATCGAGTAAATTAGGTCCAAACCCCCTAATAACCATTGCATATACCTATAGTGCGATTTGGACTTAGTTTAATTTAAACAGTCGCCTTATCGTCTTCAAACCTACGCGCGCGAGCCCACCCTATCAAGCGCTACTCCTGAACTCGATGTGTCGAGAAGAGGAGGGGTGAGCCTAGACCAGACTCTTGGATTGAGGATCGGTGACCGACTTGTGGTTCTTTACGCTAGCAATTGCCTGCTTAGGACGATTTCCGTGTGCATATCGGCATATAGATTAGGTTTAAAAATTCATGTTTTGCATCCCGCATGGAGAGAGCTGGGAGTCACTATAAGTCTTCTATCTTTGCATTCGTCATCTAGGCACTAAGGTGAGATTTCCATCTTAGTACCAACTTGCATTGGCTTTTCAAACTATTCTCCCTCTGTTTTTGGAACAAATAGAAACTAAAGAAAATACAAAAAACATTAGGCGCTTGTATTGAATTTACTCAAAACAAGTGATAACACAAAAAAATTAAAAAAAGGGACTGCTAAAAATACTTGACCTTAATAAAATTGATTAATTGGACTCATTGCCTTGGGGGTGAGAAAAGCCCTCATTTGTTTTCAGGTTGCATGGGAAGGTCTCCTTCCAAGTGAGGTGAGTGACGTCGTAAGGAATAGAGCCCAAAACCCAGTCTGTGGCTGCCTTGTGTATCGCATGGATTTCCGAAGTATTGGCGCTTCTATCGTACATAGATGAATAGGGCTTGGTCGACACCAGTGACTCTCTATTGTGTAGAGCACTGACCTTATCCGAAGTATCGAGCATAGGCCACGCCTTCACGGGGGTGTCTGTCTCATCGTCTTGCGTCCGAGTAGGTTCTTGCATGCTCACGAGTGATTCCGTTGCGAGCGAGTTCTGAAGTATTGGTTTCTCCTATTGGCTTCCTCTCTCTATTTCTTTGGCTGAGTAGGGATCCATGAAGGGTTACAAGGACCTTAAAAAGTGCAAACTACAGGTTACACAGGAGGAGGACAAGTACAGGATACTTTTCTGCCTGTACTCTCGCTCCCATAGGCGTAGCGCTCTAAGGACTCGTGAAAAGATAATTGCCTGAAAAATCAAATGTAAAACTCACAAAGATAATTGCCGAACCTTCACGGCTTCACGGGTCGAGTTGGTGAATCCATTACTTTGGGTTTGATTGATTAGTTGAATTAAGGTCAAGATCAAAAACACCGCGCCCTTGCGCCATTTTTTCTCTCCTTCCATTTGACCCTCACTCATTGTGAACCTTCTACTGTTTTACATTCCTTTTATTTCTTGTTTACCTTCGTGCTCTTCATCCATCATCCTTCCCTTTTGACCTTCTCAAGATGTCATCACACGGATGGCTCAGTCGGGACCTAGCCGACGTCCACATCGATTCCGTGTCGTCAATATCTTCCATAAAGAGGGGTGATCTCCAAGAAGTTAGTTCAGATCTTGCGAATTTCTCTTTGGACTCCCCTATTCTCTCTGCTTTCAACACTTGCCTTTCACCAATAAATACGCTGTTCGGGATGGACTCGCAACCCAAATTAGCTCTTCCCCTTCAAATAAACCGGGATTACTCTTGTCCTCGAATTAACCCCTTGTGGATGGAGATCGATTTCAGTCAATATCCAATGCTCCGTTCACAACATTCTGGGATTGACCTTAATTCCAGATTCATCTCAACAGCGAGTGCTCAGGAAGATACTGATCAGGGTTTACTCTGTCATGCAGATCCTCCACCCGATCACGAGCCAGAAATTCAAGTTCATTCTGAGATGGCTCCAACTGGCAGAGGAAAGGGAACACAGCCTCAGCAAGGAGAACAAGCAGATGAAGGAGAGGGGCAATACACCACGCAGAATGAAGTCAATAGTCAGTTGCTGGCATCTATCCATGCTATCCAACAGTAACTGACTAATCAGGCCTTGGCCCAGACCACATTCCAGGATATGCTCAATGATCTGAGGCGGAGAGCTGATGAGAGAGATGATAGACGAGAGGATGATCCCGATCTGGAGGTCAATCGAGGAAGTGCCGAAGATGAACTCTCAGTGGAGGGAACTGAGTATGAAAGAATGGATGCAGAAACACCACAGTCGAAGCCGACTTTGAAGGAAACATACAACCCTGGGGCAGATCGTATCACTGAGTGGATTCAAGTTCCATGAATTCATGCCCACTTCGAGCTGAAGCCACAGTTTCTATCTCTGCTTCCCACATTCCATGGGAATCCCACTGAAGAACCATATATCTTCCTCAAAAAGTTTAGTCGCATCTGCGCCACTGCTCACTACCCCGGTGTCCCTGTGGGGGTAGTCAAGATGACCACTTTTCCCTTCAGCCTTCAAGACAAGGCCTTGTATTGGGTCGATCACTTGGGAAAGGTAGTCATGACTTGGGAGGAGCTGAAATCTACCTTTCTTCACAAATTCTATCCTCTGGGTCGTCTGAACCAGATGCGTGCCCACATCTCAAGCTTCTATCAGCAGCCCAACGAGACAATTCATGAAGCTTGGGAGAGGTTCAAGGAACTACAAGAACGGTGTCCCCACCACGAGATTCCCAAGACCAATCTTGTACAACATTTCTTTGGTGGTCTGACACTAGAGAGTCAGCGACTCGTTGATGCCGCTTGTGGAGGTTCGCATTTCAACAAAGATGAGGATGTTGTCTGGAATATTTTTGAGGAGATGGTCGAGGGAGAGGCCGCTCAATCCTCATCACGCGCATAAATGAAGATGCCTACAACCATTAACAAGTCCGTGAATATGGCTAGCCACACCGAAGATAAGGATGAGAGCTCCAACCTCAGCATTATCGGGAGTCACTTGTCTAAGGTCGACATCATCGAGAAGAGGTCCCAAGACCTCGAAAAATTATCTGTCATTGAGAAGAGAACCCAGGGACTGGAGAAGCTTGATTTGATTGCTCAACAACTGGAGTAGCTAGTTCGAGCCCTGAACGCCAACGCCTGCAACACTGTATCTGCTACTGAGAACTCTACTGAGCTGAAGGAACCGTCATGCACGCAACCTCCTCAGCCGAGTCCTCCGCAACCCCCTCCAGTTCAGCATGTATACTACGTGCAAGCACCAGAACAACCCCAGCATGTACATAACCAGATGGTTGTCTATCAGCCAGAGCTGCCTCCTGTCTATCCTGAGCAGTTTCCTCCTGCCCCACCACAAATTCAAGAGATCAATGGTGTGTGGGAACCTGAACAGCAGCTGACCCGTCCTCAAGGACCCTTCCAGGGTCAGAACATGGTGAATCGGCCGTCATACCAGCAACAACAGGGGAGTAGGAACTTCCAGCCTCCAAACCCGCAGCAGCAACAATATGGGAACACTTGGAGGCAGGGTTACCAGCAGCAACAATCTGGCTATCGCCACCCTCCACAGCAATCGGCTGCGGCATATCATCAGGCGAATCCCTCTCAACAGTATTCACAGTATCCCTCTCGTGTTCCTCCCCACCAATTTTCGCAAGGACATCAGCAATACCCCTCTTTGAATTATCCAAGTCAGCGGCCCCAAGGGGGCGAAGCATCCGATGTGGCACCATTGAACCTTGCCCTCGCTTGCCTTGAACAGCTGGTCAGGAATATTGCTGAGATGACCCAGAAGATCGACGACCTGACAGCTGCCAAGACTGTCATACTAGCCCAGGTCGAAGCCAATCCGAATAACTTTCGACGCAAGGAGCAGGTAGCCGGCAGTGTCCCACCCGAATCGGATGAATTAAATTGTTTTTTATCTAATGCTGTTACTCTTACGAGTGGTAGGACACTCCAGCCATCAGCGACGACGAAGGGAAAGCATCTTGCATCTGACGGGGAATCGTCAGTCCAGCCAACGCTAGGGCCAGGCATCATTTTGAGAGCAGCACCATCATTCAGAAAAACACAAAAAATGAAGAATATAGCAAAACACAAAAAGATATCAGCAACCTCGGTGGAGATAGGCCAGCATTGGAGACGTCTGCATCTGCCTCAGAGCCAGTTCCTGACGGGAGGAGCACCGCACCTATAGCGAGTCCAACGCCAGCACCTGAAGCCGATCCCGTCAATTTTGGTCCACAAATTGTAGATGAACCCACTCCTTTTTGTCATCTACCTGTAAACAACAATACAGACAATATTTTGAATGACATCAGTGAAGAGTTTGTAAATATTCTTTTTCCAGAAGCAATGAAAAAAACAAAAAAAATGAAAAATTTGAAAAGTGCTTTGTCTGATCCTACCATCATAGACATCATCCAGAATTTGGTATTGAACATGCCATCAATGAAAGCTCTTGAGTACATGCCAGCCGTGAAGAAAGGATTGAAAGAGGTATGTACAACCAAGTGCTGACCTCACCCTCACAACTCCAGAAGCAAGGGTAGCAAGTCCAAAAAGCATATCCTCACAATGGCCACCGTTAACGCCATCATTAACCTCCCGGATAAAAAGTCAGATATGGGAGCACCTCTTGTGCTTTGTCAGATGTTCAATCAGGAGTTTGAACAAACACTCCTCGACAACGGTTCTTCTGTCAACTTGATGTCAGCTTCGCTACTTACAGAATTCAGGCTAGGACCGCTCAAGTCTACAGAGACGATTCTGCAGTTTGCAGACAAATCAGTTAAGCGGTCTAGGGGCCTATTGGAGGACGTGATAGTTACGGTGCAGGGAAAGCAGCTCCCGACCGATTTTGTGGTGCTAGATATGGACGTCCCCGCTCCACTGCTCCTTACCCCAATCATACTTGAAAGACCATTTCTGCGGACATCAAACACAGTAGTGAACTATGGAATGGGAGAAATCACCTTTGGCGCTGGCAATGAAACAATCAGAGTGGAGACCCTGCCTGAGGGAACACCAGCCGAACTAACATCTGCATCATGTGCAAGGGTGATTGAGTATTCTGACGACTGTGACTTCCTAGCAGAAATTCAAGAAACCAACTTATTTTTGGATGACTATGAGATCCATGAACTCCTCTGCCCGAGGAGGAAGTGGAGACCGCAATCGAATTTCCCCTTATCGATCAGGATGAGGTACTCGCTGATGTGTTGCAAGAGACTGCCGTGGGGGTGATGTGCGTTCAAAACCAAGAGCAAATTTTTGAAGGATATTTTGATGAGGAGAAGATCATTGAAGCATTTTGTCAGAATCTGAGTGAGGAGGCAGAACCGAGTATGGTGGACACCGAACAGTTGAAAGAATCACCGCCTGCAGTAATAGCTGAGATCACCTTGGAAGCAGCTCAGACCCCGCCAGAGCTAAAACCCTTGCCCTCCAACATGAAATATGCCTTCCTTGCGGGAGAACCGAACATGTACCCGGTCATTATCAATGCACATCTGACCGAAGACCAAGAATCTCGTCTGATGAAGGTTCTTGAACGCAACCGCAAGGCGATAGGCTGGCGAACTTCGGATCTTCATGGGATCAATCCATCACTATGTTCGCATCGCATTTTTTTGGAAGAAGATTGCAGGCCCTTGATGAATCCACGTTTCATCATCTTTATTCTATCATTTTGGCCTTAAAAACCCTAGTAAATGCGTGTAAATAGGCTTAATATAGGCATTTTAGCATTCATGCATATGTGTGTAAATATTGTATAAAATGCGGTTTTTAAAGCCAAAATAATAGAATAAAGAAAAGAAAAGAAAAAGAATAAAATATTGTAAATATTTTATGACCCGAAACCCCGAGACCTAGGCATCTTGATGAATAGGTCGACAAGGAATAAAGTAGGGGGAGATAAGGGCCAAAATACAGATAAAATACCTATACATTATATTCATTCTTTATTCATTTTGGGACCTATTTTTGGTTCCACTTTTTATTCTTCAAATAAAGAAACTTTGTACATGAAAGTTGTAGATAATTTTATAAAGAAAAATACAAAATTGATTTCATAGAAAAATAATGTACAGATAAAAAGTTATGGTCTGAATAAAAATCCAGAATGCCAACTTCCCAGACCCGTATCTCACAAATAAAAACTCCAAATGCAGCGTACTCACCTTTAATTGTATATAGAAGAAAATAATCTAATTAATGGTGGTGGTTTCGCATTTGGCGGAGCTACGGTTTGAAAGTTGACTTTTGGACCCCTATTGTATACTTGTACATATTAAAATATTCAATTTATCATTTAGTTATTATTTTATATTTTTATAATGTTGTAAATAATACTTATAATAATTATGTACATTAAAAGAAGAATAAAAACCTAAATAAAAACAAAAATAAAAATACTTATATATATTCAATACATAGATACATACCTATACTTATACCAATACAAAACATACTTGTATTTTATTAAATATACAAAATAGATCAGAAAATTAAAATAAAAATATATTTGTGTATATAAAAGTATTTTATAATTTTAGAAAATAAAAACCAAAATAAAATAAATTAAAAATACCTAAATAAAAGTAAAATACTTAAATATATAGATATAGATACCTATAGGGGTATAAATGCAAACTTGTAAAAATATGTATCATAAAAATAATTAAAAATCATATTAAATTAATTCATAAAATAATAAACATTTTTTATTTTATAATCAAAAATTAATAAAATCGTTTGATATTTTATTTTGAATTTAGAAATCTTTTTCCCAGGTTTTTCCTGGTTGGTCCACGTGGACCAACCAGGGGGCTAGGAGAGTTGACCTCGGTCAACTCTCTGCCCAACACCTGGGCTTTGTCAGAATGACTTTTCTTGGATTTCATGGATTTATGGAGACCACGCCTTGCATTATTTCGAGTCGATTCCTTCACGGATTTTTCTCCCCTACCATTGAACTTTCACGCCATAAGATTTTCTTGGGGATTGGACTTCTGATGAGCCTTGTGCGCCTCGTGGAAGGTGCCCCGTCGACCAACTTTTCAAATAGCCCCCAAATGCCCCATTTGAACTTTGAACCCTTTTTGACCGATCTTCTTCATCCCTGAGGTGGGCTCTGGACCGGAGCTGGTGACAGGAGCTCCTCCAGCCTCCTCGCGGCGTGATTTGGCGGTTGTCAAGCGGTCTCCACCATCCTCGGCCAACCTCGGCCGTGAGGTTCACGTCTCCTTGGCTCCGGTCAAGTCGAGGTGTTTTTGTTCCTTTTCGTTGTCACTAACCGTCTCTGCTGTAGTTCCTTTGTATTTTCGTTTAGATCTCTTTGTGTTTTCGCTCCACACCCGCTCCTCAAAGCTCGTCGGAGCTCCGCTCCGACGAACCCTCACCCGACATTTCCTCACCCGTTACCACTTGCCTGAGACCCCAGGACCCCTTTTTCTTACTTGTGTTTCACGCGCAGGTCCTGGAGGCCCGAAGGACCCCATCAGGGTCAGTTTTTGGAGAAGGCTGCACGGCCTGGAGCTGCTACTTGGGGCGGCACCGTTCCCCCACGTCCCGGCGACCTGTAGGCGCGCTCCGCGCCGTTTTGAGGTCGTCGCTCGCCTGAGGGTCACCCCAGCAGCCTCCTCGGGCGTTCTGAAGCGTCATCGAGCCGCGGGGGCGGAGGATCGGAGCTGGGAGAACTCGCTCCTCCGCGAGTTCCTCCCTGTTCTTACGACTCCCCTCTCCTCCGTCGGATTAAAGATTAGCCCAGTTTTGATAAGGACCGTCGGATGCCGCGCAACCACGGCCGTTGATCTGCCTCCATTCGATCTAATCCTGTCCATCCAAAGCCGAAGGGGTATAGCGTGCCGTGGGCGTGACACGTGTGTTAGTGGACAAGAGCAGCCGTCCGATCCGCCCCCTTATTCTGGGTATTTTGCAACATCAGCCCAGCTTCTTTTTTGTATTTAACGAAGAATCTTCAAGCTTTCCTCTGCATGTTTAAAATACTGTTATATTTGCATATCACGCCCCAGAGATTTTGAATATTCGATATTAGCCCTTGCCAGCTAGGCGCACGTGCGCAAACACGTGCGCGTGGCTATTTTGCGGTTAAGGCCCCTGCTACTTTGGTGATTGGTGTTTAGTACATGAGTTTTTCATATCAGTAGTAATTTTGTGGAAATTTTGCTTTTCTATCCTCCACGTTTTTGCATATCACATTTCTATCCTCCCTTGTCGCGTGCCACGCGCGTGGGTTTTGGCTAATTTGCAGGGAAGGACCCCCCAACTTGAGCATTTATATTTGGTCCTGAAAGTTTTTATGTCAATCATATAGTTTTGGTATTTTTGTACGCAGGCCCTCGGATTTTCTGATATTTACAAAAACGCCCCTGCGAACATGCATTTTCTTTTTGTTTCTTGCATGCATCTATAAAATCCAAAAAAATCTACAAAAATTAACTTAAGTCTCTGTTGCATAGTACTTCCACGCCATATTTTTATTTTTTATAATTATTGCATTTTATTATTTATAAAAATTCAAAAATAGCCATTTTCAGCACTGTTTGCATTCTAAAATACCAAAAAAATATAAAAACACTCCAGAAAAATCCCAAAAAAATATATTTTGTGCCCTTTAGTTTGTTTTAACTCCCAGCCAAAAATCATTAAAAAATATAAAACCAAACTCCAAAAAATTGCAAAACTCTAAAAACCTTCATAAAAATTTATAAAATCCATAAAAAATCCAAAAATAGTGTTTTCTTTTCCTATATTTTCTTGGTTTCATTATCTTTCACTGAAAATTAAGTTGGGGAATTTTTGCCACTGATTTCTATTTTATTTCTCCATTTTAAGTTTCAGCCTTGCATTTTTGCCACTGTTTGCTTTATTTTATTAATTAAAAATACCAAAAACATCCTAGAAATTACCCAAAAATCACAAAAACAGTAAAAAAATATAAAAAGACCAAAAAGACTTTGTTTCCATATTTTTGAATATTTTTCTCTATTTTTATAAATTCCTCTTTGTCTCTTTTATTACATTGTCCTTATTTTCCAATATTGAAAAAAAAAAGATAAAAAAAATATAAAATATAAAAAGAAAATACAAAATCAGTAAATTAAAAATCAAAATACAAAAATATAAAATTAAAAATTAAATAAAAAAATATAAAATTAAAAACCCACAAAAAAATAGCATCATAGACATTTGATCACTTGCACACACATTTTTGAGCACTTGTGCCCCGTTCTACCTGTCTGCTCCCTGTGTTCGACCTCTACAATACTTGCACCTATACACATCTTTGTTGTAGAGTTATAATAAATTTTAACTCCGCACATTTACTTTCATTGCTTGATTTATCTGTTGTGGGTTAATTGTTGTCTGAATCGGGATTTCGTTGGAGGTCAAATCAGCGTCTGTTGATTCGCCTTGTGAGTCAACACGATCTCTGCGATTTTCCGAGTTAACAAATGGCGCCGTTGCCGGGGAGCAACAGCGCGTAGTTCGGGTCTTGTTTGTGATTGTGATTGAGTGTCTATTTCGCGGCTTTTATTTTTCGCTGTTTTATTTTCTTTATTTTTGATATATCTCTTGAGCTGTCTAACCTTCTCCTTTGTTGACTTTGTGCGAGGAACCGCGGATCGAGGGAGGCGCTCCACCCTAGGCGCCTACGCACCCACGTGAAGCCGGCATCTGCCAGCCGAGCACCGAGGAGACGAAGAGGAAATTTTGAAGACCGAGCTCATTTTTAGTTGTAGAATTTATTTCTTGTATTTATTAGTGTAATTTAAGTGAGAGAGAGACTATTATTTGTAATAATACAGGTACCCCCGGACACTTGGACTCTTGAGCCTAATTTCCAAGTGATTGTTCACTTGGGGGCTCTCGCGGTTTTTGTCGGTTTTTCTCGCATTCTTTTTATTTTGTTTTGTTTTTCGATTTTCTTTCTTCTGTGTGATTGAGCCCCTAGTTCTAGGATTGCTTGCGATAGACTAAGGCCAAACACCTAATACCTTGCATGCTCCTATAGTATCGTTTGGACTTAGTCAAATTTAAACAATCGCGTCGTCATCTTCTAACCTGTGTGCCGTGAGCGAGCCCCATCAAGCGCTACTCCTGAACTCGAGTGTGTCGAGAAGAGGAGGGGTAAGCCAAGACCGGACTCCAGGGTTGAGGATTGGTGGTCGACTTGTGGTGCTTCCCGCTAATAGCAATTTCTGAAACTTAGGGCGATTTCATCGTCTTGCATTTGCATATAGATAGGTTTCAATTCTGCTGAGCATCCTTGCATGTAGAGTGCTGGAGGCAAGGTGAGCATTTACGCTTTAGCATCCATCATCGTTTTGATCGCTTGCATTGCTTTTCCGCCTCTCTACCTCTGATTTTGATCACCCAGGAGCTTAAAGGAATTGACTCCCCGATAGGATCGTGCATTCTCATTAAAAATCCAAAAAAAAGTGATAATCAATAAAATTGGGACTGCTAACATTACTCGACCCTAAAATCAACCAAAAAGAAAAAAAAATTCTCTTGGGGCGAGTAATCCCCTCATTGTCTTCGCTTTTATTTGCTCGCGCACACACTAGGATTAGCGCCCAAATCCCATCAAGCCCCTAAGTGTGTGTGAAATTCTTTGACTTCTCACCTAACTCTAAAACCGACAAGATAAAAAGACCGCTCTTGCGGTCTCTACCGAGTTGAGTAGGTGAATTGAGGGTTTGTATTCTTTTTATTTTTTGGTTGTGATTGTTTTGTGTGTCCTAGATCATCCCTGCGCATTTGCGCCTTCTTCTTCATTCTCTTGACTTGACCATCGTGCTCTCCCGATCATTTTCTTTTACTTCGAGATGGCCGACTGGAGCGTATTCTATCCGGACTTCGCGGATCCCTCCTTCACTCCAGCCGGTCCACCTCCTTTTTTCCAGGAGGACCTTGCTCCTGACTTTTGTACATATCCGCCTCAGCCACAGTATCAGGACTCGGATTTCTACCCACGCCCACCTCTATCTCCACCTATGTATTATCCGCCTCCACCTTCACATCCACCCGAGACTGAGCTGATGGAGTCACCTTTCATGGAGTCCACCCTTGAGCACTTGACCCAGATGATGGATCATATGAGACAGAGGATTGACACCCTCACTAGTACCAATAAGAGCGACCATGATATTCCACCATTTGATGATATGGGTTCACTCGAGGATTTCCATGAGAGCTTGCAATCGCCCAAAATACAAAAAAATGAGAAAATTTTAAAAACACAAAAAGATTTCGGGAGACACACGATCGAGTCGGACTGTGAGGAGAGCGCCCACTTGCCAGACTTCTTGACCACACATGCATTCACACCCAGTCCCACCTTTGACCCCGAGGATGCCGCTGTACAGACTGCTCTTGGCATGCCTCGTGTATATGCTGATTCCGACTTCCTCCCTTGTATGGAGGAGGTCCAAAAATTCCAAAAAATGCTGACTGAACCCGAAGTGGTGGCCACCATTCATGAGATTATCCGTGCCCCACTTCAGCAGGCCATGACCCATATGTCTGCTCCTCTTCCCAAGAAGAGAAAACGGAGGAGCAGATCTGAGCGTCATATCTTGACCATGGCCACTGCCCACGCCATCACACACCGTCCCCTTCCCAAGAAGAAGAACACTGCCACACCTTTCATTAGCTGCACCATCTCTGACCACACATGTGATCACACTCTCCTAGACGGCGGTGCTTCGATTAGCATCATACCCTTCTCGTTGGTACAGTCTCTTCACCTCGGGCCTCTCAAGAAGACCAGGATGATCGTACAGTTTGCTGATGGATCAATCAAGAGGCCGAAGGGTATCCTTGAAAACGCCGTCATCTCGATTCAGGGCATGAGCTATCACGTTGATTTTGTTGTATTGCCCATGGAGACCTCCACAGGGGAGCCATCTCCAATCATCCTGGGACGACCGTTCCTCGCCTCTGCGAGAGTCGTTATTGATTACGGATCAGGAGAGATTCGCTTTCGCCCTGCTGACGAGAGCGAAGCATTGATCACTGCACCTACTGCCGACCAGAGACCTGCACCTGATGTGACCACACCTATCTTGGCTGACCTCGAGGATCATGACCTTGATGATACTATCAGAGAATTTTGTTGTCTATTGGATTCCACTGAGACCCGAGAATTCCTCTCGGTTGAGGAAAACTTGGAAAGCATGGACCTCGACGTTCCTTCTTCTGGGACTTGGCGTTGTGTTGATGACATCCGCGGGATCTACACGATTGATACTATTGAGCGGAGGGCAGATAGAGAGACTATACAGGACGGACGTGCTTTGACTACTTCCACTGATGAGTCCGCTCCCGTCCATGTAGATACTGATGAGCCAAAAGCCGAATTTGATTTCGTTGCATTTCTTCAGAGATTCGGGCCTTTTGATGAGAAAGATGATCCAGTTGAAATTATAGAGGACGACCAGAGTTCGACTACTTCCACCGATGAGTTCGTGCCTTTTGATTTTGACCTGGATGACACCTCGCAGGACGACTCCGAGTACACTTCTTCCGATGATGATGAGTTTGTCCCATTTCACTTTGATATCAGCGAGACTCCCAAGGCCGGACCTAGCCGTACTTCTTCCACTACTCCGTCTGTGCCTTCACACCCTAGGGCCCCTGAGGACTTACACCCCGTCGACCCTGATCGGATTCCGTCCACTGTGGACCCCGATGTCGACCTGCATCACACCAGATCCATTCCTCAGCGGTCTCGCAAGAAGGTTCGCTTTCTACCTTCTTGACCCTCTGTACATCCTTCCTGTTGTACATTCGTGTTGTGTACCTCCGTCTCTCTTCCGTATTGCTCGTCCACCCATTCTCGTGTTTGCCTAGCTTAGGACGTACTTTGTCCTAAGTATAGGGGGGTGGACGAGCCGAGTGCTCTTTCTTCGTCCGTGTTATCACTCCTGTTGTTGCCTATACTTAGGGCTTCTTTTACCCTAAGTATAGGGGGAGTGGTTTGTACATCCTCCGATCTCTTCTTTCCATCCTTAGATTCCTTTTCTTCTTTTCTTCTTTTCTTCTTTTCCTCTGCTATCTTCTTCATCTACCGAAAAGGTGCCGCCCTTGTAGACAGTTTTCTATACTTAGGACGTACTTTGTCCTAAGTATAGGGGGGTTGGCACCCCGAGTTTCTCTATTCTTTTCGATCCTCTCCATTGTCTCCTCTTCTTGTCTATACTTAGGGATATCTTACCCTAAGTATAGGGGGAGACAATCTGAGTACGATCTGTTCATTCCCACCCTTGACCCTCCCTTGCTTTGTGTACAGTCTGCTATACTTAGGATTATTTGATCCTAAGTATAGGGGGGACGGTCAACTTCTCATTCATTGATTCATCGATTCATTCATTTATTCTTTAGGCTTTCCTATACTCAGTACGAGTTATGTCTTCTCTTTTCTCTCTGATCTATGAGGACATAGCTCAAGCTAAGTATAGGGGGGTCGTATATACTACGTATATACTTTAGCCATAACTCGTACTTTCGTATTTTCTTAATAATATGGCTAAAAATTCTTTAAAATTCATTAAAAATTCTTAATAAAAAGATGTGGTTATTTCTCAAATGCTTTTTGTATTTACTGATTAATAAATCAGGTGAAAATGTTTTTTGCAAAATGTTTGAAAAATAGTTTGAAAATCTTTGTGAACATCTATTGAAAACTATTTTGAAAATATTTTGTTTCGTGTTTTCAACCTGTGCGGTTTGTAAAACTTCTTTTCTTTGTGTGAAATAAAAATATTTGAAAAATGATTTGCAAATGGTTTGAAAAATGGTTGCAAAAATGATTTGAAAAACCTATATATACTGTTTTAAAACCTTTGCAAAATGATTTTCAAATGTGTGTAAAATGTTTGTAAAAATTATTTTGGACTATAGTTTTCAAAAATTGTGTGTAAATTGTTTTCAAATAAAATTTGAGGAATATACACATCACACCAAAATCCACTATATATGTATATATGTATAAAATTGACTACTTACCCTTTAAATCCTTAAAATCCATTTCTTGTAAAAATAAGAAGCACTCCCGTGTACATATTTTAACCTATTTTTCAGCCAAAATCTTTTTGTTTTCAAAATTCCCAAAAACATTTGCAAAATTAAAATCCAAAAACATTTGAAAAATCTTTTTGAAAAATACAAAAAAAAATGCATCTGCATCTGCATCATCATCATCATTTCAAAAAAATCCATAAAAAGTTCAAAATCTTGAAAATTGCATCACAAAAATATTTTCTGCATTGCATTGCATAGCATTAGCATTTTTCGGATTGAGTTTGAGAGTTGAACAAGTCTAAGTAAAATCCGAAGATTGGAGCTTGATTGGACCTTAAAATCTACCTAATAACAGGAACCTTATAGGAACTGGGTTTGAGGTACTTCAGGTCTAGTTGACTTAATTCTTTGAGGATCACGAGACTTGGTTCAATGGATTCTTGACTGCCTAAGTAGAGTATTTTGGAGCACACGCACGACTCTTGTTGATAATGACCTAACTTGGACACCTGCACCTTTCACAGAGCTCTCCACGGATGAGGTGGTGAGGAGGCAGTTTCCTTTGGCTTGGGGTAGCATATGAGGGTAGTACTTCTAGGCGGAACCTCTCTTCTTCTTCTAGTGAAGGAAGTGCACCTCAACTTGGTCTAGTGGTGATGAAGGCTAAAGACAGGAGCCGCGGGTTGCAATAAAGCTTCAAAAGAGGGATAGTCTACTGGCTCAAGAGGAAAATTTCTTGTATATATGCTGCACCATGTAGATATGTTGTACAGATGCAATTGAAAAAAAAAAAAAAGAGAAAGAAAGAAGAACTCCAAAAAAGTGGTGGGTCGGATTGAAAATTTAATAACCCCACCGGAGTGTATATAGTCCAATAAAGCAAAAGCTTATGGTATCCATGTTACATCTCATGAAGCTTGCAGCGGGAGACTTAGCTACACTGGTTGAGCTCCCAAAAGTCTATACTTCTTCCCCCTCTTCTTGAGCCGGTTGCACTTGAACTTAGAAGGGAATACCCCGCTTCTCGAGGAAAGAGTTGCTAGACCGAGGCATTAGAGTTACCAGGTTGGGGGAGGTTGTTTCTTTGTCACTTCTGAGGTGGGGAGCTACATATCACTTACACTGTACGAGTCGGACTCATAGTCATAAGAGTTTGCGTATGAGTTGAAGTATTTCTGACCTGGCTATTGAGGAGACTTGGACAGAGTTTTGGGATTCTCAAGGACTGTTGGATTTCAAACTTGGTTCTCATTAAGGTTCCGACCGCACTAAAATTCCAAAGGTCCGACTTAAGCTCCAAACTTTGAATTTGCGAAGGCAAGTTTGATAATTAAACTTAATCTAATTTTCTTCTTTTTCTTTTCTTTCTTTTTCTTTTTGCACTTATTGCATAAGTGTTTGCTAGGGACTAGCAAAGGCAAGTATAGGGGGATGATGAATCCACGTTTCATCATCTTTATTCTATCATTTTGGCCTTAAAAACCCTAGTAAATGCGTGTAAATAGGCTTAATATAGGCATTTTAGCATTCATGCATATGTGTGTAAATATTGTATAAAATGCGGTTTTTAAAGCCAAAATAATAGAATAAAGAAAAGAAAAGAAAAAGAATAAAATATTGTAAATATTTTATGACCCGAAACCCCGAGACCTAGGCATCTTGATGAATAGGTCGACAAGGAATAAAGTAGGGGGAGATAAGGGCCAAAATACAGATAAAATACCTATACATTATATTCATTCTTTATTCATTTTGGGACCTATTTTTGGTTCCACTTTTTATTCTTCAAATAAAGAAACTTTGTACATGAAAGTTGTAGATAATTTTATAAAGAAAAATACAAAATTGATTTCATAGAAAAATAATGTACAGATAAAAAGTTATGGTCTGAATAAAAATCCAGAATGCCAACTTCCCAGACCCGTATCTCACAAATAAAAACTCCAAATGCAGCGTACTCACCTTTAATTGTATATAGAAGAAAATAATCTAATTAATGGTGGTGGTTTCGCATTTGGCGGAGCTACGGTTTGAAAGTTGACTTTTGGACCCCTATTGTATACTTGTACATATTAAAATATTCAATTTATCATTTAGTTATTATTTTATATTTTTATAATGTTGTAAATAATACTTATAATAATTATGTACATTAAAAGAAGAATAAAAACCTAAATAAAAACAAAAATAAAATACTTATATATATTCAATTACATAGATACATACCTATACTTATACCAATACAAAACATACTTGTATTTTATTAAATATACAAAATAGATCAGAAAATTAAAATAAAAATATATTTGTGTATATAAAAGTATTTTATAATTTTAGAAAATAAAAACCAAAATAAAATAAATTAAAAATACCTAAATAAAAGTAAATACTTAAATATATAGATATAGATACCTATAGGGGTATAAATGCAAACTTGTAAAAATATGTATCATAAAAATAATTAAAAATCATATTAAATTAATTCATAAAATAATAAACATTTTTTATTTTATAATCAAAAATTAATAAAATCGTTTGATATTTTATTTTGAATTTAGAAATCTTTTTCCCAGGTTTTTCCTGGTTGGTCCACGTGGACCAACCAGGGGGCTAGGAGAGTTGACCTCGGTCAACTCTCTGCCCAACACCTGGGCTTTGTCAGAATGACTTTTCTTGGATTTCGTGGATTTATGGAGACCACGCCTTGCATTATTTCGAGTCGATTCCTTCACGGATTTTTCTCCCCTACCATTGAACTTTCACGCCATAAGATTTTCTTGGGGATTGGACTTCTGATGAGCCTTGTGCGCCTCGTGGAAGGTGCCCCGTCGACCAACTTTTCAAATAGCCCCCAAATGCCCCATTTGAACTTTGAACCCTTTTTGACCGATCTTCTTCATCCCTGAGGTGGGCTCTGGACCGGAGCTGGTGACAGGAGCTCCTCCAGCCTCCTCGCGGCGTGATTTGGCGGTTGTCAAGCGGTCTCCACCATCCTCGGCCAACCTCGGCCGTGAGGTTCACGTCTCCTTGGCTCCGGTCAAGTCGAGGTGTTTTTGTTCCTTTTCGTTGTCACTAACCGTCTCTGCTGTAGTTCCTTTGTATTTTCGTTTAGATCTCTTTGTGTTTTCGCTCCACACCCGCTCCTCAAAGCTCGTCGGAGCTCCGCTCCGACGAACCCTCACCCGACATTTCCTCACCCGTTACCACTTGCCTGAGACCCCAGGACCCCTTTTTCTTACTTGTGTTTCACGCGCAGGTCCTGGAGGCCCGAAGGACCCCATCAAGGTCAGTTTTTGGAGAAGGCTGCACGGCCTGGAGCTGCTACTTGGGGCGGCACCGTTCCCCCACGTCCCGGCGACCTGTAGGCGCGCTCCGCGCCGTTTTGAGGTCGTCGCTCGCCTGAGGGTCACCCCAGCAGCCTCCTCGGGCGTTCTGAAGCGTCATCGAGCCGCGGGGGCGGAGGATCGGAGCTGGGAGAACTCGCTCCTCCGCGAGTTCCTCCCTGTTCTTACGACTCCCCTCTCCTCCGTCGGATTAAAGATTAGCCCAGTTTTGATAAGGACCGTCGGATGCCGCGCAACCACGGCCGTTGATCTGCCTCCATTCGATCTAATCCTGTCCATCCAAAGCCGAAGGGGTATAGCGTGCCGTGGGCGTGACACGTGTGTTAGTGGACAAGAGCAGCCGTCCGATCCGCCCCCTTATTCTGGGTATTTTGCAACATCAGCCCAGCTTCTTTTTTGTATTTAACGAAGAATCTTCAAGCTTTCCTCTGCATGTTTAAAATACTGTTATATTTGCATATCACGCCCCAGAGATTTTGAATATTCGATATTAGCCCTTGCCAGCTAGGCGCACGTGCGCAAACACGTGCGCGTGGCTATTTTGCGGTTAAGGCCCCTGCTACTTTGGTGATTGGTGTTTAGTACATGAGTTTTTCATATCAGTAGTAATTTTGTGGAAATTTTGCTTTTCTATCCTCCACGTTTTTGCATATCACATTTCTATCCTCCCTTGTCGCGTGCCACGCGCGTGGGTTTTGGCTAATTTGCAGGGAAGGACCCCCCAACTTGAGCATTTATATTTGGTCCTGAAAGTTTTTATGTCAATCATATAGTTTTGGTATTTTTGTACGCAGGCCCTCGGATTTTCTGATATTTACAAAAACGCCCCTGCGAACATGCATTTTCTTTTTGTTTCTTGCATGCATCTATAAAATCCAAAAAAATCTACAAAAATTAACTTAAGTCTCTGTTGCATAGTACTTCCACGCCATATTTTTATTTTTTATAATTATTGCATTTTATTATTTATAAAAATTCAAAAATAGCCATTTTCAGCACTGTTTGCATTCTAAAATACCAAAAAAATATAAAAACACTCCAGAAAAATCCCAAAAAAATATATTTTGTGCCCTTTAGTTTGTTTTAACTCCCAGCCAAAAATCATTAAAAAATATAAAACCAAACTCCAAAAAATTGCAAAACTCTAAAAACCTTCATAAAAATTTATAAAATCCATAAAAAATCCAAAAATAGTGTTTTCTTTTCCTATATTTTCTTGGTTTCATTATCTTTCACTGAAAATTAAGTTGGGGAATTTTTGCCACTGATTTCTATTTTATTTCTCCATTTTAAGTTTCAGCCTTGCATTTTTGCCACTGTTTGCTTTATTTTATTAATTAAAAATACCAAAAACATCCTAGAAATTACCCAAAAATCACAAAAACAGTAAAAAAATATAAAAAGACCAAAAAGACTTTGTTTCCATATTTTTGAATATTTTTCTCTATTTTTATAAATTCCTCTTTGTCTCTTTTATTACATTGTCCTTATTTTCCAATATTGAAAAAAAAAAAGATAAAAAAAATATAAAATATAAAAAGAAAATACAAAATCAGTAAATTAAAAATCAAAATACAAAAATATAAAATTAAAAATTAAATAAAAAAATATAAAATTAAAAACCCACAAAAAAATAGCATCATAGACATTTGATCACTTGCACACACATTTTTGAGCACTTGTGCCCCGTTCTACCTGTCTGCTCCCTGTGTTCGACCTCTACAATACTTGCACCTATACACATCTTTGTTGTAGAGTTATAATAAATTTTAACTCCGCACATTTACTTTCATTGCTTGATTTATCTGTTGTGGGTTAATTGTTGATTAATTCGGGTTTCGTGAGCGGTCGCTCAGCGACACTGTGGTCCCGCCTTGTGTGGACCATTTTGACCCTCGCAAAATCCGAGTTAACAGCCCTCTCGAGAACTTAGGAGAAGATTAAATCCTAATCTGCGGGAGGTTGTTATGAAAGAGATCCAGAAGTGGTGTGATGCGGGATTTATTTATCCCATCTTGACAGCAAATGGGTGAGCCCTCTGCATGTTATGCCAAAGAAATCAGGGATCACCATTATTAGAATGACAAAGGAGAGGAGATCGCAACCAGAGTACCCACTTCTTGGCGAGTGTGCGTGGACTACAGAAGACTTAACCTCGCTACCAAGAACGACCACTTTCCTTTACCCTTCATCGACCAGATCTTGGAGAGATTGGCTCGAAGGAATATTTCTGCTTCTTGGATGGATACTCTAGGTATAATCAAGTTGCTATTGCTCTTGAAGATCAAGAGAAGACTACGTTCACCTGTCCTTTTGGTACATATGCCTTTAGACGGATGCCGTTCGGGCTTTGCAACACCCCAGCCACATTTCAGAGGTGTATGCTTGCAGTTTTTCCTGATATGGTGGGCAACTTTCTCGAGGTCTTTATGGACGATTTTTTGGTCTACGGGGATTCATTCGATCAATGTCTAGATTATTTAGATCGAGTATTACGGAGGTACTGCGAAGTCAATCTTGTGCTCTCGTGGGAGAAGAGCAACTTCATGGTGACCGAAGGAATCGTGCTGGGTCACGTTGTTTCTAAACGTGGTATGTAAGTTGACCCATCCAAGGTGGATGTGATTTCCAAACTTGAGCCACCTACAACCATTAAACAAGTTAGGTCCTTCTTGGGCCATGTCGGGTTTTACCGACGACTCATTAAAGATTTCAATAAACTGGCCAGACCGTTGACTGAGTTGCTCGGTAAGGAGAATGAATTCATTGTAGATGACCGTGTACTCCTTTCCTTTAATCAGCTGAAAGAACTCATCACAGTGGCCCTTGTCTTACAGCCACCGATTTGGACTCAGCCTTTCAAGATAATGACCGATGCGTCAGATTATGCCATTGGTGCTGTACTTGGACAAAGAAAAGATAATGTACCATTTGCGATTCACTATGCTAGTCGAACGCTCGACGAAGCCCAGAGAAATTACACTGTCACTGAAAAGGAGCTGCTAGCGGTAGTTTTTGCCCTGGAAAAGTTCAGATCCTATCTCCTTGGATCCAAAGTAATCATTTACACTGATCATTCGGCCATTCGGTACTTACAGCAGAAGAAGGACGCCAAACCACGTCTCATTCGGTGGATCCTTCTCCTCCAGGAATTTGAGTTGGAAATTAAAGACAAACCTGTAGTAAAGAATGTGGTGGCCGATCATCTATCGAGGCTCCCTGAGCCGGAATCTCCTGAGCTGAACCTGCAGCCGATCACAGAGCTTTTCCAGACGAAGCAATTCTTTCAGTCACCTCGCTTCCTTGGTATGCAAACATCGTGAATTATCTGGTGACCAAGAAAATCCCACAGGATTGGCCGAAGTTGAAAATAGACAGATTCTTGTCTAAAATCCATTTCTACCAGTGGGAGGATCCGTATTTGTTTCGTGAGGGGGCAGATTATATCTGGAGAAGGTGCATTCCTCAAGAGGAAGTTCCAAGTGTCCTCGCTCTATGTCATGACCAAGATTCTGGAGGACATCATTCAGGCAAACGAACGGCAACAAAAGTTCTCTAGAGTGGCCTCTGGTGGCCTTCACTATTTAAAGATGCAGATGATTATGTCAAATGCTGCATTGACTATCAGACGATGGGCGGAACCATAGGAATGAGAGACACGATGCCTCTGAAATACATTAAGATATCAGGCGTCTTCGACGCATGGGGCATCGACTTTATGGGCCCATTTCCCAACAGTCAAGACTATGAATATATTCTGCTTGCTGTCGACTATGTAAGTCGCTGGGTGGAGGCTATTCTCGCCCGAACTGCCGACAGTAGGATTGTTTGTCGATTCTTGAGAGATCATATTATTACACGGTTCGAGATTCCCAAGATTCTCATATCTGACGGGGGTAGTCATTTCATAAACAAAGAGGTGAAGAAGCTGACTCAAGAATTCTGCATTGAACATCGTGTTGCTTCACCCTACCACCCGCAGTCCAATGGCTTAGCTGAATGTTCAAACAGGGAGATCAAGACAATTCTACAGAAGCTTGTGCATCCGGATCGCAAGAACTGGTCTCAACTACTTGATTCCGTTCTTTGGGCTTATCGAACAACGTACAAGTCACCCTTGGGAATGTCTCCTTATCACCGTGTGTATGCCAAGCCATGTCATCTGCCTGTTGAACTAATTCACAAATCTTTATGGGCTATTAACATCTGTAATTTGGACTCCAAGCAAGCAGGAAAGAAAAGAAAATTGGATCTGAACAGATTATTGGAATTCAGAGATTATGCATATGACAACAGCCTGATGTACAAGGAAAAGGTCAAAACATGGCATGACAAGCATATCCGCCGCAAGTCCTTCGATCCAGGTCAGAATGTATGGTTGTTTGATGCGAAATTAAAGGTCTTTCCAGTCAAATTGAAGAGTAAATGGACTGAGCTGTTTATGGTTAGGCAGATGCGTGACAACGGAAGTGTATTGATATCCAATTTGTCAGCTGACGCACAACCATTTGTTGTCAATGGACAGCTTCTGAAGCCATACCTTGAACATGATACATTCATGCCTGTGGTTGACTCGATTCAAGTAATATACAAGGATGAGCTGGACATCTCCAAAGAGGCAGAGGAAGGCCAAGCAGAGCAAAACATTTTTGAATGACTTTTCTTCTTTTCTTCTTTTCCTTCTCTCTTATCTTATTCTACCGACATGATGTCATCCCTTTCATCTCTGCTACATTTAGGATGTACTTTGTCCTAAGTATAGGGGGGATGCGCATCCCGAGTTGTTTATAGCCACTTTCATCTCTTTTCTTCTTTTCTTCTTTTCCTTGTCTATTCTCTTTATCTATCAAAAGGTGTCGCTCCTTGTTGACAGTCTTCTATACTTAGGACGTACTTTGTCCTAAGTATAGGGGGGTGTGCACCCTGAGTTTTCATTCTCTCGATCCTCTCCATTGTCTCCTCTTCGTGTCTATACTTAGGGATATTTTACCCTAAGTATAGGGGGAGACAACCTGAGTACGATCTGTTCATTCCCACCCTTGACCCTCCCTGCGTTGTGTACAATCTGCTATATTTAGGATTATTTGATCCTAAGTATAGGGGGGACGGTCAACTTCTCATTGGTTTATTCATTCATCTCTTATCCCTCAGTAGGAGTTATGTCTTCTCTTTTCTCTCCGATCTATGAGGACATAGCTCAAGCTAAGTATAGGGGGGTCGTATATACTACGTATATACTTTAGCCATAACTCGTACTTTCGTATTTTTCTTAATAAATATGGCTATTTATACTTATAAAATTCATTAAAAACCTTAATAAAAAGATGTGATTATTCCTCACATTCTTTCTGTAAATACTGATTAATAAATCATGTGAAAATGTTTTTTGCAAAATGTTTGAAAAATAGTTGAAAATCTTTGTGAAAACCTTTTGAAAACTATTTTGAAAACGTTTTGTTACATGTTTTCAACCTTTACAAAAACATTTTGGGTTGTAAAATTATTTTCTTTGTATGAAATAAAATATTTGAAAAATGATTTGCAAATGGTTTGAAAAATGGTTGCAAAAATATTTGAAAAATCTATATATACTGTTTGGAAAACCTTTGCAAAATGATTATCAAATGTGTGGACTTGTTTGTAAAAACTGATTGTAAAAACTATTTTGGACTATAGTTTTCAAAAATTGTTTGGAAAACCTTTTCAAATAAATTTGAAGAATACGTACATCACACCCAAAATTCACTATATATATTTATAAAATCGATCACTTACCCTTGTAAAATCTTAAAATCCACTTCTTGTATATATAAGAAGCATCCCTATGTAAATAGTTTTAACCTAGCTTTTATCCAAAACCTTTTGTTCTCAAAAATCCCAAAAATAGTTGCAAAATTAAACTCCAAAAACATTTGAAAAATCTTTTTGAAAAATCTAAAAACGCATATGCATCATCTTTAAAAAAACCCATAAAAAGTTCAAAATCTTTGAAAATTGCATCACAAAAATATTTTCTGCATAGCATGAGCATTTTTCGGATGGAGTTTGATAGTTGAACGGGTCTAAGTAAAATCCGAAGATTGGAGCTTGTTTGGACCTTAAATCTACCTAATTAACAGGAACCTTATAGGAACTGGGATTGAGGTACTTCAGGTCTAGTTGACTTAATTCTTTGAGAATCACGAGACTTGGTTCAATGGATTCTTGACTGCCTAAGTAGAGTATTTCGGAGCACATGCACGACTCTTGTTGATAATGACCTAACTTGGACACATGCACCTTTCACTTGGCTCAACTCAGTTGGAGTGGTGAGGAGGTTGGATTTGCAGGTATGAGACGCACACAGGTGGAAACACTTGTCCTCCTCTAGGGAGGGAAGTGCACCCCAACCCGTCTAGTGATGATGAGTTTCGAGGATAGGAGATCGTGGGTTGCGATAAAGCTTCAAAAGAGGGATAGTCTACTGGCTCAAGAGGAAAACCTCCCTATGTAAATGCTGTTGTATATAGTATTAAAAAAATGCAAAAAGCAAAAACTCCAAAAAGTGGACAAGCCTGTACAAAAATAAAAATGCCTGCCGGAGTGTGCATATGTGTAAAATCAAATAAGCAAGCTTGAGCTTCAAAGTCAAATCATGTGAGCCTGCAGCTGGATGACTTGACTACACTGGTCTTGCATCCTAGGATAGGTAGCTACACTGGCTACCGTCCATTCTTCTCTTCACCCCCTCCTCATGAGTTGGTTGCCACTTGAACTTAGAAGGGAATACCCTGCTCCTTGAGGAATGAGTTGTTGGATTGGGGAATCATTGGGTTGTCATACTGGAGAAGTCAGTTTCTTTATCATTTCAGTTGGGGAGAGCCACCATCACTTACACTGTACGAGTCAGATTAATAGTCATAAGGGTTTGCGTATGAGTTGAAATATTTCTGCCCTGGCTATTGAGGAGACTTGAGCAGAGTTTTGGGATTCTCAGGGACTGTTGGATTTCAAGCCCGGTTCTCATTAAGGTTCCGCCCGCACTAAAATTTCAAAGGTCCGACTTGAGCTCCAAACTTCGATTTTGTGAAGACAAGTTTGATAATTAAACTTAATCCAAGTTTTTCTTTTTCTTTTCTTTATTTCTCTTTTTCTGCACTTATTGCATAAGTGTTTGCTAGGGACTAGCAAAGGCAAGTATAGGGGGATGATGAATCTACGTTTCATCATCTTTATTCTATCATTTTGGCCTTAAAAACCCTAGTAAATGCGTGTAAATAGGCTTAAATTAGATATTTTAGCATTCATGCATCATTGTGTAAATAGTGTATAGAATGTGGTTTTTAAAGTCAGAATTATAGAATAAAGAAAAGAAAAAAAAATAATAAAATATTGTAAATATTTTATGACCCGAAACCCCGAGACCTAGGCATCTTGATGAATAGGTCGACAAGGAATAAAGTAGGGGGAGATAAGGGCCAAAATACAATAAAAACACCTTTTATTTAATTCATTCCTTATTCATTTTGGGACCCATTTTTGGTTCCACTTTTTATACCTCAAATAAAGAAACTTTTTACATGAAAGTTGTAGATAATTAAATGAAGAAAAATACAAAATTGATTTCACTAAAAAATAATGTACAGATAAAAAGTTATGGTCTGAATAAGATTTTAAAACTCTAACTTCCCAGACCCGTATCTTGCAAATAAAAACTCGAAATGTACCAAACTCGCTTTAATTGTATATAGCATAAAATAATCTATTTAATGGAGGTGGTTTCGTATTTTTCGGAGTTACGGTTTGAAAGTTGAGTTTTGAACCCTACTTGTATACTTGTACAGATTAAAATATTCATTTATTATTTATTCATTATTTTTCTAATTTTATATTTTTATAATTTTATAAATATTACTTATAGTATATTTGTACATTAAAATCAGAATAAAAATGTAAAGGGAACAGAAAATAAAATACTTGTATATAATACACTTAGGTATAATATCTGTCTACATACCTATATAAACCATACTTATATTTTATTAAGTATATGAAACATATCAGAAAAATAAAATAAAAATATATTTAAGTGTATAAAAGTATTTTATAAATCTATAAAATAATAAACAAAAATAAATTAAATATACAAAATAAAATTAAAATATTAAAATATATAGATAATATACCTATAAAGGGTATAAAAGGAAACGTGTAAATATTAATCTCAAAAAAATAAATAAAATTCATAATAAAATACTTCGTAAAAAATAATCATTTTTTATTTTATATACAAAAATTAATAAAATCATTCTTTATTTTTAGTCGAATTTCTAAACATTTTTCCAACGATTTTTTTGGTTGGTCCACGTGGACCAACCAGATTCATGCGTTGGTTGACCTCGGTCAACTCTCTGACCGAGGTCTGCCAGGGCGTCAGGGCTAGTTTTTGTCCTCTTTTGATGATTTTTCTAGGACACCTCGTATCTCTATTCACGAATCTTCCTTCTTGACTTTTGTTCGCCTTCGATCGAGGAATCACGCCCCGATGAAATATTGGGTTTTGGATCACTGATCACCCTCGTGCGCTTCGATCTTTGGACCCTGTCCGCCACCTCTTCAAAACGCCCCTTTGACCTTCGATTGGTTTTTGGATCCTTCTTCCGCCATTTTCGCCCATAAAACCCTAGTCCATTGCATTCCTGGTGACAACAGGAGGCGATTCGAGCTTGGGTTTACGTCGTTTGGTGTCGAATTGAAGTAGATCCAGTCCCTCGCCGGAGCTCCGCCGTGAGTTCACGCCGTCGCCTCTGGTGAGCCTTCCGCTCTTCTTCTTCCATTTTCTTGTAGCTTAGGCTTAGATTAGGCTAGGACAATAACAGTTAGTCATGATAATCATTATCTCGCCGTGAATCATCTTTTGACCCTACGGCGGAGGTCAGCTCCGCCTCCGCGTACCAACCATCCCGACGCTCGAACCAACCAACTTGCACCTCCATCTTCTTCCTTGTCACTCCGCCATCAGGAACCACCCTTCCATCCACCTTGATCTCGCTCAGATCGAGCGATCAGAGCTCCATCTCTGCCCTTCGCCGGAGCTCCATGCCCGAAGCCTCGCATTACCTCCATCTCACCCCAAAACACCCCCAGTAGCTCCGCCTTGTTTTTGTACGATTAACCCTGTAGGTCAGAGCCAAGGAGAGGGCTCTATCGAGCCTCGAAACTCCAAGGAACAGTCGCCCAGGTCAGCTCCGCCATCCCGCCGTTCTACGCCGTCTCAGGCTCGCCTGAGACCTCCACTCGACGCGGATCGCCTCCAGGACCATTTTGCCCTTGGTCTTGGGTTGGGAGAGGCCGTGTGTCAGCCGGAATCAGACGTCGAAGCTCGCCACAACCGTTTTCTTCCACCATCCTCGAGGTCCGTTCGATCGAGGGCTCGTCCCAGGTGCTGTAGCCACAGTTGGATCGAGGCTCGGTCGCCTCCGTTGGATCTTCATCGTCGCGCATCTCAGCCGTTCATCCGTGCCTTCCCCTCCGCCGCTGGATGCGCCACGTGGACAAGTGGATCGCCTTTGGTAGCACGATCTTTATCTTGGGTATTTTGCACTTTCAAGCCAAGAGTTTTTGCATTTACGTTTTAGCCCTAAAACTTTCATCTGTAGTTAAAAATATTTGTAATAATTGCGATTAGGTCCATGAACTTCTTCTATTTACACTTTAGTCCCTATCCACGTCACCTCACGTGACGAGGATACGTGCCTTAGGGTATTTTGCGCCAAGCATCTCGAACTGTTTTGTATTTGCATTTCTACCCCTGTGCGTAGTGATTATAACATACTGTTGGGTTAATTGCACTCCTATCCTGCCGGTTTTTATTATATGCAAATATACCCCTGTGAACAGCAGAACACGTGCTTGCGCGTGTGTTTTTGGTGAAAATTGCAGTATAGCCCTGAAACTTTTGTCTTTTTTGCATATATGCCCCTGCCATGCCTATAGTTTCTATTTGTTGCTTGTATTTATTTCATCCATATCTAAAAGCCCAAAAATTCCATAAAATTAGTATAAGCTCCTGTTCACTTGCTGATTCACGCCATTTCTTTGCATTTCATTTTAATGCCATTTTAATATTTACTAAAAATCAAAAACATGCATTTTCAGTACTTTCTATCTTAGAAAATCCATAAAAATTATCAAAACATCTTGAAAAATTCCAAAAAAATTACCTATTCTGTATTTTGGTGTCTTCTAGTGTCACTCCAAAAATCACTAAAAATTTCAAAACAAAAACCTTAAAAAGTAGAAAAAACCTAAAAACTTCAAAAAAATCTAAAAAATCATAGAAAAATCCTAAAAATATAATCTTACTTCCTGTAGTCCCCCTATGTTATTGTCTTTATTTTAAAATTAATTTGGGAAAATTTTGATATTGTTTGGTATTTTTCATTCCCATTTTAGTTTCGTCCAACAAGTCTACTCACTATTTTCTTTATTTGGAATTTTAGAAAATACCAAAAATAGTCTGAAAAATCCCCAAAAATCAAAAAACAGTAGAAAATTATAAAAAAGACTAAAAACAATTTCATTTCTGATTTTTGAGCACTTTTGTCTATTTTTATAAATACCTTATTCCCTCTTGCCTAATATTGTATATATATCCTAATATTGGAAAAAAAGAAAATATAAAAAATATAAAATATAAAAAGAAAATATAAAATCAGTAAATTAAAAAAAGAAAATACAAAAATATAAAATTAAAAATCAAATAAAAAATATAAAATAAAAAACCCACAAAAAATCCATATTGGCTAAGTAGTTTATTAAACATAGGCTTTGACTTTTTGACTACACTCTACACCCTTGCTCCCTGTATTCGACCCCTACTTGCTTGCCATTGTACATTTTTAGTAGGGTATAATAAATTTTGATCCTTTCTCTTGATTGTTTAATTAATTGTGTGGGTTAATTGTTGACGAATTGGAAAGCTTGAGTAGTCGCCTCAGCGACAGTGAGTCTGATTTGTCAGACCATTATTTAGCGGCTCTCGCATTCTCGTTTTTCAAGCCCTCATAGCCATTCATGCATAAATCTCAACCCCATGTTAATTGTGCTAATCATCGACCATCTGTCAAATAGTCAGGAAAGTTGATTAATCACTCTGTCACCGACGACTAAGCCAATTTCGGTTATGAACTTGCACATCTCAAGTGAAAATTAACTACATCCAATGTAGTTGCCGCATCTTATGCCGCAAATTCTTTACTTTGTCGAAAACAACCATAGTGTCTTGCTTCTTGCTACACTTAGCTCGTAGAGCACACTGTCCAACAAGAATAAGAACCCTGAAGTTGACTTCCTATCATCCAAATCTGATAGGAAATCTAAATCAGTGTACCCTAAGAGTTGGAGGTCATTATCTCCATAAGACAAGATGTAGTCTTAAGTTCTTCTTAGATACTTGAAGATGCTTTTCACTGTAGTCCAATGTTTCTCTCCACAACACGATTGGTAATAGGTTACCTTCCCACTGCATGTCAGATATCTGGTCTAGTACACATCTTGGTATACATCAGGCTCCCCACAACCAATGCGTAAGGGCATCCGACTATGGCTTTCCTTTTCTCAATATTTTGAAGACCCATCCCTTTAGACATGTGAATACTATGTCTTAAGAGAAGAAAGACTTTCTTGGAATTATCAGTACTGAATCTTTCTAAGATTTTCTTGATGTATCCTTATTCTGATAGTCCCAATATCCTCTTTTGTCTGTTTCTGAATAATTTCAGTCCCATGATTTATGAGGCGTCTCCGAGATCTTTCATCTCGAAGGTATTTGATAGCCAGACATTAACACATGTCATCATCCCCATATAATTCCCAAGGATAAGGATGTCATCTACATAAAGCATAATGAACACGATGGCACCTCCACTAAGCTTCTTGTACGCACATGGCTCATCTGGTTTTTGCATGAAATCACAACACTTTATGTTTTCATCGAATCGAATGTTCCAACTACGAGAATCCTATATGAACCCATAGATGGATTTCTTCAGCTTGCGTACTTTTCCTTCCTCAGCTATGATGCCAAGGGGATGCTCCATATAGATATCCTTTTCGAGCTATACATTGAAAAGGGATCTTGGCATCTATTTTCCAGGTGTCATATTCCATATATGAAGCTATAGTCATCAATGCCCTGATAGATTTAAGCATGGCCACAGTAGATAATGTCTCATTGTAATCGATGTCTTTTTTATGTAACCCTTGGCTATTAGTCATGCTTTAAAGATATATACCTTCCCATCAGGTCCCCTATTTCTGTTGAAGATCCATTTGCACCCAATGAGTTTGAACCCTTTAGGTAGATATTTGAGTGTCCATACACCATTCTTGTGCATGGAGTCTATATAAGACTTCATTGCTAGCATCCAACTACATGTCGCGATCGCCCAAAGCTTCATCGAATGAAGTTGGATCATCATCAAAATCCTCTGATACATGGAATCCGTACCTTTCAGGTTGTCTTACAACCTTAGAACTCCTTCAAAGAGGTACGGCCGTGTCATTTTCAATTATCTCTTCTGTTTTTGGTGTAGGAACTTTATTGATCTCGCTAGATTTGATTAGTTCCTTAACTTCATTATTTTCTTGACTTTTAAGGAATTCATCTTCCAGAAACTTGACTTCTCTAGAAACAAATACCATTTGATCTCAGGATCATAATGTTGGTATCCAATAACATTCTTTACGTATCCAATAATAGCACTCTCTAGTGCGAGATTCCATCTTGCTCGCATCCACATTTTTGGCATGGACCAAACAACCTCAAATCCTTAAGTGTTGTATGTAAATCCTTGAACTTAGCATCTCTCGGATCCTATATCATAAGATCTGGCTCGTCAAGAGGAAACCAATGGAATTTGCTTCGTGTAAATCGGACTTTGTTTCGAATTGTTATGATTTTCAGAAGAAAGAGAAGGAGGCTTAAGATGTCATTAAACCTTAATGAACGTCATTAAGATCAATTGATTGTGATTAAGGAAACTAATGATGGATCAAGGATCACTAATCAACATTAGCAAATACTAATCATAGATCAACAGAAGTTAAGTGTAAGCCATGAAAGTTAAATTACGATTAGCAGGAATTAAATCACGATTAGCAAAAGTTAATCATGATTAGCGCTAACTAAGCGTCACTAGCGAATCCAGAATATTCTAGAAAGTTCTAACTTAAGCCCTAAGTTTCAGATAAGCTTTGTCCAAAACCATGGGCTGTTAACTGCAGTTAAGGCTAAATCATGGTTTACTAACCATGATTAGTGGTATTCTGGAGCTTATAAATACCCCCTACCCATTCATTCTCTATGATTTCCACTACCACCAGCACCCCAAGGGCTAGGGTTGAGAGGTCGAGAGGAATGGGAGGCGGGGAAAGAGTGCTAGCGAAGCGTTGTCGGGAGAACGAGGAGGAGAAAGGTACGCTCCTCTTCTAGTAGGCTTTGTTTCGATTCATGTTCTTTTTCCAGTTTCATTTTCGATTCATCTTATTTTCGATTCATTTTCTGTTGTGATTCGAGGAGAAATTTGTGTAACACCCTACTTAGGTGTGGGTGGCTATGCACGCCAGTGAACCATGTGATTCGTCACACTTTCACTCATCCAAGACGCATGGTGTCTATCGATTCGCGATCGCTTATGGTTCTATTCTTTCCTTTACGCTTTTGTAGTTATTTTGATGGAGAAATCCGTGTAATACCCTACTTATGTAAGGGTGGCTATGCACGTTAGTGAACCTTGTGATTCATCACACCTTCACTCACATAAGACACGTGGTGTCTACCGATTCTCCATCTCTTGTTGATCGATTATATCCTTTTGTTGTTTTCCTTTCATGATTTATAGAAGAAATTCTTTTTATTTTTCTTTTAAAAATATCCTAATATAAGGGGAAAATCTGTCGAAATTTTTCTAGAAATATGTCCCAGTATAAGGGGAAACTCTGCCAAAATTTTTCTAGAAATAAGTCCTAGTATAAGGGGAAACTTTGTCGAAATTTTCCTAAAAATATGTCCCGATATAAGGGGAAACTGTGCCAAAATTTTCCTAGAAATATGTCCCGATACAAAGGGAAACTCTGTCTAAAAATATTACCCTGTATAAAGGGAGGCTCTACTGAAATTTTAAGAGAAAAATATGTTCTTCACGTTCTTCGTTCGTTCTTCGCGTTCTTGGTACTTTCTTAGTATTTTTGATACGAAAATGAAATTCGGTCATTTCAGGAGCCGTAAATCATCCTTTCTGAAAACGAATCACGATAAAGTACTGCATATGCGAGAGAGATCTCGATTAGGTAACGAAATCCTTTCTTTTGCTGTTGGGTTTTCATATGAGATCGTTGAAATATCTGATTTTCTATTTTCGCTACGAAGAACACTGATTTGGCTATTTGGGAGAAAAAAAATGAAAAGTTTCTTTGTGATTTCAACTAAAATAAGGTCTAAGCATCGCATGGATGCAGTGGCTTGGAAAGTTATGGTTTAAAAGTTAAAACGATCATAAATATGAGTATATAAATATATGAATTAATATATGTGTAAGTCTATACTCAGTACTTTTGGCTATGCAAATCTAAGGCTGAATTGAGGAATTACATCATGGGAATTGATGTTTGTTGGTTTGGATCATGAAAAGGATCACATGTTACGTTAAGAATGACTGGGAGTAGAACTACAGGTCAAGCATGCAACATGTAGGTTTGTCGGAAGGAACCTGTATTGGCTCTGCCCTACCTAGGTGGTACACGGTTGTCCTATTATGATAAGTTCGCATGAAATGAATGATTTGCAACGTGTGGTATTGGGTGCCAATATATTCGGGTTGAACGACGGAAGATGTGGTTGTGCCATGTGAAGGTATGGGTGGTTCAATAGCGGGTGGGTCACGATAACATGTATTTAAAGTCGCTAGGTTATGTGATTAAAGGTTTGCCTGAGGTTTTAAGCAACCGGGTCCTCGAGGATGGTGTGCTTCTTTATTTGCTAGGCTGAGGGTTTGAAATCCTGGTTAATAAAAGAAAAGAAAAATTGTCAAGGTAGTATTGGAGGATTGGTTTAGGCGACGTGCAACAACATAAGCTAACCAGATCAATGCAATCTCCAATCCTGAAGTGTCCACAGCTTCGGAGTCCAAGAATGATGGGATTCCACTAGAATAATCCCTGATGTGTAATAGAAGGAATAAGACTTAAATTAAATAGAAGGAATGCAACTTTTCATGACAATAAGTTTTGCAAAATTACACCATTTTGTTTACTTTTCTCTTCTTCTTTAGCATTTGCTAATTTTTATCCTATGATTTATGGAAAATCAAACATGTATTAGTGAATCATCGTAAGGACTCTAGCCATCCAGTCAACCACATTAGCTTTACCCTATAAGGTAGTTGGTAATCTTTCTGTGTATTTCCTTCCAGCTGATGTACATGTAAATGATTGTAGTGGGACAATGGATCATGTAAACTTTATTTTGTGAATGGAAAAGCACTAAATACTTCTTTCTGAGTATTTTTATTTGCAGTTTGTTTCTGAATGTTAATTGTGATTGCTGAGTAAATTATTGATGAGTAACTAGATCTGGCTATGGGAGGATCTAATGGCCCGTAAGTGGGGTCGTGACATCGTATACTTGGCTTCGTACCATACCAAAACTCATGAGGGGTTTTCGGTATAGATATAAATGAAATCTTGTTCAGGACATAAGCTGTAGTCTCTAGTACATGTCGCCAAAAACTGATAGATAAGTTTCCTTTACTCATCATTGATATGTCCAACATTGTTCTATTGCATCTCTCTACAACTTCGTTGAGTTGAGGAGTACCTAGAGAAGTGAGATTGGAAATAATTCCTCTCTCCTCAAGGTATTCCTTGAATTCATCTGAGAGGTATTCGCCACCTCAGTTAGATCGAGTCTGTTTCATCTTCTCTCCTATTTAGTTCTCAATCAAAGCCATTAATTCTTTGAGCTTTTTCAAAAATTTCATATTTGTGATGTAATAAGAATATAAAACCATACCGCAAATGACCATCAATAAAGGTCACATAATATTAATGCCCACTTTGAGTCGCAGTATGAAAGGAACCACATATATCGATATGTAGGTCTACTATACCTTTGCATCGTTTACCTTTCTTAGAGAAAGGGTGCTCTGGACATTTTCCCACGAATACAATGTTCACAATTGGTAAATTATGGACTTCGAAAAAATCCAAAGATCCATCTTTTACCAGTCTATTGATCATATCTATAGACACATGTCCAAGTCTTTGATGTCAGATCATAGTTAAATTATCTCCATCCTCCCTCGATTATTTAGGAATTTTAAGATTATTATCAGTAAATGTTATTAGTGGTATTGACATTCATAACACAATCATGCATGTGTTGGATATGCGAGCCCACGGCGAGCCATTATGCAATAAATGTTATCGCACATATCATTCCCTGATCTGAAATGAAGAATGAATAAGTTGCATAATAGGTCCCTTAGTACAATTAGGGTTATGTACCATGGTCATCTTGATGATCATACAACTGTTGATTCAACTATTGAATCATAGAGGCATGTGCTTGGATGAATATATAGAGAGTTCGATTGAGGACTCATCAAGCACCATCAAATGATTCTTAAGAGATGATCTCCAGCCTGAGTAGGAGATGTCAATCCTTTCTCATTTAGGCTGATATCTAACCGACCTCTTGATGCATGTCCTCTGCATAGGAATAGGGATTCGGAGGTGTTAGATAAGTTAGGTCAAAGAGTTGACTTAACGAGATCGAGATTAGCAAAGTCCTATATCATATGTTGTCACGATACATGCACACATCCTCTGATCGGAGACAGATGTGTTACTATATGTTCGAGTATGTACATTTGGCAAACCAATAGGTTGATGACCTAACCAAGGTCTATACACCGGTGCGTTGGTGTGCATATAAGGACATATGAGTAATACGATCTCTCAAAGGGATCATACAGGTTCATTTACTGAACCGGAAGGCATGAGCTCACTCATGAGATATTGGGAAGAATCCAATTCCGTGCATGGTCGTCTCGCTTTGGAAGCTTGATTGAATTTGTAGGTTTGATATATACTTTTGGAAAGTATATGAACAAGACCTAGGTATGATATATGCTTTTGGAAAGTATGTGATCGATACCAACTCCCAATGATCGAATGAGAAACATACTGATAAAAACCCTGAAGTAGACAGTGTAAAGTTGATCTGATACTTCAGTTTTTGTTCTGAGTCTTCCAGTATGCAGGATATACAGGTATTGAGAATACCTGAGGGTGATGTGATCATAAATGATTGTATAACCATGACGGTTCCATTCCTAGGGAGTGATGAAACGTGTCCAGATTTTAGTGACTCCTCTCAGTAGAGAAGTAATCTGATCTTGGTCCAAATGTTGGACATTGATCTGATTGTGGTTCAGATGCAATGAGAAGATTAGATTTGCGGTCTTGATTTAATCAAGCATCTATGGGAGGCCCGCGATCTGGATTTGAGATATGATCTCAATATCCAAGTCACTATACGTGGAACAATACAATCACCCTGTCCTTATCTCCAAGTATTCGCGGAGAAAGCGCATTATCTTTGAAAGAGTTCAGGATAATTTCATTGTTGATATGTGTATCCGAGCATTGAGAAAATTGATGATTAAATATGATTTAATTATCATGAATAATATGAATTTGATTCATATTATAAGGAGAGTTATCTAAGATAATTAAATGTGATTTAATTATCAAAGATGTGAATAATGTGAATACGATTCACATTATTTGGGCACACGAGAATAGAGATCCAAGATAATTAAATGTGATTTAATTATCATGGATATGAGTAATGTGGATAGCAATATCCATATTAGTCATATATATTATAAATGTGATTTATAATATATAAGAGAGAGCTATTTATAATTTACATTTGTTAATTAAATATTGATGTGAATTGGATTCACATTGGATAATTAATTGAAAATGTAATTCACATTTTATTTTGGGTTGTGAATGTGATTCACAATTTTCCAATGGCAAGATTGCAATATTCACAAAATAATTATGAATTATTTTTTATAGAATAATTTACAACAAGTGTTGTTGTAAATCTTGGAGATTTCCATGGAATAATATAATCTCATGAGATCTCATGAGATTGCTACCCAATCCAATATTATGGAAGGAGGCAATCTTCATTCCATAATCTCCATGCTTGATTGATTTAATCTGGGATTGATTTATATTGATTTATCAATATAGATTTAATCTAAATTAAATTAATTGTTGTTGGTTTTTATCAACACAAATCTTAGCCATTAAAAGAAATACAATCAACGAGAGCCATTGGATTTGTGTTGTCCATGAATTGAGATCCATGGATCCCAAAATATTATAAAAGGAGAGGTACCCCTTTGCTCTTCTTTACACACAAGAGAACATAAGTCTCTCTCTCTCTAGACATCTACTCTATCTCCCTCTCATGTGGCCGTCCACCATGGATGTCCTAGAGAGGTTCTCCATCACCGCAGCATCGTCGTTATGCTACCCGATCATTTGCTCGTGGTTCTCCGTCTCCTTCGGTGCGCCTCGCTCGTGAAGAAGACGTTAGATCTCGTATTTCGAGATCAGGAGATCCGCCGCTTGGATCATCAACATGGATTGCGAGAAGCACGTGTTTCATCAACACGCTCGCAAGTGTCTCCTCCGTCGGATCAGACTTGAGACAGGAGGTCTCTTCATTTAGGGACTCGATGCAACCACGCTTTAAGAGGTAATCCTATTACTTGGTTGTGGTTTAGAAGAAATGGTCCTAGAAGTGTTATTAGATAATGTAGTTTCGTCACATAAAAAAATTTTAATTTCCGATGCATAGAACAACTAGTTTGACTAGTCGTTCTTCATCGTATTCGATATGATGCCCACGCTTCCGTGATGTGCTTGAGGATATCACCATATCCTTCAAGTGGTATCAGAGCCTTAGGTCGGTGGTTTTGGGTACGATCCATTAATCGAGGACGACTTGGGTTCGTTAGGGTTTGCGAAAGTTTTCTTGCATTTCATTTTCGCATTCCTATTTTGAGATTATTTTCGGATCTGTTTAAATTTTTTAAACACAAAAATAATAATTTAATTATGTTCCCCATTAAATAAGGAAATCGAGGATATGAGTTTATGTGATTTCGATTCCGTTTGCTCAAGTTATGCTCATTTTAGTGAACATGTATCCACTGTTTCGGGGACTGCGGATCATGACGTAATTAAAGAGTTAATTGCAGATTTGAAATACCTTGAAATGCATGAAAATCACTTATGTTCTGTTGTAAATCAAATTAGCAAACTTTAGGAACTTACCTTGCTTAATTTGGATTTAAATTGATTGAGATATGGTATTTTCAGTTAGTAAGGGTCACTGCTGGAAATACTTTCCTAATCAAGAACCTAGTGATTGTCATTTGATCAATTAGTGAAATTAAGTTATTTAATTTCCTGAAATAATTATGCATAAATATTTGTGAAATATTTGATGATAATTATTTCCTTAAATGACATTGCCTTAACCAACATTTGATTAGATGCGATCTATATCACAAAATTGGTTACAAGATTTACATGATCTACATTCCAACAAACAAGTTGCTTGAATAGGATTTGGGATTTATTTAGCAAATATCATTATAATGTTAATCAAAATTGTTTTGATTATTATTATATGGTATAATTCCGGTTGAAGAACTGATGATCATCTCAAGTAGAAAGTGATCTATTTTGCATTATGCTGTCCCGAGGTGGATATGGTGTTTAGTCGGGAGCGTTGGGGTAGCAGGTTGCACTATGTACGGTCTTTCCCACTCCCGTCGGTACTGGCCATGACAACGGGTTGGGTTAGTATAATGCTTAAGAAATCATGATGTATTTCTAATTATTAAAATTCGAAACAATACGTATTTGAGATAATACCATAATTCAAGTAACAATAAAGATTGTTTGTTGGATATTAGTTAGATCATTAATTTAATATGATTGGATTAATTAAAATCCAATTAAGACACTCTATCATAAATAGATGTGTCATTTCCCTTGGAAAAATTAATCGTAATGACTATGATTCATAATGATTAATTAAAATTTGAATATGAGGTGGAGGAATACATAAGTGACATCCATGGTCTCCCGTCAAGGCAAAGGGTTCCATCGCCAGAGATTGTATGTCGGAGACGCCTGTCCAAAGTGACAGCTCCTGCATACAAGCCATTTAGATCGGGCTCTTCGCTTCTTGAAAGAGTAAGGACGTATGCGTAGTGACCCCAATATCGGATCCTAATATTATTGGAGCGATATTGGATTGCGTATAGCGAGTATTAAGCCTGTTGACGATTGGTTCAATTAATGACAAGTCAACATCACCTTAGGGGTGATGGGCCCGGGTGTTAAAGACCGAATTGGGAGATGCAAGTTGGACTTGCAAGGTGGAATATGTTCCCGCTTCTTTTTATCCGAGTTACAGGTTCTTATATTATTAGGATGTAACAAAGATAAGGAAGGAGATCCCAGATCTTGCTTGAGATATAATGGTAAGTATATCTCTTACATTGAAACTGATTAAGGGAATGAGCTTTCATTGTTGACAAGGCAAGACAACTTTGATATAAAAACTCCTAAATCAAAGTAAAATATGTATATATAAATATATACACTTATGCAAATTTCTTATTTCAGATAATCCTTCATTAAACCCACTAAATGTTATACTCAATAATAACCAGTAAAATATCATGGATTGGACTCATAATCCAGATATTGTACTTGTAGTTGGACACATAATGTATGTGGTTGCAATGTGCAAGTTTCCTCATAATAATGAGGAATGATAATTAAATAGGCAATAGATCTACAATCCTAGGTTTTGTATGTCTCTATAGTCTTGATATCATCAAATGTACTTTAGAAATGACATTTCGATGATGATCATAATTGTCAATTAATCCTTATAAAAATCTAAGAAGATGTTCTGCCATACATATGTGCTCTTGAAATTTATCATGAATGACATGGTTCACTGCATCATGTAGAATGGTAGCTCTATAAGAGATGATGTATTCAAAATGTTTGAATACCTACCTGAACCAATGTTTTAAGAGTCTAAATTGATGCAGACATGATGAATGTCATTATTCTACTGTCTATACTCTAGTAATTCATGAAGCTTTATAATATTCATATTGTATAAATTTAATGAAGCATGTATAAATGTCGAAATGCTCTTACATTGAATTCTTTTGAATTTAACATAAGAGGTCCTTAGTCTTAAGCAATGGTTGTTTATAGATAAAGGAAGCGCAATGGAAGCATGGGTCAGACCTATGATGAGAAGGATAGTCAAAGAGTTGACCGTACTTCTATGACTTCCATAAGATATCCTAAGAGTTCGATGAATGCCAGTACTGTAATAAGTTGATGTGTTGATAGTATGACTATCAAGTCTGTCTAAAATCCTTAAAGAAGGACTCAGATAGAGCATCAGAATAATCTACATATAATCATTGACTTTGACTTACTTATTTGATAAGATAAAGTCTAATAATTGTATCTCAATCTTCTAACAACACTTGCAATAGGTTGCATATATTTTAGAAGACTGGAAAATTTGATCTTAAGGTTTATAGTTATCCACATGGATATTGATGCAATTGTTGTAACAATCTCTGTTGGATTGATAGGCTTGTTAATTTCAGTGGGAGAGCCCTTAGTCTTAGAGAATGTCTCTATGACCTAGATATAAGAATGCACTCGTTGTTTGTTTCTAAATGTTGGAAATAAACATGAATTCTGAGATAGAACTATCATAAAGAGTTATGATGGATATATTTCAGATAGTAATCTAACATCTAGTGGACTCCACAAAATTAGAAAATTAATGAATAATTCATTAAGATTTCTAATCCTGAAAATTAAAACCTTTATAAGATCAATTGGAGGATGAAGATCATTTGACAATGATCTGGCATCAAGTTTTGGACATATATCTGTTGATGAGATCAATGGACTAGTGAGAGATGAAACTTTAGATTGTCTAAAGGTTCAAATCTTACATACTTGTGAATATTATATTCAAAAGTAAAATTTTCCAATACACCCTTCCTTGGGAAAGGTGTAAGATGTCAAGATATTCAGGATCTCATACATATTGATGTATGCGGATCATATATATCATAGTAAACATTATGGATATGTGATATCTGTTGATGATTATGTATGATATGAGATTTCTTCTCTTCATCTGAGAAACCTTTGAAATGTTCAAAGATTTCATTTTTTTTGGTTTAGAACCAAAATTTGAAGGAAGATAAAATGAATTTGATCTAATCTAGGTAGCAAGTACCTGCTAGATAAATTCAAAGAATACCTTATGGAGATATGAATATCATTTCTATCTCAATCCTCCTAATACACCTTGACTCAATAGAGTTATATGGATATACAATTGGATCATGTGTGACATGATTTGATCAATGATGAATTTTAGCATAATTTCCTCCTAGTTTCCAGGTATATATGTGGTAGAGACTACATTATATATCCTTAATGAGATTCCATGCAAGAAAGCTGGAATTGAGCACTAGAGAGTGCAGCTTCATTAGGAAAATAAAGGATGGTATTGGATACCTACTTTATGACCTTGAGATTCTTAAAAGATCTCATCTCTAAGAATATGATTCTTAAAGGATGTCTCTCTTGAGAATCAAGAAGAAAATGAAGTGTAGGAACTCATTTAATCTTGAGAAGATAATGGGGCTCCTGAAATAGGGAACTAAAAGGACAATTAATGATGAAACACTAATACTTCTTTAAATGAGTTTGAGGATGTATTCCATGTGTTGATTAAATCTGACAAATGATCGGACTTCATGTGATGAAGCTCCTAAGGATCATGACATGGAAAGATGGATATTAGCAATAAAGTCTAAAGTAGACTCATATACAAGTGTTGTATATGGACCCTCGAGGATCCACCTATATGGGTAAGCCCCATAAAGGTATAAAGGGATCTTCAAGAGAATGAAGTCAAGATTGCATTCCTCTATGAACACCTCTCTGAGGATATTTACATGAAGTATCCCCAGAGCTTCATGGTTGAGAAAAGCAAGGTGTGAAAGCTAAGGAATCCATCTACAGACTCAAATAAGCTTCTTGAAGTTGGACCATAAGATTTGATGAAATTATAAATGTTACGATTTCAGATAGAATCTGGATGAGCCATGTGAAGCTTAGTGGGAGTGTCTTTGTGTTCATCATGCTAAATGTAGATGATATCCTAATCATTTAAAATGATATAAGGATAATAATAAGTGTTTTATAATTTGGTTGTTCCATAACTTGAGATATGATCTCGAGGATACCTCTTGGATCTTAGTTCTGAAGGTGTTCAGAAGCAAAGAGAAGAGTGTATTGGGACTGTCACAATAGTAGTACACCTTGAACATATTCCATTTTCTGGAAAATTCCAAGAAAGGCTTCCATCCCTTAAGATATGGTACTGACCTATCTAAAGGGATAGCACCTCAAAGAGTTGAGGAAGTGAATGCTAGAACTACTTGCACTTGTGCATTAGTTACGAGAAGTTGAGTGTATGCTAGATGTGTACAAAAGCCAAATATCTGCCATGCTGTGGGAGTAGTAAAGTGTTGCTAATCCAACTATGGAGAGAAAACACTTGATTACAGTAATAACAAAATCTTCATAGATGACAAGATTTTTTGAGACAGTGATCTCAAAGTCTTATCTTCAAAAACTTAAGACATTATAGATAGAGATCTAAAAGATCTTAACTTTGGATACCTTAGGAGATAGAGATCTCTAGGAATAAGGGTATTCTTATAAGGATTATGGAAATACTGGTTATGATGATTATTAGGCTATAGTGTCAAGGATATTATAACCAACAAGATTGAGTATTGATTGCATAAGATGCAACATTCGCATTAGATGCGAGCACTGTTACTGGGGATATGCAGGTGCCGTAAAAGGACTTGGCGTAGTCTAGCAGGAACAGAGTGACTGATCAACTTACCTAGCTATTTTCTAAATATCCTATGATTGTCACATGAGTGCAGGTTTAAATGATTAGCCCATTAATGGCTCTTTGGGCTAGTGGGAGATTGTTGGACATGCGAGCCCACGACGAGCCATTATGCAATAAATGTTATTACACATATCATTCCCTAATCTGAAATGAAGAATGAATAATTTGCATAATAGGTCCTTTAGTACAATTAGGGTTATGTACCATGGCCATCTTGATGATCATACAACTGTTGATTCAACTATTGAATCATAGAGGCTGGTGCTTGGATGAATATTTAAAGAGTTAGATTGAAGACTCATCAAGCACCGTTAAATGATTGTTAATAGATGATCTCCAGCCTGAGTAGGAGATGACAATCCTTTCTCATTTAGGCTGATATCTAGCCGACCTCTTGATGCATATCCTCTGCATATGAATAAAGATTCGGAGGTGTTAGATAAGTTAGGTTAAAGAGTTGACTTAACGAGATCGAGATAACCAAAGTTCTATATCGTATGCTGTCACGATACATGCATACATCCTCTGACCGGAGACATATGTGTTACTATATGTATGAGTATGTACATTTGGCAGACCAATAGGTTGATAACCTAACCAAGGTCTATACACCGGCGTGTTGGTGTGCATATAAGGACATATGAGTAATATGATCTCTCAAAGTGATCATACATGTTCATTTACTAAACTGGAAGGCATGAGCTCACTCATGAGATATTGGGAAGAATCAAATTCCGTGCACGGTCATCTCTCTTTGGAAGCTTGATTGAATTTGTAGGTTTGATATATACTTTTGGAAAGTTTATGATCAAGACCTAGGTATGATATATGCTTTTGGAAAGTATGTGATCGATACCAACTCCCAATGATCGAATGAGAAACTTACTGATAAAAACCCTGAAGTAGACAGTGTAAAGTTGATCTAATACTTCGGTTTTTATTCTGAGTCTTAAAGTATGCAGGATATATAGGTATTGGGAATACCTGAGGGTGATGTGATCATAAACGATTGTATAACCATGACGCTTCCATTCCTAGGGAGTGATGAAACTGGTCCGGATTTTAGCGACTCCTCTCAGTAGAGAAGTAATCTGATCTTGGTCAAAATGTTGGACATTGATCTGAATGTGATTCAGATGCAATGGGAAGATTAGATTTGCGGTCTTGATTTAATCAAGCATCTATGGGAGGCCCGCGATCTGGATTTGAGATATGATCTCAATATCCAAGTCACTATACGTGGAACAATACAATCGCCCTATCCTTATCTCCAAGTATTTGCGGAGAAAGCGCATTATCTTTGAAAGAGTTCAGGATAATTTCATTGTTGATATGTGTATCCGAGCATTGAGAAAATTGATGATTAAATATGATTTAATTATCATGAATAATATGAATTTGATTCATATTATAAGGAGAGTTATCTAAGATAATTAAATGTGATTTAATTATCAAAGATGTGAATAATGTGAATACGATTCATATTATTTGGGCACACGAGAATAGAGATCTAAGATAAATAAATGTGATTTAATTATCATGGATATGAATAATGTGGATATATATTTTATAAATGTGATTTATAATATATAAGAGAGAGCTATTTGTAATTTACATTTGTTAATTAAATGTTGATGTGAATTGGATTCACATTGGATAATTAATTGAAAATGTAATTCACATTTTATTTTGGGTTGTGAATGTGATTCACAATTTTCCAATGGTAAGATTGCAATATTCACAAAATAATTATGAATCATTTTTGTAGAATAATTTACAACAAGTGTTGTTGTAAATCTTTTCCATGGAGTAATGTAATCTCATGAGATCTCATGAGATTGCCACCCAATCCAATATTATGGAAGGAGGCAATCTTCATTCCATAGTCTCCATGCTTGATTGATTTAATTTGGGATTGATTTATATTGATTTATCAATATAGATTTAATCTAAGTTAAATTAATTGTTGTTGATTTTTAGTAACACAAATCTTAGGCACTAAAAGAAACACAATCAACGAGAGCCATTGGATTTGTGTTGTCTATGGATTGAGATCCATGGATCCAAAATATTATAAAAGGAGAGGCATCCCTTTGCTCTTCTTTACACACAAGAGAACATAAGTCTCTCTCTCTTTCTCTTTCTCTCTCTACACGTCTACTTTCTCTCCCTCTCATGTGACTGTCTACCATGGATGTCCTAGAGAGGTTCTCCATCGCCTTAGCATCGCCGTTATGCTACCCGATCGTTTGCTCATGGATCTCCGTCTCCTTCGGTGCACCTCGCTCGTGAAGAAGACGCCGGATCTCGTGTGTCGAGATCAGGAGATCCGCTGCTTGGATCATCAACATGGATTGCGAGAAGCACGTGTTTCATCAACACGCTCGCAAGTGTCTCCTCCGTCGGATCGGACTTGAGACAGGAAGTCTCTTCGTTTAGAGACTCGATCGCAACCACGCTTCAAGAGGTAATCCTATTACTTGTTTGTGGTTTATACGAAACGATCCTAGAAGTGTTCTTGGATCATGTGGTTTCGTCACATGAAAAAAATTTAATTTCTGCTGCATAGAACAACTTGTTCGACTAGTCGTTCTACATCGTATTCGATACAATGCCCACGCTTCCGTGATGCGCTTGAGAATATCACCATATCCTTCACATGTTCAATTCATAGAGTCCACCTGGTGTTAGAGAACCATCTGATATAAAATTAGCATAACAATTTACGATAAGTTTACTACAGAAAATGAAAGTGTATCTATGTCTAACAATCTTAGATATGGATAGTAAGTTCATGCTAACATTCAACACATAGAGACAGTCTCTAATATCAAGGAACTCTTCCACTAGATAATGATAGTCTACATGTCCTGATGACGATCGTTGCAACAGTTGCATCGGATCCCATCTGAATGACTACCTCCATTTCATTAAGATTTCTGGTGTCTTATTCTTCCGTTTTCTCTACCTCTCTTCCTCCTTTTCTCTCTCCCCCAGTTTAGGTCACGTGCTCCGCACGTGACCCGCTGGTGCCCCTCCCCTCCTCACTGCATGTGCCGTCATCCTCCTCCGTTTGCACATGCGTGGCACGTTCCTGTGCCCCTTGTCGTTCCCTTCCCCCGCAGTCATTACCTGCAACACCCATCACCCTCCCCCTCCTCCGGCCGCTACCGGCACCCTCCGCATAAAGCCTCCTCCCCACCTCTCCTTTAAAATGCCCATCGCCCGACCACCCTTATATCTACCCCTATCCTCCAGGACGATGACAGCGACCGACATACAACACGATCTGAAGGGCGACCCCCTTCACTGTTGCGACCTTCTCGTAAATCCTAAATCGTCGCTCCTAGCGACTCAAGCCAAGACCTGAGCTTCCCTCTGAGCTCTAACCCCAGGCGGACCCCTCCTCCTCTGTTCTTTCTCTTTATCTCTTTTCTTTTCTTTCTCGATCACCTCACGCATGCCATCCTCGACTTATGACTCTCCTCCACCTTCATGCTCCGCCCTCACTCCCAGCTGCTCCTCGCCATCGACCATCGCCCACCCTCACTCACCTCCACGTAGCCCAGCTCCGCTTACCACACTCTGCCACTAGTACCACCCCTAAGAACCTTCATCGCTCCACCGCTACGCACCTCCGCTTCACGCTTCCATCGCCTTCACTCCACCGCCTTGGAGTGTTCGCACCTCCATCAACCGCTCACCCTATGCTGGACCTCCTTAGCTTGATCGTGTGTCGGTTGAGATCCTCCTTGGTCGAGGGCCGCCAACCACCATTGGATCAGGGATTGGCCTTCATCCAACAACCATAAAGCTGCCACGTGGACCTTCCCCGAACTTGGGCCCAAGCCTAGAGATCTGGGCACCACCAATTTCTAGAACTCTGCTACGTGTAGGCTTGGCTCTCAAGCCTCTGCCTTGCCCTCGAGCCTCCGCCAAACTAGACCTAGCACATGACCTATGTGCTTTTATGGAAAATTATAGGGAGGACCCTGCTCCTCTCAAGAATTGTTGAATCCCCCCCACTATGTACGTCACACACGCATGGTGGGTAAATAGCGATCAAACCCTTGTTCGCTTAAGAAATTACAGAAAGGTCCAACTTTAGAAGAGCACGTGAGAAGCACATGCTTATGTGGGAAATTTGCAGGCGTGTCCCTTGGGCTTTACCAAATCACAAAAATACCCATGCTTGGGGTAAATTGCAGAATTGACCCCAACAGATTTCGACAATTACAGATAAGTCCCAAAGGGAACCATTTTGAGAAGAAACCTCATAGCTTTATTGCATTTTAGTCCATGGTTTTATCACAACTTTCTCATTCTAACTTTGATTTTTACGTATAATATGTCATTTTGAAGCTATTTTTGTGCTATATCATTTTGCATAATTTATGAAGACAATCATTATTGATTATTATTTGAAGCTTAATTTGATCTTTGTAGGCTCGAATTAACTTATTTGTGAATTGATATCATGAGGAGTTTGATCTATTTCAGGGGCATGTTCAAGGTAAAATAATTGAGTTATTTCCTTGTTAATTGTGATCATTGTCTGAGGAATAAATATTAGGGAATTTGGAGATCAACTTTCCTTGAAAATTATCACTGGTCTCTTTATTTGTAAAATTATCAATTGATGGATTGAATTTCTGACCTACAACCTGGATTTTATCTTGATAAATATTTCTCGAATTTATTATTTAGATCTATGACTTTTTTAGGATTAATTGATCAATTTAATTAAGGATTGAAAATATATAGTCACAGATCTCGAACTTCATATGTGTTTATTTTCTTTGCAATGTCATCACTTAATTTTCTTTCTATTATGGCATAAATATTAAGATTATAATTAATTAATTATTTAAATTAATTTGAAATTGTGAAACTAAAAATCATTGTTCCCTCTGTCCGACAAATACTCCACATATTCAAATTTGTGATTTTGATCGATCGCTATTCATCTCCTATACTTCACCTATAAATTATTAAAGGGGTGAAATTCCGCATTCATCAGTTAATAAGGAAAGGGTCATGGTTAGTCCATGTGGACCAATCGACAAATAGAGAAGTAAAAATGGATTATAAATTCAATAAAAATATAAGATGAAATAATTAATTTATGGTTATAAAATAAAAAAAAGCTTTGATAGAAGACGTGAAGGAAGGCACTGGACTAAAGGACTTAGTTGGTGATCTCAATCTACAACATGACCAAGCTATAATATATTGTGTCAATCTTAGTTTAATATGCTTAGCCAAGGATCATGTGCATCATGAGAGGACCTAGCACATAGATGTCAGATATCACTTCATTAGTTTTGAGAAGAGGATTAAGGTGAAGAAGGTCAGCACAACAGATAATCCAACTGATATGTTCACATAGGCATTTCCTAGGACTCAGTTCAGATAATGTTTGGACTTGCTCAATGTCGACAGTTGACAGCAACCCCAAGGAGGGATGGCAGTGGCACGATGAAGCTTGGCAAATCTCATAGAGGCTTCAACTCAAGAGGGATATACTTGATATCCCTTGAATATTATTTAAGCATGTAGATAAATTTCTATTTGATTTGGTACTCAAATTCTTATTTAGTTTGAATTCAAAGCCCTATTTGTTTTAGGATTTGAAGTCCTATTACTTTTAGGATTTATTTGTGTGGGAGGACGTACTACACTCAATAGGGTTAGTATTTTGAATCATCCTCTGTACTTTCTTCTTTCTCCACATAGTGAAAACCAATCGTCACCGCCCAAGGATGTACCCTAGTTATTTGTGAACCATGTAAAATCATATGTCTTCGTACTTGCTTGATTGATTATTTGTGTGTATTCTGCTTCCATGATTCACAACATTTACAAAAGATCAAACTTCTACAATGGGGGAGAGAGAATCATCATAAAGCTAACATGGAATCTTGAATTACTTCTGATACACTCAATGATTGGTTGGAAAAGAACATCATCTCGAAAGAGGCTGCTCATGACAAAAGAGGATGTTCTCCTCACAAATAGAGGGAGGAGAGAGAAAACATTATTGTGCACAAATGGTGGGAGCACGATCATGAAGATCATCATCCACAATAAATTTTATTTCCAACAATAAATCCCATTTGAGTTGTTTTTCATCAATCAAATAAATATTTATCTATACCATAAATAATAACTAATTTTCAAGTAAATCTTTCCCAGTGATTGCGTACTTATATTTATTTCGTATGTATAAATTTAATGTGATCATTTTCGCTGGTATTGTTTCTAGATTAAAATTATATATTGTTTGACCTTATACTTGGAATTTGATCAGATTTATATGATGGAAGTTTGACAGTTTCATGTTATAAATTTTTCATCGATCATGAGCAATGTATATGTTTAAAACATGTCCAATACATAAATCTTATTAAGATGATGGCAAAGATCCCAATATTTGCATTAATTATTCATCGAGTATAAAAGATACAATATTTTCCATCATGGGATGCATGTGCCAAATCTTGGTACACGGGGATTAACAAAGCTAATGAGCCTAAGAATAATGATGCTAAAATGTGAGTTTCAACACTATCGTTGTCATAGTGAAGTTTAAGAACTTGAGTTAAAAATATAAATCAAAATTACTCTTACGGTGAATTTAGGCAAAAATATCATGCGTAGAATAGGATTCAGCTTTAAAATCCGTAATTTGTATTAGTCATAATTTAATAAGATCAAATTACTAATAATCACTTAAATGATTTGGTAATTTGAGTAGAGATTGGATTCCCTTAGTTGATTGATTGATTAATTATGAGAATTGGATTCACTTAAAGAATTATTAATTTAAATAACCAATGGATGAAGCCACATCATATGACACATTCATTGTCCCCCGTCATTGCATAGAGTATCATCACCACGGTCTTTATGCAGGAAACACCTATGTAAAGTCAGAGCTCCATAGTATAAGAGCTCATGGATCGGACCGATTTCTTTCCTTAAATGGGTAGTATGTGTAGTGTCACACTAATGTTCCTCATATAACCTAAACTATATAAACTTCCAAAACAAGCATCAACCATTTGATCAGGTATAGATCAACATGAGTCATCCAACTACGCCTAGTAAGAAACATTACACCATTTATCTAATCTCGTTTCCCTTAAGAATTTTAGGAAACTAACGACAACTAACTTGTCGACGGGAGGATCTATAAGCAAACTAGTTGCACCTCAGATATGTCATAAGAGTAAGATCATTAGGAAAAACCACACATTTTGTCTTCACTGCCATATTCATTAATAATACAAGAAAATGAGTAAATAAAAAATTAAAAACGACATCACGATGATGCGTAGAACGAAGAGAAAAAGGAAGATAGAGCAAACTTTAAAGCACACTTCATTAACTCCGAGTATGATGGACACATTTCTATTTCCAACGTTAGCCATGGAAATAAAGACTCTGAGCTAGGCTATAAACTTACACATTGACTTCGATACCATTTTACAAAAAAAATATATTTCCCATGATATGAGTGAAAAATCGTATTTTTGAGTCCATTCCTTCAATATTTCATTTCCCCAATGCAATATTGAAAATAAAGAAGAATAAACAAAATACCAAAAGCAACAACACTGATTTTGAGACGGTGAAATAATGCAAAGAGAATATTTTCCTAATGAATTCCTTGAAATGTGCCTTATAACACTTTCTTGCACTCAATAAAGAATTGAAAGATGCACACCACATCATAGGAAGAGGACGTATCATAGTGAGCATTACATGTTGACCAATGTCATATCTTGTGCCATACAGAATGTTGTGCCATCCATAATAAGGATTCCAACGACTACAAAAAGGCATGATTGACGATAATGTTTTGTCTTGTACTTGGCGAGCATATGTGTTCGCCAATAACTGGGCGAGCACTTGGGTTATACATGTGCTAGTCTTAGCTGGTCGCATATTTGGATTTTGAGGCGCGACATTTTTTTATATATGCACGAGCACCTGGAGAGCTGTGGCGCCTGTAAACAGAATGTCGGGCAATCACTCTTCCTCATTCTACCGAGTTTCTTCCCAAACCCTTCCCTCCGGCGATCCATGCTCCATCACCCTTGCCTCCAGCAACCTCGGTTTGGGTTATTCAATCACGCACACATCTTTGTTTAGGTATTTTTTTATAATCCTTTCTCTTATTTTTTTGTTATTTCATTACATTTTCTTTGTTGTTTTGATGGTTTAGGGTTTTCATATTGTCCATAGTTTACTTGTTATTTTCTATATTCCTAGTTTTTAAACATATTGTTTATGCTTAATAGACTTGATTAATATGTAGTTGTTTTACGTTTGATTATATTTGTCTAATATAGATGGAAATTAATAAGCTTGTCAAGTATTTGATGAAATGTCACAACTAGTAAAATGACTAAATTTGTATAATAAATTAGGATATTGAATTATATCATAACATTAGTTTCATTACAATGATTCATGTCTTGGGATTTTACGATTGCAATTGGAAGTGGCATAAAATAGAGAAGTAGACGAATGTTGATATGAGAGAAGGAAAGAAGAAATATATGTGAATGAGTTAGAGGATGTATTGGTAGCATTGAACTTGAATTTGGAGTAGGGATAGAAATGATTCAATTGAAAGAGGGGATGAGACATACATAATTTTTGGGAGTAAGAACAAAAGGAGATGAACCTCTACCATATGTTAAAAGAAAACAATGAACATAAGGATTTATTAGGAGAGGGAGAAATCTAGCTCTGCCATTGACAACTGTGGGTGGGCGAAGGTAATAGATCGTGATGGAAAATTAAACAACAAAAAGGAGAGAATGATGAATATGGTTATCAATGTACAAAAATCATGAATTGATTGGGGAAATGATAGGGTAAATATGGAGAAAAGAAGGGGGAACATATTCAGAATATCAAAAGGATATTATGGGAGAACCTAACTTGGAATCGATGGAGGGAATCTCATGGGGTAGAGATCGATGATCTTTGAATCTCGTGGCCTCAACTCTACAATGGTGGAGGGGGATAGGGCTTTTAATGGATCATACTAATGACATATATGGAAACTAGAAAACACATATGTATAGATATAAATTAAATTCTTGGTGTGCATATGATCAAAAGAATGACAAACCCAAGTGTGGTGTTTGACTAACACAAATATTTCTTCTATTTTAATTTACTATCACATTAAATTCTAGTTAATGTGACCAAGTATATCACATTAACTTATAGTTAGGTTGATAATAAGGCTAAAACACTAACAACTTTTTTTTAAATCGTAAAAAAGCATTCACAAACACGTACATCTCTCCACACTGGGTGGCGTATGGCCTTGCACACCGGAAGACGTGTGCAACACATTAGAGGATTTAATCACCTCCAATTGTGTTATATTTTATTATTTTTTGCACAATACTATTGGACTCATTTTGGGATGAGATATCCCAATCCAATGGTCATTGATTTTGATGTTTACAGGTGGAGAAATTTTTTTGCAGGTGCACTTTCAATAATGTTCATTTAAACACTTTATTATGCACTAATTTAGGATCACCCTTATCTATATCCCCATCATTAACCAACCAAATATACGTAAATGTTCGGTTAAAATAAATGAATAAATATTTTAAGATTATTTTATAGTCTCATTTGTAGCACGTACAAATGTACGGCGTAAAGTTATCTTGAAATATTACATTTATGTTGGCATTCCTTAGTTTGAAGATCCCGAACTAAAGGGTCTGTAAGGATTCAAACTTACTAAAAAGCGATCGTTGTCACATGCTGTTTGTTTCTGATGAAAATTCGGCTCCATAACCCCTTCCTCTTCGGTATACCAAACCAATCATAATTTACTTTTGAAATAGTCACTATGATGATTGTTTTGAAAGTTGATTGCGATTGATTTTTGAGGTATACGGGAAAGGTGAAAGGTTATGTTGCCGAATTTTCCTCAAAAATAAGCAAGCATGTGACAACGATGATCTTATAGTAAGTTTGAATCCTTATGGACGAGTTTAAGTGATAACATAATTAACACACTTCTCTTCTCATCTTATAGAGTAAGTGTGATAGATTTAGGCCAACGATGGGATAAGATTTACGTTTTCTTCACATGTTCTCCTAGATTATGCCAAAGTTAAATCTTATCATCTCATTTGACAATATGAACTATTTTATTCAGGTGATAAATATGGCTAATAGAGAGTGGATGTACAAGTATGTAGTAGATGGATGTGTTATAGATACCTTGCAAAGAGGTGTTCAAGAATTTATAGAATTTGCGTACGCATAAGGTTCTCGTGTTGTGGATTCAAATGGTACTATCTTGTGTCCATGTCAAAAATGTCATTTAATGAGGAAGAAGTCTAAGGATGAAATTCAGTTTCATCTTTATAAAAATGATTTCATGGAAGGATATCAGACTTGGTGGAGGCATGGTGAGGACTTCGAGGATACGATGAATGAGTCAAAAGAAGCGGACAATATTAATCCATTGGTAGATATGATTATGGATGTTGCGGGTCCTGATTTTAACACTGCTTGTCTAGATGGTGAAGAACCATATAAAGAGTCTGCAGACTTATATGAGCTGTTGAAAAAAGCAGAAGAGCCATTGTGGTTATTTATAAGACATATTCAAAACTCTTTATAGTTTCATATCTTCTATCGATGCAAATGGAGTATAATATGACTGATCATAAATTTTATGCAATGCTTAAAATTACCAAGAAAATATTCTCAGAAGATGCTAAATTACCTGATAATTATTGCAAAACCAAGAAGATGATGATGCGAAAGATGGGTTTAGCGGAAGTAAAATAGATTCTTGTATAAATTACCATATTTTATACTACGACGAACATCAACATTTGATACAGTGTCCAGAATGTGATGAGCCAGGATGTTAAGAATCAAGTAAGAGTGGGACAAAAATCTCAAGAAAGGTTTTACATTATTTCCTGTTGACGCCGAGATTGAAATGGTTATATTATTGCAAGGAAACAATGAAAAGTATGACATGTCATGCAAAACATATAGTTGATGAGTACATGGGGCATCCATCCGAGTCTGATTGTTGGAAAGTATTGATGTCAACATGTTCTATGTTTTCGGAAGAAAAGAGGAATTGCGTTATAGGTTTATGTAAAGACGAGTTTAATCCTCATAAAAGAAGTAAAGATTACTCTTGTTGGCCAGTAATGACAACACCATACAATCCATCTCCATGGTTATGTAATAAGAGACAATTTATGTTTCTATCGTTGTTGGTTCCAGGACCTACGCATCCGGAAAAATACATTGATGTGTATTTACATCCTCTTATAGATGAGTTGAAAAAGTTATGGGTTAATAGAGTGGATACATATGATGCAAATAAAAGTCAAACATTTAATATGGAACTAGCTCTACTTTGGACTATAAATGACTTCTCATTATATGAAATGTTATCTGGATGGAGTACACATAGACGTAAAAGTTGTCCATATTGTATGGAAGGTACAAAATCATTCTAGCTTCAACACAGTCAGAAGCTTATTTTTTTGATTGTCATAGACGTTTTCTTTCAAATAATCATCCCTATAGAAGACAAAAGGAAGCATTTAAAAAGAATACCATTGATCTTACAGATCCTCTGACATTCAAGACCGGTAAAACGATATTATCAAGTTTAGAAGAATTGGAGAAATCACCCTTGCATAATGGGGATAAAACAAAACCTCTTCCTGATTTTGGTGATAGTCACAATTAGATTAAGAAGAGTATATTTTGAGAATTACCATATTGGAGTAAGCTATTGATACGACACAATTTAGATGTTATGCATATAGAGAAAAATGTCTTCGATAACATCTTTTATATTGTTATGAATGTAAAATATACAATAAGTTCTCGTCGTGATTTAAAAATCATATGCAATCGGTCGGAGTTGTATATAAAGGAACATGATAATGGAAGGGTTGAACTTCCTAAAGCGAAGTATACATTAGACAGAAATCAAGTAAAGTTTGTCTGCGAATGGACAAGTAAATTGAAGTTTCCAGACGAATATGCATCAAATTTCTCTAATTTGGTCGATTTAAAGAAGTTCTCATTTAAGGGAATGAAGATTCATGATTGTCATGTTTTCATGGAAAGACTAATGTTGTTATTTTTTAGAGGGTTATTACCGAAAAAATGTTGTATATGTTCTATCAGATGTCAACAGAAAGATTGTTGAATCTTTAAGTGTCGTGAAGATAAATTCTTGAGATTATATTTCTAATGAATGCCCTCATCTGAAGATATTATTGACGAATCCTTCACCAACTCATGAGCGAATAAATACAACATAAGAAGTCCCAATCATCGAATCAATTCGATTGGTTAATAATAGGTGTTATATGTTGACCTACAAGATGATGTAAACTCCACAAATGATGATTCATATAACTTAGAAATCCAAGAATTATACTTTAATCCAACATAATCACATGATGAAGACTAACTGTAAGTTTTATTAAAACATTTTACTCGAATTAATAAAAAATATTTATTGATAACTTTGTAATTAACTATTACATCATCATTACAGTCATGGTAGGTTTCAGACATGGTGACTCTCATGGATCTCAGCGATCCAATTGTCCATCCTCCTCAGACTCACCTTCTTCCGGTAGGCAGCTGACCTCGAATGTTACTTTAGAGTCATTGCTTGAGGAGGTTCGACGGGTCATATCCTACTACGAATCTCGTGGTTATCCTCCTCCTCTGTTTTATGGAGGCGTATATGGAGAGCTATCTTCCTCAGCCGCTACCGCTGCTTGCCAAGTCCCGATACCTGCACGAACCTCGATGGATTCTCACTCTCCTTGTTCTGAACATCCGAGCACCCATGTTCCTTTACCCACTAGAGCTGGGCAAACTTTGGAGTCCGATCCTATGTTGGAGGTTACTGCGGATGAGAGGTACGATTTTTTTTATAAATTTTATCATTTTTAACTTTACTAAAAATAAATATACGTATATTATTTGAAAATTTTACAAAAATCTGCAAGGATTTTTTGAATAGCAACATGGTGTTAAAGGAAATAACCAACATAGTCAAGACACATTTAACTAGCATGCACTTTTGATGGTGTCACATTCCTGCTACTGAGCAAGAGAGATTTTTGAGATGTTTCTGATAAGAATAATTTTTAAGTGAATTTATTGAAATCTGTTGCCAATATTTCTTCTAATATTTTGTAATACTTTTCAGAGTAGGTATCACTTAGTTCCAAGTATGGGGAAGGAGTCTTATCGTCAAGCCTTTATTTGTTTGGTGGAGAAGAGGATGAGAGATACTTTTTTCATGGCAAGGAGAGACTCGTATGCAAAGATGGGATGCGAGGAGGTGAATTTTGAGGAGATGAAGAGGTTCCCACCAACATGGTGCACAGAGGAAAGGTATTATATTACTTTAATAATTTATGATATAATTTTTAAAATAATTAATATTCATAATATATTCCTTGCAGGTGGGTGGGTTTTTGTGATGCATTCGTTGTAGATGCTGAGTTTGGAAGGAGATCGACAACGGGAAGGACAAACCGTCAAGAACAGAGGATCAAATCGACAAGTAGATCTAAAAGCCACAATCAGAATAGAATAGAGCTGGTAATTTAATTTAAAATTTAGATTTGAAAAGCTACCTTATTATAGTACCATTCTATTATTATTTCTATATTTATTTTTCAGGCGACCCGGTTGGAAAGAGAGCCCTCATTTCTGAAGTAGTGCTCTAGGTCTCTCATGAGTGGGAAAAAGGGAGAGTCTCAATGGTTCACTTATGAAGCGGGAGAATTGTTGGTTAGTCTTTTTATTTATATATAATTTGAAATATATATATATATATTATAATTCAGTCTTCTCTTTTTTTAATTTGTATTTCAGGATTGTTATTTGGCACTATCTACAGAAAAATTGGGTGGGGATCCTAATAGGGAGAAATCACCATTTGATAAAGCAATTTGGAAACAAGTATAGATAAATATTATTTCACTATATTCATTTTTAAATATATATACACATTAAATAATCAAAATTTTAATAGGTGTTGGAGGAGAGGGATGTTGTGGCGAACAGGAAGCAGACGCTTGGTGGTCTTCCTCTATACTATATGGAGGAACATCATCATTAGTATTCTACTTATACCCAACCTTCGTATTCACAGCCACAGTCGTCGCAACCATCATCGCATATGGAGTCCCAAATGACAATGATGATGGAGCAGGTGATGAAGCTTTGAGATGATTTCACGGCGTAAATGTAAGTATTCTACTTAGAATGAGTAATAATTTCATATTTCTATATCTTCAAATGCATATCATATATATACATATATCTGTATATATATATATATATATATATATATATATATATATATCTTCCATAATATAGATCATGAGGGTGTGCATCTCAAAATGAGGAGATTGAATCATATGACAATGAGGAGGAAGAGGAGAATGACCCAGAAGAAGAGGCATAGAAAGAGAAAAAGAAAGCAAAGCAAAGTTTAATTCTAAAATTTTTAGATCAAAAAAGAAATGATTGGTGGTTTTTTGTCTTGTTCAATTCTAGTTTTTTTAGCAAGTCTTTTCATTTGTATGAACTTTAATATTATAATTAGTTGTACATGTAATTGTGGAATCTTTTGAACATATATTTTTAATATTTGGCTCCTAATTTTCACACGCACATATATATATTGTGTGATTTTGACATGTTAAAGGTAATTAAATTAGTTGGCGAACTGTCATATTAAAGATACTCTTCTCGACTCTAATAAGCACATGCAGTGGTTTCTCGGCAGGCTATACAGGTTCGACAGGGCGTCTAAACCCCCACTTTAGCCTTGGCGAGCACATGTGTTCACCAGGAGCTCTGAATATGATCGTCATATTATGTGCATGCAAACCTTTGGCGAGCACGATTGTGCACACTCATATAACGGGCGAGCACATAGCGTCTGCATGTGCTCGTCCACCTACCTTGGCGACTATCTTATCGGCAACCACACATGGTGCGAGCACATGTGCACATAACGAGCCACCATATGCACGCCAATCGTTCCTTTTTTTGTAGTGAACATCTACTATGTCAGTTTCCATAAGGGTAGGGAGACCTTGGTTCGAACCTTGTTAGACAGCGTATCCTTGGTCAATCTAATACTATTCTCATTTCTTGATAAGCTCAAGTTGGGGTTGCTCCACAAATCACGTGAAATACTTAGTTTGTTGATCTACTAGTGAAGCAACCTAGGGGTGTACTTCGGAATGTTGTAACGATGGAGGAAATGTAATTCTAAGTGTACACTTTCACTATCTTGAATATGGACTGCCCTCTTTAATTACACCATATCTTATTCATTTTAGGGAGGCCTTTCCTTTAGACAATCAAGGCCTTGTGATTATAAAATTGGAAAAGTATGCTTTCACTTCCAGGGTGAGACTGTACAACTATAAATGGTTAAGGAGGATCACACCAAGCTTGATTCAGATACAATCTTCGACGATTCTAGTTTTGCGGACGATTGTGAATGCTATGAGTTTCTCCTGAGATTAGAGAGACACATTTCCTTCTTATATGGAAAGGGAACACATAGAGCAGGAACTTGTCCCATATTATGAGGAAGAGGAAGAAGATATCATTGCTTTCTTATCTTCTTTGGATGAGCCTAGACATATATTTTGATGACGTGTACTCAGATGCACCATCTTTAATTGATGAACTCTCTAGTTCATATAGTATTAGTTTGGATACATGCTATAGAGATGTTTTAGTTGAATGAGACCAAATCTACGTAGGTAGTTGAGTTGATCATGGATGATTTTTATGACATATTATATAACCTTGAGCCGACCTTTGAGTAGAATGATATGGTGAGCTTCGAGTTTCAAGATACAATTTTCATCACTAGAGCAATTTCCAATGAGTAGTCAGGGAAACATGAACAAAACTCAATTCCCTTGCCACAACTGAAAACTTTACCTTCGAACCTTAAATATGCCTTGCTTGCAGATGAACCCAAATGGTACCCGATCATCTTTCCTTTAGCATAGTGATAACTAAGAATCTTCCTTGCTAGAGGTTTTTGAGAGGAATCACATAACAAGTAGTTGGAGTGTTTCTTCATTGGATTAATCTATATTTGTGTTCAAACAACATTTCTTTGGAAAATGACAACAATCATCCTGTGAGATTCAACAAAGATTGAATACCAATCTTCGGGATATCGTCAAGAAGTATATTGTTAAGAAGTATATTGTTAACCGTCAAGAAGCAAACCACAATGCACAAGGATTTAAAGAGGTCCATCATACTCTAAGGCTATGTTCCATACCTTCAACACATAATCATATAAAATAACTAAATAATGAAAACAACTCAAGAAATAAATTCTTGTTAATAGTGCACTCTTATCTTATAAATTAGCTCGAGGAATAAAGTCAAATAAAATTACAAAGTAAGTAAGTAAACCTTGTATATAATTATTTGTACATAACACATAATATTAATGAATTTTAATAAATTCATGTTAAAGCTAATTAACATGAAACCAACTCCATTATATACATATAACTAACACAATAAAAATACTAAAAAATATTAACATGCGTAATGTCAGTTTGAGAAGATTATGAATTAAAATCTAAATTTCCACCTCATATAGTCTCCCATAAAAACTATGCTCACCATTGAATTAAGTTGCATTCAATTATATGTAGATTCAAAGGAATTAGCTTTCATATATGAAACTTTGATTTTGAGACCATATTATATATTTTGCAATTGCGAGAAAAACAAAGAAAAAATATAAAATTTAAAAAAACGAGGTATTTTATACCAATAAAACACCTCATTTTTTTAGATTTATGGACATATATCTTATTTTGAGTTTTATGTCTTTATTAAAGTTATAAATCCCATTGAGATCCAAAACATTTATGTTAACATATTTTTATTTGAAGTTGTTTGATTTTTTTTATTATTTCTTTATTTTTTTGACTTATTTTTCTCCAAGGCACTAACTTCTCCAAGGTACTGCATGGCTATCAATCTGCCTTGGTTAACCTCCATGCCACTGCTAGCCATTCACGTCGTCATGCCCACAACATCACCCACTCGAGCCCCTTGGTCAGCTCCATAGATCGGTCCACCCCATGAGTCTTCATCAAAGCGAGACCAGCCACCTTATCATTGGGAGTTGACCTTCATGTGAACTCTGTCTTATTTTCTTCAACCCTGCATGAACCCAACAACCATTCTCCAAGGTACTGCATGCTCGCTATTCGTTTAGTCTCCCTCCACTTCCAGTAATCGTTTGTTGTCTCTCTACGATTTCCAACTCCCTCGACACTTCCCAACGAGCTCCAGCTCGGTTCATGATCACTAACCACCCTCACATAAAAGCTCATCGCTGACCTCCATTAATCATTATATGCAAAGTGAGAGAGTCTAACCACCTCCAGATTCCGAAAATCTCATGTGATAGCGTAGAGGCTAAAGTCGAATATCAACCATACCCCACCTTTTTGGTCATATCATAAGATCCCTATCGATAATGTTTGATTACAGACATGCTTCATTTTTAAGTTTCCACTTAAATTCTAAAGCAGGCAAATATGTCATGGGATTATCAACTTATTTCTTTTATAAATCCTTTATTCATTTTGAACGACATTAGTTTTATTAAGAGGCATATTGTATCCTCTTTCAAATGAGCTATGGTGGGATTTTTATGACACAGTATTAATTAGATGTTATTTTTGGATTGAAACCTTGGTTATGAGAGTATAAATTCAATATAAATTTGTAGCATTCGTGTAAAATGTGAAAGTAGGATATGTTATGTGTCTTTTGACAAGAAAACTTTTGGCATAGGTCCCTCATAAGTCAATTAAGAACGACCATATAGAAATTAAATTCTAAATTTCTTGTGTGATTTTTTGGGGTGTTTCATGTATTATTTTCAGAATTAAAAAATGCCCTTAAATAACCCTCACTATGTTATACATTCCATGATTTAATGAGGATTTAATTTGATGGTTTGCTATATTAAAAAAAAATAAAAAACTCATATTCAACTTCTATTATATTTTCATTTTAAAATATTCATATAAATCCCAAAAATTCCAAAAAAAAAACAAGCCTGCATTGTCACACATCCCATATTTTTGGTTTTCAAAACTATTGAATTTTTAATCTTAGAGTCTAAAAATATTTCAAATCTTGAAAAAATCATATAAACTTAATAAACTTCTGTAAAATAAAAAAATAGTGTTGTAGAATCTTTGTGAAACCTACTTTATAAAATTATATTTTTAGGGTCCATTTAACCCTTCATTCATCTTTTAACATAGTAGTCATATTTTCTCATAAAATGTTTCAAAAATTTTATTTTGTTTGTATTATTTTAATTATAATAATGTATTTTAAAATACTTATAAATAATAAAATCATCAAAAAATCCAAAAATATTTAATTCCTTTTACTATATTTTTATTACCATTTAAAATAATTAAAACCTCATCTCTACTCATATTCTACGTAGATTATCGCTTTTGTTTGTTTTCTTTTAACTATTTTTAAATCAATTTAAAATATGAAAAATGATAAAGAATAAAAAATTAAAAATTAAAAATATAAAAATATAAAAATAAAAATACCAAACCATTTGCAACAACATAGCATTAACATCATGTACATCACATACGTTGTATTACCGCATGCGCTTAACTCTTTGCATTCATTACATTTTCACCACACTTGGTGTCAATCACATTGAACTAGATATAAAGGATTTTCCTTAAGACATTCTAAATTATTCACCACCTTCATGTATTCGATCTTGGGGACATACAAAGTAAAAAAAGTACAACAAACTCTCTTCGACAAGATTAATATTAAATTAATGCGACTTTTGATCAAACTAACGCATGCAAAAAGTGATTCATCATATACAAAATGTTTATCAATATAAAGCTTACCAATATTTATCTTATGCACAAGAAATAAGGCTTTCATAGAGAATGCCTCAAGGTATGAAATCTCACAAGTTCATCTTCCTTTTCAGAAAAAGACCTTCAAAAGAACGTATCTTAGCCAAGAATAAAATAAAAATATAATTATTCTAATAAAATCTCTGAAACTTGCAAAATGCAAACGTGGAACGAATTTGAAATCAAAGTCGTAGACTTTCAAGAGAGCAAACCAAGAGGTTGCGAAGAACCTCGAAGAATTGAAAGTGCTATGCGAGGTTTGATCTTCTTTGAGCACACAAAATAACTAATAAGAGTAAATAAAGTAGTGTTTGGGTTTAGAACTTATGCTCTTGGTGTGTGTTGGAATGGTGAGGAGTAGGATCCATACAAGGGATCTTAAGAATAACAAATATATAAAGTCACAATCTCAACAAGTCTCTTCACTAGTGTACTAATGCAATATTACAAAGCACAGTATAAGGCTGGTTCAACATGCATTCTACAATAGTGTACAAATTTGTTTACTAGTGCCCGTTCAATTATAAGTCAAGGCATATTGAAATGACTACCATTCAAAATTGTACCAATATAAATGGATATGCATCAGTCTAACAGTAAGCAAAAATACTAGAAATTTTAACTTATCAAATAATGTGTCATTATATACTAGAAATTTTAACTTATCAAATAATGTGTCATTATATCAAGATACACATGCACTTAATAGTACTTGTACCGATGTAAATGGATATGTATTAGTGCAACAATACTTGAATCATGCAAAAATGTGAACAACCAAGAGCGTAATAGTCCATAAGGACTTCTACTAGTATAATAATTCTTGAAATATGTATGAGCTTCTTATTGTTTCAAAGGCTTTGTACAATTTAAATTATAAACTACATTATTACAAGCAAACTTGATTAAATAAAACTCAACATGCTTCTAGAGTCGCTTTGTCTCAGTCACCATCATCAACAACTTGACTTCATCAAACACTCTGAATCTTAACACAAAATGTGTAGCTCCATTTTGACACAATCATATACAAAATACATTGTATCTACAATAAAATGTTAGTCTAACATAAAGCAACTGTTTATTGCAGTAAATTAATCTTTTTTTCATTAAATAACTAGTCGTTTATTCATTAATCAAAACATTTTACGATGATGCGTAGATTGTCCATGCATGAACACTAATACCAAAAATGACAATTTCCCCTTTCATTTTTAACTGCATCATAAAGATACTAGTGGGAACGAGTGCTGATGTATCTTACATGGGTACTTTAGGTTCAACAAGCTGGCAATCACATCTAAAAACCACGAGAAAATCAATTTTACATGTCCATTTGGGATGTATGTTTTGAAACAGACGCTCTTTGATTATGCAATGCTCCAAAAACATTCCAAAGGTGCATGCTTGAGATCTTTACGGATATGGTCAGTGATTTTGTTGAGGTAACCATGGATGACTTCTCGATTTGGCGATATCTTTGACAAATGTCTTTCTCATCAAAACTTCTACTAAAAAGTGCAACAATGTGAATCCAATGCTCTCTTGGGAAAATGTCGCATCATGGTGATTGCGTATATAGTGTTAGGACATGTCATTTTCACTTGTAGTCTGAAGGTTGAGCTCATCAAGTGGATCTCATCTTGACACTTGAACCACATATACCATTGAAGCAGTTACAATCTTTTCTGGAGCATATGCTGGTTTTTACCGATGATTCATTCAAGATTTCTTGACAACTGTCTGACCATTAAATAAACTTCTAGGCTAAGAGATCGAGTATATTGTCAATGACAAGTATCCCTTGATCTTCCACTACCTTAAGGGTATGGTTACCTAATCTCCCATCCTATAATAACCCGATTGGTCTATCCCCTTTGGAATCTTGACAAATGCATCCGATTATGTTGTTGGGGTTGTATTGGGAAAGAGGAGAGATGTTCCCTAAGTTGTTCAATATGCTAGTTAAACAATGGATGAAGCACATAAAAATTACATGATGACATAAAAAAGATATGATGGTCATAACATTTGCCCTCTGCAAGTTCAGATTGCACCTCTTGGATATAAGGTAGAAGTATTCACAGACCACTCTATTGTCAGATACTTAATAAAAGAAGGATGCTAATGCACACCTTCTAAGATGGATTTTGCTCCACCACGAATATCAATTGGAGATTAAGGGTAAAAATGGAGTAAATAATGTCATTGCAGACCACCTTTCCAAAGTTAAGTATTTGGAGATTTATGAAGATTACACCTTCGAGATTTTTAAGAGATTTCTAGACGAGATGGTCCTTGCTATCAACTCGCTCTTGTGGTGCTAATGTTGCGAACATTATTGTCTTTGAGAAGGTCCTGTAAGGTTGGCCCAAGCAAATCTAATCAGAGTTCGAGTATTATTACTGAGATGACCATGTTCTTTTTTATGAGGGACCATATTACATCGGGAGGAGATGCACTACTCAAGAGATGATATTCTAGTTTTCTAAACCTCTACCATATGTTGGAGATAGGATGGCACCATTCCAGGAAGAGGACATCATAGAAACATTATGTTGGTAGTCAACTATGTGAGTAGGTGGGTGGAAGCTATTCCCATTCGAAATACCGGTTAGCAAGACTTTTTGCAAGTTCTTGCATGAACACATCATATCACGTTTCAAGATATCTAAGATTCTCATTTTAAATGGGGATATCCAACTCATAAGCAGAGATGTTAAGAAATTAGTCAAGGAGTGCAACATTGATCATTATCAAGTTATTCATTACAACTTGCACCAGTGGAATGGCTAAAGTGTAAAATAGAGAAGTAAAGTCCATACAACTGAATCTAGACTGACCAAACATGAAGCACTGGTCGCAGCTGTTAGACCAAGTTCTCTAGGCTTACCATACTGCTTACAAGACCCTGCTAGGCACTTCTTTCTTTCAACTTGTATATGAGAAGACATGGCATTCACCCACATAAATTAAGCACAAATAAAAAATGGGTAGTGAAAGAACTAAATTTGAGTGTCTTAGAAGATTTAAATGAGTTAGTAGAGATCCACAATTTAGCATATAAGAAAAATGTGAGCTACAAGGATAAGGTTAAGTCATGGCATGACAAGCTTTGCCAAAAAAAACTTCGAGCCAAGACATATGGTTTGGTTGTTAAATACTAGATTGAGTATTTATCCATGAAAATTAAAAAACAAGAGGGAAGGACTGTATGTTGTGAGAATAGTGCACAACAAAGGTAATATAGAGATATCTGAGTTGTCACCTAGTGCTTATATATTCATTGCCAATGAACAGATGCGCAAGTTGTTCATTGAGAGCACTAATTGTTTACTTAGCGCATGTGGAGAACATATATATAGATATTGAGTACGAAGCCTTTGTGGCCTTTCTTTATCTCAGAATCCATTTTATTTTTTCCTTTTATTGAGCTGGGTTCTATTAAAGAAGTTGGCATCTTCTTCAAGAGGATATTACTTCTCTTGTCAGCTCATGTTTTCATGGAGGTGCTATTCCAAACGAGTTTAATAAAAACTTCAATGCACTCATACCTAAGAAGAAGGTAGCTGAAAATCATAGACTTTAGACTAATTAGTCTTATAAACACTCTATATAACTTATAGCTAAATTTATAATGATGAGTCTAAGACCCATTATACAAAAATTAAACTCAAAATCAGGCATCATATCTATAAGGGAAGCACATTACGTACAATATTGTGGCAGCCAAGGCGATCATTCATTCGATGCATACAAAGCGACTGAAGACATTTCATATCGCCCTTAACTGAACATGGAAAAAAGCTTTTGATCAACTGGAATGAGGGTTTATTATTAATCTTTTAAACCAAATCCACTTATCTGTCTTCTAATTAATTTAATTATCTCTTGTATTTCTACCTTCTCGATTTCTATTCTATTAAATGGAGAAAGAGCATTGTTTTTAGGCCAAGAAGAGGTATTCGTCAAGGATGTCCATCATCACCCTTCGTACTTATTTTTGCCATGGACTTCCTTTTAGTGAAGCTTGCTTCCTCTCTCTCTCTCTCTCCCTCTCTCTTCAAATATCATTTTAAATTATAAATTTTTAGCCGCAAATGCACCAACTACACACGTTATATTTGCGGACGACCCCTTAATTTTCAGTCAAGAAGTCCCTCTAAGGCAACAGCTGTCAACAATAGTTATTAGTAATATAGATATTCTTCTAATCAAGTTATAAACTTCAGCAAATCTAGAAATTATGTTCACCAGAAACACCCCCCATTTGCTATCCAAAAATATAGAACAACTGCTAAACATCCAATATATCCTCAACTGTGACCTGTACTTGGGTTTAGTATAGATTTCAGTTTGGGGAGTTCTCTTCTTTACATAATTTGGATGGCAAGACACAATTTGAAATTTAAAGGTCTCTCATTTAGTGGCATTGTCATGTTCAACGTCAATCGAGAAATTTTGGAAGTAAAGTCCACATCTCAAGATGTGATATTATGGGGTCGGTAATAGGGGACGACAGAGGTGCAGTGGAGTGGGGACCACGCATGAGATGTGGAGTGGGGACCACGCATGAGGGGGTGGAATGGGGACACGCTGGAAATGGTAGAGGGCGTGGATGAAAATGGGAAAAGTAGGGGGGGACGTGTCATGCGAGGGAGAGGTAGAGGATCGCCTCCACTTGCTATAAATAGCAAGTGGGAGGGACATTCCATTTACAATTTGCGAGAGGCAGAAGAGAGTGCGAGAGAGGGAGCGTGACAGAGAGAAGAAGGAGAGAGAGAGAGAGAGGCGTGGAGAGAGAGAGATAGAGAAGAGAGAGAAAGAAGAGAGAAAGAAGAGAGAGAGCAACATATTTTTAGGTATGGTTTTATTACCATTTTATCCTGTGATCAAATAATTATAGCATGATTATTTTTACCAATCTGCCTTTGCTCAAACAAATATAGTATGACTCTGCTATTGGCCCATTTTATCAAATATATATAGCGTTATGCTGCCAAAATAGACATTTGCATTCCTCTATACTTCACCTTTTGAAGGGCATCTGGTTGCACATTTTAATTACTTCTTAGTTATTTTATCATCGTTCTGTACATTAAGTTTTTTATTTATTTGAAATTTATTAAGATTGCATCTTGTATGATGAATTCTGTATTAAAACAATTATGTCAAAATAATGTCTGATTTAGAATTACTGTGATAATTGAATAAATAACATCGCAGGATTTCCAAGATTTTGTTTGTAATTGATTAAATATAATGGCACCGTAACGACACTTGGAGCTAAGTGCTACGCGCAAGCGGGAGCCACCTCTGGAGTCCATGTGTCGGGTCTGCGGGAACCATTAACGGCCAATGGAGCTAAGTGCTACGCGATTTAAAGCGGGAGCCACCTCTAGAGTCCATATGGCCGGGTCCTGACAGGCATATTGGCCAAAGAGGGCAACACCTACCAGGGGTGTCAGGGTTCGAAGAAACCCAAGTGAACAAATGTATCAGCTGATGTCACCTTTGATTGATTGATATGAACCACATGTGCCAGTGGTTAACTAATGATTTGATAGTTAGTTATACTATTGACTAATTGCTATTGTCATGTCCTAACGAAGTCAGAATTATTGCCAACAATTTTTTTTTATAATACTACCATGAAAAATGATTGCCAAGAATATTATGATTAGTATGTTGCCCAAGAATTTTTCAATGACATATTTGAAAAAATTTGATAATACTCTGACATATTTTCATTAGTCATTTTATCGTTATTGCAAGCATTCGATAAATTCTCTGTCTCCTATTTATACCATATTAAGCATGTTGCTTACGAGCATTTTGTACGCTCCTGTGGTTGCCCTGCCACAGACACTGCAGAGGAAGAAAAGTAGAAGGAGACGCGGTGCCAGAAAGGAAAGCTTGACCTAGAAGATCTTATTGCACAAGGACCCTTTTTGTTGGAACTACATTATATCTAAGGGACAACACTTACATGTAATAGTTATCTTTTTTTACAATAATAAGTGGACTTTTCATGTGACTTGGTTGAGAATTGTGCAATGTATACAATCAAGTAACACCCGGGACCGACGTGACAGCTGAAAATGTATTTAAATGCTTCCGTTGGGCCGCTCGAACCCGGGATCGTTACAGGTGGTATCAGAGCATAATTTCACTTAACCACACCTAGGATTTTGTGACTTAGCTATTAAGGACTAAACTTAGATTTTTTTATTGTAGATAGAAGGGGAACTTATTCCCAGGGATAGTGAGCTTGAGCCTCCACAATATCACCAATCCCAATTTATGGCGGAGATGGGACGATGGATGCAAAAAGAAAGAGAACAATTTTTTAAGATGCAGGAACAAACAAAAGGAGAAGGCGTGACTTTAAGAAAATTTCTCCAGCTTGATCCGCCCATATATAATGGAGAACCAGATCCTGAGAAAGCTGAACACTGGCTTAAGGAGATAGAGCTGACTTTTAGTGCATTAGATTGTCCAGACGAGAAAAAGGTTACTTTTGCCATGTTTAGATATTGAGCTGAGGCAAAAGACTGGTGGGAGACTTGTAAAGGTGTTCATTTTGAGAATGAACCAAAAATACCTTGGAGTAAGTTTGTGAATCACTTTACCGAGCACTTTATTCCATTAAGTGCAAGGTTAAAGAAGAGACAGGAGTTCATTGAATTACAACAAAATGATTTGACTCTAGATGCTTATACAGCTAAATATTATAGTCTAGAAAAATATGGCAAAGGGATTTGTGCTACTGAGTGGGAACGGGCAAAGAAATATATTATGGGAATAAAGACAGGCTTAAGATCAAAAGTTCTAGCCAGTATGCCAGAGACCTTAGTCAAGGCAGTGAATGCGGCCACAGTGATAAATGAAGAATATCAGATGACCCTAAATCAGCAAAAGAGATCTGGAAAAATGATTGGAAGTGGGACTTCTCAAGGCCCAAGCAAAAAGATGAAAATGGGATTTCCTAGTAGGGAGGAGGAAAGAGTTAGACTTACTGAAAAATTCGGCTCTCCTAATTGTCCCCACTGCGGAAGAAGGCATTATGGGAAATGTTATAAGATGACTGGAGCTTGTCTTAAATGCGGGCAGATGGGACATTTCATTCGTAACTGCCCTATGATGAAAGCTTCTGATGATAAGGGAAAGACAACAGAACCCAAGAAGAAAATTATGGGACGAGTGTACTCCATGATGACTAGGCAGGTAGAGGATCGAAACCAAGTTATAGAAGGTACACTTTTGATTTCATACATTCTCGCAAAAGTTCTTTATGATCCAGGTGCTTCGCATTCATTTATATCTAGTAGATTGGCTAGACAGCTTGAATTACCCACTATAGAAATGTCATTCATCTTGTTTGTTGCATCACCATTGGGTGAACTGGGGAAAGCAGAATTCTTTTTGCATAAAGTTCCTATAGAGATTGAAACTAGAAAGTCAGAAGCAAACCTAGTTCTGCTTAATATGACTGATTATGATGTCATTCTAGGAATGGATTGGTTGTACGAGAACTTTGCAAATGTTCTTTGTAGGGAAAAGAAGGTGGCATTATGTAGGCCTGGTGAGCCTGAGTTTCAAATTAGAGGGTTTAAGAGAGATACACAGAAAGTAATTATCTCTTCAATGAAGGCATGTCAGCTGATATCAAAAGGATGTGTGGGTTTTCTTGCCAGCATAATAAAGACCGATACCCAACCCATGTCTATAGAGAGTCTGCCTGTGGTTAGGGAATACCCAGAAGTATTTCCAGAAGATCTTCCTGGTTTACCTCCACTTAGAGAAGTGGATTTTACTATTGATATCATTCCAGGAGCATCTCCTATTTCAAAACCACCCTATCGTATGACTCCAACAGAGTTAGCAGAACTCAAGAAGCAACTAGAAGAGCTATTAGAAAAGGGCTTCATCCAACCCAGCATTTCTCCTTGGGGTGCACCAGTACTGTTTGTCAAAAAGAAGGATGGAACTCTTAGACTCTGCATTGACTATAGAGCCCTGAATCAGATTACTATCAAAAACAAGTATCCTTTACCCCGCATAGATGACCTATTTGATCAATTGCAGAAAGCTACAATCTTTTCAAAGATTGATTTAAGGTCAGGTTATCACCAACTAAAGATTAAGACAGATGATATTCCAAAAACTGCCTTCAGATCCAGATACGGATATTATGAATTTCGAGTAATGCCATTTGGATTGACTAATGCACCTGCAGCTTTTATGAGCCTCATGAATAGAGTATTTCGGGAATTCTTAGATAAATTTGTGATAGTCTTTGTGGATGATATCCTTATTTACTTAGAAAATAAGAGTCAGCATGGAGAACACTTGAGGATAGTGTTAGAGACATTAAAGCATCACAAACTTTATGCTAAATTTTCAAAATGTGAATTTTGGCTAGATAAAGTGATGCTTCTTGGACATATCATTTCTAAGGATGGCATATCTGTTGATCCATCTAAGGTTGAGGCTGTCTTAAACTGGAATCAACCAAAGACTGTCACTGAAGTACGTATCTTCTTGGGATTGACTGGTTATTATAGACGATTTATTAAGGACTTCTCAAAAATAGCTTTATAATTAACCAAGCTGATAAGGAAAGATACCAAATTCCTTTGGAGTCCACAATGTGAGGAGAGTTTCCAGAAACTGAAGAATATGTTGACTTCAGCTCCTATATTGACACTTCCATCAGGGACAGGAGGGTTTTCAGTGCACACTGACGCCTCAGGGTCAGGACTCGGTGCAGTCCTTATGCAGCATGGTAGGGTTGTTGCCTATGCCTCTAGACAACTGAAGACACATGAACGTAATTATCCTACACATGATTTAGAGCTAGCAGCAGTAGTCTTTGCCTTGAAATTATGGAGACATTACCTATATGGGGAGAGATTTCAAGTAATGACTGATCACAAGAGTCTTAAATATTTGTTCTCGCAGAAAGACTTGAACATGAGGCAACGTAGATGGCTTGAATTACTGAAAGACTATGACTTCTCATTAGAGTATCACCCAGGAAAGATTAACAAGGTAGCGGATGCGCTTAGCAGGAAACAGGAATCTCAATGCGCCAGCATAAGACTTCAATGGAAACTCATGGAGGATTTAGTTGAATGGAGACCTTTTAAGGATCAAGATCATACTATTTTTCTTGCTGGATTACAAATTCAATCTACTTTAATTGAAAGAATATTAGCAGCACCGAAAGATGATCCTGAGCTACCTCAGATGATTGAATCATCAAAGAAACCCAATGGTGAGCTCTCTATTGCTATTGATGGAGGCTTACGATTCAAGAATCGCATATGGGTTCCTAATAATGAAAATATTAAGAAAGATATTTTAGAAGAAGCACACAGTTCCATGTACTCCATTCATCCAGGAAGCACAAAAATGTATAGGGATTTGAAAAGAAATTTTTGGTGGAGAAAAATGAAGCTCGAAATTGCAGAATTTGTAGCCAAATGTCCTATTTGTCAGCTTGTAAAGATCGAGCACCAGAGACCAGCTGGGAAGCTGCAACCATTGGATCTACCACAATGGAAATGGGAACACATTACAATGGACTTTATAGTAGGATTGCCAGTTACAAAGGGTTCTAAATATGATACTATTTGGGTAATTGTTGATCGTCTGACTAAAACAACACATTTCCTACCTATACGACTTGGCCAGTCCACAAAGAGTCTAGCTAAGCTATATGTACATGAAATAGTAAAACTGCATGGAGTGCATGTGTCAATTGTCTCTGATCGAGATACACGTTTCACATCAAGATTCTGGAAAAGTTTGAATGATGCATTGGGAACAAATTTGAAGTTTAACACATCTTTTCATCCACAAACAGATGGACAGTCAGAAAGGACCATCCAAACGCTAGAGGATATGCTTCGAGCATGTGCATTAGATTTTGCAGGAAATTGGGATTTCCATCTACCTTTGGTCGAATTTGCTTATAATAATAGCTACCACAATAGCATTGGGATGGCCCCCTATGAAGCCTTGTACGATAGACCATGCCGCTCTCCTTTATGTTGGAGTGATGTTGGAGAAAAGAAAATACTTGGACCTGAGCTAGTACTAGACACTGTTGAGAAAATTGATATTATAGAAAGGAGATTGTTAGCAGCTCAAAACAGACAAAAGAGCTATGCAGATAATAGAAGAAGAGAGCTGAGTTTTGAGATAGGTGATAAAATTTTTATAAAAGTCTCTCCTATGCGTGGAGTTGTTCGATTTGGGAAAAGAGGAAAGTTAAATCCTAGATACATAGGACCATTTGCAATCACCAAGAAGATTAGAGAAGTTGCTTATCAGGTTGATCTTCCTTCTCAGTTCAAGAATCTGTGTAATGTTTTCCATGTCTCCATGCTAAGGAAATATATACCCGATCCTTCATGCGTAATTGAATATGAAATTTCTGAGATAGAAGTCGACTTATCCTTGAAGAGAGACCTATCAAGATCATTGATCGAAAGGAGAACAAGCTGAGATGACGCACAATATCTATGGTAAAGATCTTATGGAAACATCACAAGCGTGAAGAGGCTACTTGGGAGATTGAAGAAGAGATGAAAGCCAAGTATCCTGAACTCTTTGGTAAGTCTTTTGACTTTTGAATTTTGGGACGAAATTCTTTTTAAGTAGGATAGATTGTGATATTATGGGGTCGATAATAGGGGACGACAGAGGTGCAGTGGAGTGGGGACCACGCATGAGGGGGTGGAATGGGGACACGCTGGAAATGGTAGAGGGCGTGGATGAAAATGGGAAAAGTAGGGGGGACGTGTCATGCGAGGGAGAGGTAGAGGACCGCCTCCACTTGCTATAAATACCAAGTGGGAGGGACATTCCATTTACAATTTACGAGAGGCAGAAGAGAGTGCGAGAGAGGGAGCGTGACAGAGAGAAGAAGGAGAGAGAGAGAGGCGTGGAGAGAGAGAGAGACAGAGAAGAGAGAGAAAGAAGAGAGAAAGAAGAGAGAGAGAGCAACATATTTTTAGGTATGGTTTTATTACCATTTTGTCCTGTGATCAAATAATTATAGCATGATTATTTTTACCAATCTGCCTTTGCTCAAACAAATATAGTATGACTCTGCTATTGGCCCATTTTATCAAATATATATAGCGTTATGCTGCCAAAATAGACATTTGCATTCCTCTATACTTCACCTTTTGAAGGGCATCTGGTTGCACATTTTAATTACTTCTTAGTTATTTTATCATCGTTCTGTACATTAAGTTTTTTATTTATTTGAAATTTATTAAGATTGCATCTTGTATGATGAATTCTGTATTAAAACAATTATGTCAAAATAATGTCTGATTTAGTATTACTGTAATAATTGAATAAATAACATCGCAAGATTTCCAAGATTTTGTTTGTAATTGATTAAATATAATGGCACCGTAACGACACTTGGAGCTAAGTGCTACGCGCAAGCGGGAGCCACCTCTAGAGTCCATGTTTCGGGTCTGCGGGAACCATTAACGGCCAATGGAGCTAAGTGCTACGCGATTTAAAGCGGGAGCCACCTCTAGAATCCATATGGCCGGGTCCTGACAGGCATATTGGCCAAAGAGGGCAACACCTACCGGGGGTGTCAGGGTTCGAAGAAACCCAAGTGAACAAATGTATCAGCTGATGTCACCTTTGATTGATTGATATGAACCACATGTGCCAGTGGTTAACTAATGATTTGATAGTTAGTTATACTATTGACTAATTGCTATTGTCAGGTCCTAACGAAGTCAGAATTATTGCCAACAATTTTTTTTATAATACTGCCATGAAAAATGATTGCCAAGAATATTATGATTAGTATGTTGCCCAAGAATTTTTCAATGACATATTTATAAAATTTGATAATACTCTGACATGTTTTCATTAGTCATTTTATCGTTATTGCAAGCATTCGATAAATTCTCTGTCTCCTATTTATACCATATTAAGCATGTTGCTTACGAGCATTTTGTACGCTCCTGTGGTTGCCCTGCCAAAGACACTGCAGAGGAAGAAAAGTAGAAGGAGACGCGGTGTCAGAAAGGAAAGCTTGACCTAGAAGATCTTATTGCACAAGGACCCTTTTTGTTGGAACTACATTATATCTAAGGGACAACACTTACATGTAATATTTATCTTTTGTTACAATAATAAGTGGACTTTTCATGTGACTTGGTTGAAAATTGTGCAATGTATACGATCAAGTAACACCCGGGACCAACGTGGCAGCTGAAAATGTATTTAAATGCTTCCGTTGGGCCGCTCGGACCCGGGATCGTTACACAAGAGCATATATATTCGTCACTAGAAGCTGAAATTTTGTCCATTAACTCGGCCATTGGTGTTGCTGTTGATCTCAGACACTTATGCAACTTATATTATATCCAACTACGAAGCGACTATTTGATCAGATAAATAATCAAATAAACCCAGATGTCGAAGACCCTCAGATACGTAGAAGATTGCAAAAGGTACCTACAGAATGGACATTTCATCCACCTGAAATATCAACCGCGCATAGCTTTTTGTAAATCTAACATCATTCGAGGATGCTGGAAAATATCCCCTCACCTTTGTTTAAAGTAAGCTCAAAATGAATGAATCCTTTGCGTTTGAAAAAACTAGGGTGGGTTGTAATTAGCTAATCTTGGACTAGCATGTTGGTACATGAAATTTTATAGTACCAGCTAGGGTTGTAATTGAATGCCAAATAATTTCGAACTAGCATAGTGGGAATCTCTAGACATGATTTAGAGCTAAAAAATGAACCCCATTAGAAAAATTTGTATTTCTCCCTTTGGAGTTTCTACTCTAACATAAAGTTCTTGTTTCGACAATTGAAAATTAGGTGAAGATTTTTTTGATGAATTTATATTCAAAATTATTCCATTCCAAATTGTTTGTTTTATCAAAGCATCGTACTTCTAAATTTCATAGGACCCCCCAGGAATTTCTTTACAGAGCTGGTTGAATAATTTTTATAGATTCTATCATTTCACCGAATCGTATTAAATAACGAGTTAATGAATCTCCTTCCATTACAAACAAACCTGTCTTTGGGGATGGGGACATATCAGCGACCGCCCCCTAAAATTTTAATGGGGATGGTTGCACAATGTCCATCCTCCTTGACGACTACAGGGGATGTTCACAATTAATCGTCCCTATTCACCATTCTTAAAGGGGATGGTCACGTAGATGACCGTCCCTACCGATAGTATAGGGGGCAGAGTTGTTACCGTCCCCTCTGAGACGTACATGGGACGGTTAAGATCGTCTCCTCCCGCTCTCTGTGAATGTCTCCATCAGTTCAACCGGAGGAGACAATCGCGACCGTCCCCTACCTTCACCTTCCTTTTTGCTGAAGGGAATTTATGTAATTTCAAAGCTCATAAGGGATGATCTTAAGTGGTCCGTCCCTGATCATTTGCATAAGGGATGGTTGGGAGACCATCCCTGACAGTGTTATAGTATCGACCGGCCACCTTTCCTCCTCATTCTCCCATTTCCTCCCCCCAAACCCTTGCCATCGATGCCCCCACGATCGTTGCTCGCCATCCCTCCACCCTCTTGAGATGTCGCCTCCATCATCGAGCTCTCGACCTCCGTCTTTCTTCAGTTGTGCTCCATCTTTTTCTCTAGAATATTGCCAATCTCCTTTGTGAAGAACCCTGTAACTTATGATATCTAAATCAAAATTTCCTAAACGTTAATCGTATATGGTGTTAGATGTAAGAATGACACTTTCTTAATGGTGTTATATGCAAGAATGGTTACTTTCTTTTTTATATATGATTGTGTTAGATGCGAATATTATTGAGTTGTGTTTGATTCATTATATGATTGTGTTAGATGCAAATATGATTTAGTTGTGTTTGATTAACCATATGATATGATTGAGTTGTGTTTGATTCACTATATGGTTGTGTTGGATGCAAATATGATTGAGTTGTGTTTGTTCACAATGTGATTATGTTAGATATAAGAATGATTGGTTTAGTGTCATGTGGTGTTAGATTCACTACATGATTGACTTTTATGTGGAGTTTGGTCACTATATGGTTAGCTTAGATGCAAGAATAATTTTCCTTACACTACTTCTCCGCTCCATTACAGTTTTCTGTTACCCATCCTTTGGAGGAGAGTCATGAGTGAATTTCAAGGACAGATCTTTCCCTTAGAGGTCTGATGAGGAAGGATCTTCGGATCCATCAAATGGTGATGTTGCAGACTTGATTTTTGCGAATTTGAGAAATTGAACATGCCGTTGTGAAGATCAATTTAGGAGGATCATTTCTCCTTTCATGGAGGTAGTTGAGAGCTATCTTCAAGGATCTTTTGATATGTTTGAGTACATCCATGTTCTTTCCTGTGCGAGGAATTCATTCAGGTGCCTGATGAAGAGGAGGTTGTGAAAAGTTAATGTACTTTTAGGAGTCATGCGACATCTATCTCCTAGAACATCTTTGTTGCTGAAGTTATTTTCTGAATTATTATTCCTATATATTAAAATACAAGACTGGATTTTAATGGTTACACAAGTCTTGTCAGAGTTATTATTAGAGAGAACGGATATGGCTACAAGGAAGTGTTGGAAATGCGAGCCCACGGCGAGCCATTATGCAATAAATGTTATTGCAATTCACTCCTTAATCTGAAATGAAGAATACATAATTTGCATAATAGGTTAGGGTTATGTACCATGGCCATCTTGATGATCATACAGCTGTTGATTCAACTATTAAATCATAGAGGCTGGTGCTTGGATGAATATCTAAAGAGTTAGATTGAGGACTCATCAAGCACCGTCAAATGATTGTTAAGAGATGATCTCCAGCCTGAGTAGGAGATGGCAATCCTTATCTCTGAAGGCTGATATCTGACCGACCTCTTGATGCAAGTCCTCTGCATAGGAATAGAGATTCAGAGGTGTCAGATTAGTTAGGTCAAAGAGTTGACTTAACGAGATCGAGAACCAAAGTCCTATATCGTATGCTGTCATGATATAGGCACACATCCTCTGACCGGAGACAGATGTGTTACTATATGTCTGAGTATGTACATTTGGCAGACCAATAGGTTGATGACCTAATCAAGGTCTATACACCGACGCGCTAGTGTGCATATAAGGGCATATGAGTAATACGATCTCTCAAAGGGATCATACAGGTTCAGTTACTGAACCGGAAGACATGAGCTCACTCATGAGATATTGGGAAGAATCAAATTCCGTGCGCACGGTCGTCTCGCTTTGGAAGCTTGACTGAATTTGTAGGGTTGATATATACTTTTGGAAAGTATATGATCAAGACCTAGGTATGATACACGCTTTTGGAAAGTGTATGATTGATACCAACTCCCAATGATCGAATGAGAAACTTACTGATAAAACCATGAAGTAGACAGTATAAAGTTGATCCAATACTTCGGGTTTAATCTGAGTCTTCCAGTATGCAGGATGTACAGGTATTGGGAATACCTGAGGGTGATGTGATCATAAACGATTGTATAACCATGATGCTTCCATTCCTAGGGAGTGATGAAACGGGTCTGGATTTTAGTGACTCCTCTCAGTAGAGAAGTGATCTGATCTTGGTCCAAGTGTTGGACATTGATCTGAATGTGATTCAGATACAATGAGAAGATTATATTTATGGTCTTGATTTAATCAAGCATCTATGGGAGGCCCGCGATCTGGATTTGAGATACGATCTCAATATCCATGTCACTATACGTGGAACAATACAATTGCCCTGTCCTTATCTCCAAGTATCTGCGGAGAAAGCGCATTATCCTTGAAGGAGTTCATGGATAATTCTATTGTTGATTTATGTATCCGAGCATTGAGAAAATGGATAATTAAATGCGATTTAATTATCATGATTAATATGAATTTGATTCATATTATAAAGAGAGCTATCTCAGATAATTAAATGTGATTTGATTATCAAAGATGTAAGTAATATGAATATGATTCATATTATTTGGACACAAGAGAATAGAGATCCAAAATGATTAAATGTGATTTAATCATCATGGATATGAATAATGTGGATAGTGATAAACTCAAAAATCAATCGGTCTTGTGTTCCACACAAGGCGGGAACACAGTCGAAGTGTCGACCAATCAAAATCTGAATTTAATCAACAATTAACCCACACTAAAGACCAATAAATTAGAACTAATGTGGAGTTAAAATTTATTTTTAACTCTGCACAAATGGTGTATAGTGACGAGTATGCAGAGAGTTCGAACACAGGGAGCAAGCAGGGTAATTCAAAAATTGATGCACAAGTGAATGCGTGTGAGTGAAGTGTCTACACTAAGCAAGCCAACAACTAAGTTTTTGTGGGTTTTTAATTTTTAATTTTTTAATTTTTATTTAATTTTTAATTTTGTATTTTGATTTTTTTACTTTTCTGATTTTTGTAATTTTATATTTTATATTTTTTTTCTTTTTCAATATTGGAATTTAAAACAATGTAATAAGAGACAAGATAGAGTATTTATAGAAATGTGCAAAAATTTCCAAAAATTCAGAAATAAAATCTTTTTGGTAATTTTGTGGTTTTCTACTGTTTTTGTGATTTTTGGGGATTTTTCAAGGTGTTTTTGATATTTTTAAATAGCAAAACAAGGCAAAACAGGGAAATATGTGCTGGCTGTGAGTAAAATGGGATTTAAAAATAGCAACCAGTACTCAAAATTTTTCACACTAATTTTCAAATAAAGCTACTGAAATATAGAACAAACAGGAACTGAATTTGTGATTTTTGGAGTTTTCTTTGATTTTATATAATTTTTTTGAAGTTTTTGAGTGTTTTTCAATTTTTAGTATTTTTCTTTTGAGATTTTTAGTGATTTTTGGACTGACACTAAAATATGGTAAAACACACAAAATATAATTTTTTTGGAATTTTTCAAAAGTTTTTATAATTTTTATGGGTTTTCTAATGCAAACAGTGAAATAAATGCATGTTTTTTGATTTTTAATAAATGTGAAAATGCAGTAAAAATGCAATGCAAAAATATGGCGTGCAAGTACAAGTAAACAGGAGCTTAAGTTCAAAATTTGAGAATTTTTCGAGTTAAAACAGGGGTCCAAATAAATAGAGCAAGTCAGCACAAATTACAGGCCTGGCAGGGGCAGTTATGCAAATATTAAAACAACCAGGGGTACACATGCAAAATTTCCACAAAAGTTTATACTAAAACTTGCATTTAATGGATTAGAGATAAATAGCAAAACCCGCAAGGGTGTCTGAGCAATTTACCCACCAGGGCGCGTGACTTGCACGCGCCTGGGAGGGGTAAGAGAGCAAATACAAAAACCTAGAGGGTCTTGAATGCAAAATATCCAAAACTATTACACTTAATAGGAAACTTAAAGGACTGAATACAAATGTCAAAACCCGGAGGGGTTCCCTACAAAAATGCCAACCCACGTGCTTTCACACGTGACCTGGCAGGGGTATCCCTGTAATATTACAATAATATAAGGGTCGAGATGCAAATAGTCCCAGGTTTTTTTTAAACTACAGATGCAAATTTAAGTATTAAATCTAAATGCAAAGAGGCGCAGGGGTTAGGATGCAAAATACCCCTATTTGCGCGCGATCCAACGGCGGGGATGCTTTCACTCGAACACGTGGCGCTTAGAGGACGGCCGATGACACTTCGCAGATGTCCGGCTGAGATTAGATCGCGGGGAAGGATCGGACGGTACTGGCGAGGATGGATCGGACGGCCGATGTTGGATCTGGAGCTGCGGCTCGATCAGACGGTGGAAAAGCGAGGAGGAAGAACAGGGAAGGACACCGGTGGAGGCGCACTTCCCTGACTCCGATCACGCTCCTCAGGCTGTGGATGGGCTCCAAAATGGAGCTGCAGACTCCCGGAAGGTCACCCTATGGTCTGGAGGGCTCGGATTCGTCGGAGAAGCGTCGAGGTGCTGGCGCGAAGGCGGCGGAGCTCGAAGCTCCAGGTATCTCCGGCGAAGATCGCAAAATGCTTTCCAGGTGCGTTGACTGCACTTTGACCTGCAAGAAATGGTGAAAAGGTCCAGGGCAAACTGCCTGGACCTCGCGGAGGCGTGGGGATGCGTGATTGATGGAGGGGAGGCTCGGCCGGAGGTGCGCTCCGGCGAGGTGAGCGGGTGGAACGATATACTCGATGGATCTTGATGATTTCACGTGTTAAATGATCCTAAGGGTACAGGGAATGATAAGAAGTGAAGAAAAGAAAAGATAGGAGCAAACCTCGAAGGCGCGTGACCTGAGGTGCAGAACCTCGACGGCGGTGTCCTGCCGGAGGTGGTGGAGCCGCTGCAGCGCCTCCTCGACTCGCCTGATGGTTCAGATGTGGAGCTGTCACCTCCAGCAACGTAGGGAGCACAACAGGGAGGAGGATTGATGGCCGAAGAGCGTTCAACCCGGGGAAGGAAGTGGCGGAGCTCTATTTGAAGAAGTTTGGACGCGTGACTTCAAGAAGAAGTCACGGGCGGGAGGAGCAGATCTAAGGAGATCTGGGAGGTCGGCGATGGAGGTGATGGTACAAGGAACGATTTCCATGAAGGGAGCGACGGCAAAGGACGAACGGCGCGTCCTCGAAAAATCCGCAAAAGCGGGGAAAAACGAGGTGCGCAGGGCTACAGGGTGTAGGTCAGACTGTTGACCTTGGTCAACAGTCCTGGCCTCCTGGTTGGTCCACGTGGACCAACCAGGAAAAACCCAAAAAAAAGTTTGATTAATTAATTTAAAAATAGTAAATGGCATTATTAATTTATGATTATAAAATAAAAAATATTCGTTATTTTATGTAGTATTTTATTATGATTTTTAATTTATTTTATGAAGTATATTTTTACAAGTTGCTTTTATACCCTTATATAGGTATATTATCTATATATTGTATCCTTCTATTTTTATTTTGTCTATTTTGATTTTATTATTTTTGTTTATTATTTTATAAAAATATAAAATACTTTTATACACATAAATATATTTTTGTTTTATTTTTATGATTTTTTTTGTATATTTAATAAATTATATGAGTATGTTACACAGGTATGTATACGAGTATTGTATCTATGTATTCTATATACAAGTATTTTATTTTTATTTTATTTACATTTTTATTCTGATTTTAATACACATATTTATTATAAGTATTATTTACATAATTTATAAAAATATAAAAATGAATAAATAATGAATAAAGAATAAATTGAATATTTTAATATGTACAAGTACACAATGAGGGCCCAAAACTCAACTTTCAAACCGTAGCTCCGCCAAATGCAAAACCACCGCCATTAAATAGCTTATTTTCTTGGGATATTTACCCAGCGAACCCTGAAATCTTTCAAAATTACCTCTACGACCTTTGAAACATCGATATTCCTCCCTAGACCCCGTAATCTTGCTCCGTCTTACCCTATAGACCCTACCGTTAATTTGATATTTTTTAAGTTAACTTGTTTGGGTTTAAGTTGAGTTAATCTAACCCTAGCAAATCCAAGGGCCCTCCTTTCTTCTTCTCTCCCCCTCCTTTTTCTTCCACACTCTCTCCTTCTTCATTCTTACTGGACGAAGTAAGCCGGCTGCACCGTCGGTCATGATCCGATCCATCTCTGCTCCCCCAACAAGCGAATCCGCCGCACTTGGAGGATCAGCAGATCCTCCTCCATCTCCTCCAACGAACACCGGCAGCAGCAACAACAGCGATTCCCGATCGATGCCCTCCCCGACGAGATCCTCTTCGAGATCCTCCGCAGAATCCCCTGCAACAACGACCGCGCCGCCGCCGCCGCCGTCTCCAAACGCTGGCTCTCCACCCTCTCCGGCATCGCCCGCGACGCCAACGCCGACGCCGGATCCGTCACCCGCTTCCTCCAAGGTGAACCAGTCTCCGACGTCTCCGTCGAGCAAGGAGGAGCGAGGAGTTGCCGGCGTGATCTCCGCTATCGGGAGCTTCCGCTCCGCCGCGCGAGGAGCCTCCGCAATCACCGCCGTTGCGTCGAGGCGACGATCCGCTGGAGCCTCAGCTCCAGCCGCACAGGCGCATCGCACATCTCCATTTCCGATTTCCAGGTTAGTTCTCTCATATCTCGTCTCCTTCTCTCCTCATCTCCTCCCATTTCTTCTCAATCTCATCCTTATTCTCTGTACTCATTTTGATCCCGATTCTCCCTCTAATTTCCTCTTCAAATCAACACCGAACTGCCTTGATGTCACTTCAATACTGTCTCATCTTCATCTGATGCAATTGATTCATCACCTAAGGCAAATCTCAGATTATCCATCATATTTGAGTAATCGATCTCTCCCCCATTCATATTTCTCTATTAAAATTGGGACCGAGCCCATTTGCTCGAGTCAAATTGCTTATTGCAGGTGGTTCATGTATCAACAACAACAACCAGTAGCGAGTGAAGCTCTGAATCAAGCACTTGGAGGTTTGCCGTGGTTCGAACATCCGCAGGCGTAAATTCGAAGCATTTGATCGAGCTATAGCAATCATCGCTTGGAGTCGATCAAAGGCCACCGATCAATCACTTCCGTCTCGGACAACTACCGCCGTGGGCACTTGAATCCAAGAGGGTGGGAGGGAATGGCACTTACCGTAAATTTGATAAATAAAATGGGTATCATGTAAAGAAGATAACGGAATCTGGTCACTTTAACGGGGCAAATGGATGGGAGTTAACCACAGGGTCTGTGGGATAAGGGTTAGCAAGATTACGGGGTCGAGGGAGGAATATCGATATTTCAAAGGTCGTAGAGGTAATTTTGAAAGATTTCAGGGTTCGCTGGGTAAATATCCCTATTTTCTTCTATATACAATTAAAGGTGAGTACTCTGCATTTGGAGTTTTCAGTTGTGAGATACGGGTCTGGAAAGTTGGGATTCTGGATTCTTATTCAGACCATAACTTTTTATCTGTACATTATTTTTGAGTGAAATCAATTTTGTATTTTTCTTTATAAAATTATCTACAACTTTCATGTACAAAGTTTCTTTATTTGAGGTACAAAAAGTGGAACCAAAAATAGGTCCCAAAATGAATAAAGAATGAACAGGAAGTATAGGTATTTTATCTGTATTTTGACCTTATCTCCCCCTACTTTATTCCTTGTCGACCTATTCATCAAGATGCCTAGGTCTCGGAGTTTCGGTTCATAAAATATTTACAAAATTTTATTCTTTTTCTTTTCTTTATTTATTCTATAATTTTGGCTTTAATTACACTAATTAGATGCTCATGCATGGATGCTAATATGATGAAATAAAGGCTATTTACAGGTATTTGCTAGGGTTTTTAGTGCCAAAATGATAGAATAAAGATGATGAAATGTGGATTCATCATCCCCCTATACTTTACCTTTGCTAGTCCCTAGCAAACACTTATGCAATAAGTGCAAAAGAAAGAAAAGAAAAAGAAGAAAGTTGGATTTGATTTGATTATTAAACTTGTCTTCACAAAATCAAAGTTTGGAGCTTACGTCGGACCTTTGGAATTTTAGTGCAGTCGGAACCTTAATGAGAACCAAATTTGAAATCCAACAGTCCAAAACGAATCCCAAAACTCTGTCCAAGTCTCCTCAATAGCCAGGTCAGAAATACCTCAACTCATACGCAAACTCTTACGATTATGAATCTGACTTGTACAGTGTAAGTGATATGTAGCTCCCCACCTCAGAAGTAACAAGGAAACAACTTCCCCCAACCTGGTAACTCTAATGCCTCGGTCTAGCAACTCTTTCCTCGAGAAGCGGGGTATTCCCTTCTAAGTTCAAGTGCAACCGGCTCAAGAAGAGGGGGAAGAAGTATAGACTTTTGGAAGCTCAGCCAGTGTAGCCAAGTCTCCCGCTGCAAGCTTCATGAGATGTAACATGGATACCATAAGCTTTTGCTTTATTGGACTATATACACTCCGGTGGGGTTATTAAATTTTCAATCCGACCCACCACTTTTTTGGAGTTTTTTTATATATTTTATTTATTTATTTTTTTATTTTATTTATTTTTTTCGTGTATCTGTACAACATATCTACATGGTGCAGCATATATACAAGAAATTTTCCTCTTGAGCCAGTAGACTATCCCTCTTTTGAAGCTTTATTGCAACCCACGGCTTCTGTCTTTAGCCTTCATCACCACTAGACCAAGTTGAGGTGCACTTCCTTCACTATAAGAAGAAGAGAGGTTCCGCCTAGAAGTACTACCCTCATATGCTACCCCAAGCCAAAGGAAACTGCCTCCTCACCACCTCATCCGTGGAGAGCTATGTGAAAGGTGCAGGTGTCCAAGTTAGGTCATTATCAACAAGAGTCGTGTGTGTGCTCCGAAATACTCTACTTAGGCAGTCAAGAATCCATTGAACCAAGTCCCGTGATCCTCAAAGAATTAAGTCAACTAGACCTGAAGTACCTCAAACCCAGTTCCTATAAGGTTCCTGTTATTAGGTAGATTTTAAGGTCCAATCAAGCTCCAATCTCCGGATTTTACTTAGACTTGTTCAACTATCAAACTCAATCCGAAAAATGCTCATGCTATGCTATGCAAGAAATATTTTTGTGATGCAATTTTCAAGATTTTGAACTTTTTATGGATTTTTGAAAAGATGATGCATGATGTATATGCAGACGCAATTTTTTATATTTTTCAGAAAGATTTTTCAAATGTTTTTGGATTTTAATTTTGCAAATGTTTTTGGGATTTTTTGAAAAAAAGTTTTGGCTGAAAACTAGGTGAAAACTATGTACACGGGAGTGCTTCTTATATACACAAGAAGTGGATTTTAAGAATTTACAAGGGTAAGTGATCAATTTTATAAGTACATATAGTGGATTTTGGTGTGATGTAGGTATTCCTTAAACTTATTTGACACAAGCTTTTCACACCATTTTTGAAAACTATAGTCCAAAATAGTTTTTACAAACATTTTACAAACATGTACACACATTTGAAAATCATTTTGCGAAGGCTTTCAAAACAGTATATATAGGTTTTTTAAATATTTTTGCAACCATTTTTCAAACCATTTGCAAATCATTTTTCAAACATTTTATTTCACACAAAGAAAATAAATTTTACAAACCACACTTTTTACACAGGTTGAAAACATGTAACAAAACATTTTCAAAATAGTTTTCAATAGATGTTCATACAGATTTTCAAACTATTTTTCAAACATTTTGCAAAAAACATTTTCACCTGATTTATTAATCAGTATATACAAAAAGAATTTGAGGAATAACCACATCTTTTTATTAAGAATTTTTAATGAATTTTAAAGAATTTTTAGCCATATTATTAAGAAAATATGAAAGTACGAGTTATGACTAAAGTATATACGTAGTATATACGACCCCCCTATACTTAGCTTGAGCTATGTCCTCATAGATCGGAGAGAAAAGAGAAGACATAACTCGGACTAAGTATAGACAAGTCTAAAGAATAAATAAATAACGAAGGAATCAATGAATGAGAAGTCGACCGTTCCCCCTATACTTAGGATCAAATAATCCTAAGTATAGCAGACTGTACACAACGCAGGGAGGGTCAAGGGTGGGAATGAACAGATCGTACTCCAATTGTCTCCCCCTATACTTAGGGTACGATATCCCTAAGTATAGACAAGAAGAGGAGACAATGGAGAGGATCGAAAAATAGTGAAACTCGGGGTGCACGCCCCCCTATACTTAGGACAAAGTACGTCCTAAGTATGGAAAACTGTCTACAAGGGCGGCACCTTTTTTATAGATGAAGAAGGTAGAAGAGGAAAAGAAGAAAAGAATAAAATAGATCGACCGATGAAAGAGTGATATGGACAGATGATCTGTACAGCGGAAGATAAAAGTGATCACCATGTATGAGATGCAGATGATATGAGTCAAAGGACACCTCTCATACCAGAAGAATGGGGGCAACGTTAATGGTCGACGGGTCATGATCTAGATATAACTTCAGGCGTTGACCATTGACGCGGAAGGTAGAGGAAGATGACGGTTCGGATATGTCGATGCTGCCATTGTCATGTACCTTCCTGACCACATACGGACCTTTCCACTTGCTCTGCAATTTCCCTGGAAATAATTTCAGCCTAGAGTCAAACAACCATACTCTCTGATCTGGCTCAAACGGTTTATGGCTGATATGCGAATCGTGCCATGTCTTTACTTTCTCTTTGTACTGTAGGCTGTTGGAGAAGGTTGTGTCTCTTAGTTCTTCCAAGGCTGCCAATTCTGCTCTTCTCTGGTCTCCTATACTCTCGGGATCTAAAAGTAACTCAGTGACTGCCCAAAAAGATTTGTGCTTGATTTCCACTGGCAAATGGCATGGCTTGCCATAGACGAGATGAAAGGGAGATGTCCCCAATGGATTCTTGAAAGAAGTCCAATAAGCCCACAAGACCGAGTCCAAAAGCTGTGACCAATCCTTTCGGTCTGGGCGGACAACTTTTTGCAAGATAGTCTTTATCTCCCGATTCGATACTTCGGCAAGACCATTAGTCTGAGGGTGATATGGAGTGGCAACCCGATGGTCAATGCCGAACTCGTCTGCAAGGGCCCTAACCTTATCATTGATGAAATGAGACCCCCGTCTGAAATCAAGACTCTAGGTACCCCGAACCGTGAAATGATATTTTTCCTCAAGAATTTGCACACGGTTTTCGCATCTGCGGCTCGGGAGGGGATGGCCTCAACCCATCGGCTGACATAATCCACAGCAAGCAAAATATGCTCGAATCCCTGACTCTTAGGAAATGGGCCCATGAAATCAATTCCCCATGCATCAAAAACCTCACAAAAGTGAATGGGTTGCATGGGCATCATGTCTCTCTGTCCGCAGGTTCCCATTTTCTGACAGTCAGTACATCTCTTCACGAACTCATCAGAATCCTTGAAGAGAGTAGGCCACCATAGGCCGGATTGAAGCACCTTCTGTGCTGTCCTTTTTCCAGAATGATGTCCTCCTGCCTCAAGCTTGTGGCAATATGTGAGGACGCTTTGCTGCTCTTCTTGAGGGATGCACCTCCTCCAGATACTATCCCCTCCTTCATGATAAAGGACGGGATCCTCCCAATGGTAAAACTTGGCCTTAGCTAGGAAGGTCTCAAGTTTCTGCCTGGGCCAACCCTGAGGGACTGTCTTGGCAACAAGATAGTTTACAAAGTCAGCATACCACGGGAGTGAGGTGACAGCCAAGATCGCCTCATCTGGAAACGTCTCAGTGATAGGTGCGCTGGGCTCAGATTCCTCAAGATTCTCCAATCTGGAGAGATGATCCGCCACCACATTCTTGACTCCAGGCTTATCCTTAATCTCAATATCAAATTCCTGGAGTAGAAGGATCCATCTGGTAAGACGTGCTTTGGCATCCTTCTTAGCCATTAAGTACCGGATGGCGGTGTGATCAGTGTAGATTGTCACTCTAGATCCGAGAATATATGATCGGTACTTATCAAGAGCAAAGACTACGGCCAGCATCTCTTTCTCAGTCACAGTGTAATTCCGCTGAGCGGCATCCAAAGTCCGGCTGGCGTAGTGAATGGCAAAGGGTAATCCATCCCTCCTCTGTCCAAGCACAACCCCAACGGCAAAATCTGAAGCATCCGTCATGATCTCGAATGGGAGAGACCAGTCGGGTGGCTGAAGGACAGGAGCTGAAACAACCATTTCTTTGAGAGTCTCAAATGACGCCAGACACTTATCATTGACAATAAACTCGGTGTCTTTCGTTAGCAAGTCAGTGAGCGGTCGGGCAATACGACTGAAGTCCTGAATGAACCGTCGGTAGAAACCGACATGCCCCAGAAAAGACCGTAACTGACGCAAGTTGGACGGTGGATTGAGTTTTCTGATGATATCCACCTTGGCAGGATCGACCTCCATGCCCCTGTTGGAGACGATGTGACCAAGGACCGTCCCCTGAGTCATCATGAAATGACTCTTCTCCCAGGATAAGACAAGATTGACCTCAATGCAGCGCTTCAGCACACGGTCTAGGCAGTCAAGACAAAACGTCGAACCCGTCGCCATAGACCGAGAAGTCATCCATGAAGACCTCTAAACAGTCACCCACCATGTCCGAAAATATGGACAACATGCACCTTTGGAATGTCGCCGGAGCATTACATAGACCAAAGGGCATCCGTCTGAAAGCATATGTCCCGAACGGACAGGTGAATGTCGTTTTCTCCTGGTCTTCGGGCGCAATGGCCACTTGATTATATCCAGAGTACCCGTCAAGGAAACAATAATGACTCTTCCCGGCCAACCGCTCGATAATCTGATCAATGAATGGTAGCGGGAAGTGATCCTTCTTGGTGGCCTCATTCAATCGTCTGTAGTCCACACAGACCCTCCAAGAAGTTGGTACTTGATGAAGCCACGTTTCATCATCTTTATTCTATCATTTTGGCCTTAAAAACCCTAGTAAATGCGTATATATAGAGCCAATTTAGGCATTTTATCATCCATGCATTGTCTTATATATATTGTATAAAATGCGGTTTTTAAAAGCCAAATTATAGAATAAAGAAAAGAAAAAGAAAAAGAATAAAATATTGTAAATATTTTATGACCCGAAACCTAGGCATCTTGATGAATAGGTCGACAAGGAATAAAGTAGGGGGAGATAAGGGCCAAAGTACAGATTAAATACCTATACCTTGTATTCATTCTTTATTCATTTTGGGACCTATTTTTGGTTCCACTTTTTATACATTAAATAAAGAAACTTTGTACATGAAAGTTGTAGATAATTTTATAAAGAAAAATACAAAATTGATTTCACAAAAAAATAATGTACAGATAAAAAGTTATGCTCTGAATAAAATTCCAGAATCCCAACTTCCTAGACCCGTATCTCACAAATGAAAACTCCAAATGCAGCATACTCACCTTTAATTGTATATAGAAGAAAATAAGCTATTTAATGGCAGTGGTTTCGCATTTGGCGGAGCTACGGTTTGAAAGTTGAGTTTTGGACCCTCATTGTATACTTGTACATATTAAAATATTCAATTTATTATTTATTCATTATTTTTGTATTTTTATATTTTTATAATGTTGTAAATATTACTTATAATAATTATATATTATAAAATCAGAATAAAAAAACAAAGAAAAATAAAAATAAAAATGAACATATATAGAATACATAGGCACACTACCTATATCCATACCTATACATTATACCTTTATATTTTATTTAATATACAAAACTTTTCATAAAAATAAAATAAAAATATATTTGTGTAGATAAAAGTACTTTATAATTTTATAGAATCATAAATAAAAATAATAATATTAAAAATACCTAAATAAAAATTGAATACTTAAATATATAGATATATATACTATAAAGGGTATAAATGCAAACTTGTAAAAATACGTCTCATAAAAATAAATAAAAATCACCATAAATTAATTCATAAAAAAATAAACATTTTTTATTTATAATTAAAAATCAATAAAATCGTTTGCTATTTTAATTTGATTTTAGAAATCTTTTTCTCCAGGTTTTTCCTGGTTGGTCCACGTGGACCAACCAGGGGGCTAGGAGAGTTGACCTCGGTCAACTCTCTGCCCAACACCTGGGCTGTTGTCAGAGATGAGTTTTCTTGGATTTCGCGGATTTTTTGGAGGCCGCACCTTTCGCCATTTGGGGTCGATTCCTTCACGAGTTTTTCTCCCCTACCATTGAACTTACTCGCCCATTGATTATCTTGGGGATTGGGCCTCTGACGCGCCTCGTGCACCTCGTCGAAGGAGCCGTCTCCACCATGTTTCAAAAACCGACCCCATCCTTCCTCTTGACTTTGAACCCATTCTGGCCCCTTTTCTTCCTCTCTTTGTCAAGCTCTGGACTGGACGTGGTGACAGCACGTCCTCCAGCTCATCGGAGGCAAGGTTAGCGGTTGCTTTGGTGCTTCCATCACCTCCGGCCACCCGTGGCCGTTGAGGTCCAACCTTGGGCTCTTCTCAGCCCTTGAGGTCGTTTCTCCCTGATTTTTCTTGCGTAATATGTAGCTGTAGCCCTTAGCTTTGTTTTCCTGTAATTAGCTTCGCATTAAATCAACTATTGGCTTCGATCTCACCATCAAACACCTCGCCGGAGCTCTTGAGCTCCGGCATCTTTTTCCACACCATACACCACCTTTCATTCATCGTTCACCCTGAGATCCTTCTACTATCGATCTTGTTTTTCCTTGCAGGTCCCAGAGGACGAGGGGCTCTGTCTGGAGCCCGGTTTCGCCAAAAAAAGGGAGCACCTGGAGCTGCACCATTCCAAACCTTGCGGCGGCGCATCCGTGCCGTCCCGGCCATTTTGGCGCCGCCGGAAGGTAGATCCTTCCTCCAGGAGCAGTTGGGCGGTCTTTGAAGCGGCATTCGGCGGAGGAGGAGGAAGATCAACTCGCCGACGGCCTATCTCGTCGCGGCCTACTCGCAGTTCGTCCACGGCCCTTTCCCACCGTCGGATCGTCGTGTGTTCTTCCAGCTGCGGTTGTACCCGTCGGATCTCGCAGCCCAGCACCATCTGATCTGCATCGAGCTTTTAATCTGGACCGCAGGCTGCGAACCGGCATCACCTTCTCAGGTCGCGACGCGTGGCAAGTAGGAGCCGTCACGCCGTCCGATCGCGCGCCCGTGGGTAAATTTCGCCCCATACCCCGTGCGATTTTGTATTTTAAATGTAGAACTTAAACATTCCTCTGAAGCTTTATAACCTTGTGTAAATTTTGCATACGCGCCCCACAGTTTCCGTAAATTACTTTTATATCCCCGCCAGGCGCGTGGAGTTTTTGCAGTGACCTCCCGAGGATTTTTTTTGTATTTAGTTTTACTACTGAAACTTGTGCTTGAAGTTCAAATAGTTCTGGCAATTTTGCGCATAGGCCCTCCTATTTCTGGCTATTTGCTTATTCACCCCTGCCAGGCGCGTGCATAGGCGCGTGACCTTGGGCTTTTTGCCAGAACACCCCTTGCGGGTTTTGTAATTTGTTGTTGGCCCAGAAATTATTTAATGCAGTAGTAATTTTGTGTAAAAATTGCAGAAGTACCCTGGAACTTTTGGCTATTCGCATTTAGGCCCCTGCCAGCCTTAATTATTTTTGCTTGCTTGATATAATTAATTAGGGCCTCCTTTTAAATCCAAAAATTCCACAAAAATAGGGTTAAGCTCCTGGATACTTGTGCTTCCACGTTATCATTTTAGTTTTTGATTTTATTTTATTTTCACATTTATTAAAAATCAAAAACATGTTTTTTGTGCACTGTCTAGCTTAGAAAATGCCAAAAAAATATAAAAACACTCCAGAAAAATCCCAAAAAAATATATTTTGTTCCCTTTAGTGTGTTTTAGTGTCAGCCAAAAATCACTAAAAATCTCAAAAGAAAAACACTAAAAACTTAAAAACACTCTAAAACTTCAAAAAAATCTATAAAATTGTAGAAAACTCCAAAAATAGAAAACTCAGTTCCTGTTTGTTCTAGATTTTATCCTATTTATTTTAAATATAGTTTGAAAATTTTTAGTTGCTGTTTGTTATTTTTGATTCCAGTTTTACCCCCAGCCAGCAACTTTGTCACTGTTTTCTCTTATTTCAGTATTTAAAAATACCAAAAACACCTGAAAAATCCCCAAAAATCACAAAAACAGTAAAAAAATCCTAAAAATATCAAAAAGATTTTATTTCTGAATTTTTGGATATTTTTGCATATTTTTATACATATTTTGTCTTGTCTTTTATTACATTGTCTTTATTTTCCAATATTGAAAAAGCAAATAAAAAAATATGAAATATAAAAAGAAAGTATAAAATCAGTAAATTAAAAATCAAAATACAAAAATACAAAATTAAAAATAAAATTAAAAAAATATAAAATTAAAAACCCACAAAAAAATAGCTTAAGTAGACAACTTGATCACAATTACACTTTTGAGCAATTTTGCCCCGTTCTACCTGTCTGCTCCCTGTGTTCGACCTCTACACATACTTGCACCTATACACATCTTGTTGTAGAGTTATAATAAATTTTAACTCCGCACATTTACTTTCATTGCTTGATTTATTTGTCGTGGGTTAATTGTTGATTAATTCGGGTTTCGTGAGCGGTCGCTCAGCGACACTGTAGTCCCGCCTTGTGTGGACTATTTTGACCCTCGCAAAATCCGAGTTATCAGTACTCTGGTAGCGATCTCCTCTCCAGACTCATTGACAACTGTAGTGATACCCGTCTTCTTGGGTACCACATGTAACGGACTTACCCATTTGGAGTCGGAGATGGGATAGATGAAATCGGCGCTCCACCACCTTGAAATTTCTTTCATGACTACATCTCGAAGATTCGGGTTCAGCCGCCGTTGGAACTCACGCGATGGCTTAGCGTTATCCTCAAGATAGATGTGGTGAGAGCAAAGATTTGGGCTCAGCCCCTGGAGATCAGCTATACTCCACCCGATTGCCTTGCGATTTCTTTCAAGAACCTCCATCAGACGAGACTCTTGTTCTCCAGTCAAATCTGCTGAGATAATGACTGGGTACATTTCTGGCTCACCCGCAAGGAATCTGTATGTCATCGACTGCGGCAGAGGTTTCCGTTCTGGACAACTGGAAGGTGGCAGATCTGGCTTCTGGTATGTCTGTGTGAAGGCGACCAGGTCTGCATGGGAGAACTCTCGCTCTGTATGAATCTCTGATGAAAGGCGGCCCACTGAATCATCAATAAACTGTACTGGCTCGCACTCTGTCATGGTCATTGGCTCAGAAGGAATCAGACACGGTAAGTATTCATCAAAATCATCCCAGTCAATGTCTGAATCCGAGGGATCAGAAGAAGATGAACAAGAATGAAAATCATCGGCACCACTCGTCCAAACACTGTCAGCCTCAAGTGTATCCTCATCCAGGAGTGTGCTCTCCCGACTCTCGATTGCCATGAGCTTGAGATATAGTGAATCTGTAGGCAAGGCGAGGGTCGGTGCTACGGGATCTTTCCAGTTGGATTCATCATCAGTCATCTCGAAATCACAAACCTGGTGGATGTCTAGCTCCTCTTCTGTCATCTGCTCGGCTTCGCTGGATTGCTCTGAGCATGCCAACTCTCTAGCCCTGGTTTCCTCGATCGTCTCTATTTGTATGGTTTCGCCCTCTACGCGAAAGCACACCTTCCCGCAATCATGGTCGGTCACCGCCTTGGCTGTGGCCAAGAATGGGCGTCCAAGTATGATGGGGGCATCGGTTACCGACTCAGGGATCTCCATGTCCAACACAACGAAGTCCACGGGGAATTTCAGGCCCTGAATGGTAACGACCACGTCTTTCAATAACCCCTTCGGCCTCTTTATCGATCTGTCAGCAAACTGAAGGACTGTTCTGCTTCGAAGAAGAGGGCCAAACTCGAATCTCTTGAGTAAGGCTGCCGGAAGGAGGTTAATTGAAGAGCCGCTATCTAATAGAGTACAATCAAACTGCTGCTCCTGAATCTCGCATCTGACATAGGGAGCTCCTGCGTCTGGTCGCTTGGCTGGCAGCTTGTTCTGGATGGTGCAGCATGTGTCATGAGTGAGCATATGGATTTGATCTCTGTGCCTCTTCCTTGTTCGGACAGTAGTTGTCTCTTTCAGGTTCTTTTTGAAGAAGGGGATATGCTCAAATGCTTCTCGTAGAGTCAGCTGAATGTGAAATCTGTCAATCATTTGATTGCCGAACTCTACCTGCTAGTTCTTTTTTGGGTTTTCTTTTTTATTCCCCTTCGTTCGGCGGAGTGCTTCAGGGAAGGGGATTGTAGGGGCCTCCTCAGATGGAGGACTAGGAATCGGTTCCTGTGCCTGTGAAGAAGAAGGATCCACACAACCATCATCATGCAACACATATGGATCCGCAATGTGAACAGAAGCCTTTCCTTTATTCATATTTTTGTTTTTCTTTTTGTTCCCACAGTCCCTAGGTACAAAATGTGGCAACATCACAGAAGGTGGCTCAACAAAAGTATCGGTGGTGGCCTCAGTACCACCACCGACACCTGTCTCTGCGGCATCAACACCGCGCTCTGGCTCGGCATACAGAATGGTGGCGTCAGCACCATCGTCTGCAACTGGTATCACGACGGCATCAGCACCGTCGTCTGGATCTACCTCATTGGTGGCTTCAGCACCACCGTCTCCAATGTCATCATTAGCGGCATCAGCACCGCTACTCTGCTCCTCTGGCGCTCCTGGTTCTGTATCTGGTTGTCGCTCAGAAGAGGCGCCGCCGGTTGGCATCCTACCGCTCCTAGTAGTAACAAAATCAGCATCATGATAGGAATAAGACATGTCACTCAAATAATCACTAGGAGAGGTATCCTCTGTAAACTCTACCTGCTCAGACTTCCTTTTCAGATTGTTTGGGTTAGGTTCAATCTGAGCGGGTATGGCAGCCTTGCCTTTCATGATGTCCCTCATCTCCTGCCGGAATTCATCCATTTCTTGCCTGAAAGAGGCTCGCTGTTCCGATAGCAAGCGGGCAAGATCATCAAGGGCTGGGTTCTCAGAGGCAGGACCTTGAGAACCGGATGGCTGTCCCTGCGGGAAATGGGGTTGCTGCTGCTGTTGTGGCTGATACGGGGGGTGCTGGCAATAAGACTGCTGAGGCGGCTGTCGCTGCCTCCACTGATGTCCCTGATAGGCGGGACGAGGACCATGCTGAAACTGTTGCTGATGGGCATACCGGGGCTGCTGTTGTGGTTGTTGTTGGCTGCTCTGCTGTCCTTGGGCAGGGTTCTGCTGCTGGGAAGATGATCCACCATTGCCCCAACGGAATCCGGGGTGATCACTACGAATCCCGGGCTGAGGGTACCGGTCGTACCAAATCCCATTGACTTCCATCAATGGTTCCTGCTCAAAGGAAGGTGGAGGAAGAACGGCCAGTGGCTGCTCCGGCTGATAGACCACCATCTGAGTCTCCTGAGATGGCGGTCGCTCTAGATGGTACTGTAGCAATGGAACCGGCTCTGCCTGGATATGGTTCACCTGGCGATATGAGGTAGAGGTCTGGTTGGTATTGCTACTGCTGGGGTCAGCCTGTGACCTGGGAGGCTGTTGGGAATGAGTTTGTGCCTCTTGAATGCATAGAATTTGAGTCTTCAGGTCATCATAGTTTTGGTGAGAAGGTCCATCTGAGCAAGACCTTGATTCTGCTTCTTCTCGAGGATCTCCATGCAGTCCAACTTCTCACTAATAATGCCCATGTCGGCTGCGGCTGATTCGGCTTGGGCTGCGGCTACCGACAATGTGTTAGGACCGGCATCGATGCGGGCGATCCTCTGAAATGATCCTGCTCCCTGCGGTGGTTTTTGTTGTGTGTAGACTCTGGCTTGGGTCATCACAGTTGAATTTTCTGCCATGCCTTCATAGATGGCCCAGACGTCGTCTTCACCCTTGGAGAAATATGATCCACCGCAGGAGGCATTGACAAGCCCCTGCAGCTCCGGTGTCAGCCCACAGAAGAAACTCTGAACCAGATTGGGCTTGGATATATCATGATGTGGACACCGGTCGATGAGCTCTCTGAATCGATCCCAGGCTTCATGGAATTGTTCATTTGGGATCATGACAAAATTGCTAATCATAGCTCTAGCTGCATTGGTCCGGCCGAGAGGATAGTATTTCTTCAGAAATGCGGTCCGGAGATCTGCCCAAGTGTCGACGAATTGCCCAAGATGCTTGAGCCAATATGCGGCTCTATCAACCAAAGAGAATGGAAAGACAATCATCTTGATTGTGTCTTCGGTCATCAACCGATCATGGATGGTGCTGCATATCATCTCAAATTCTTGGAGGTGGAGGTGAGGCTCTTCGATCGGCAACCCATGGAACTTGGGTAGAAGCTGAATGGTGTGGGGTCGAAGCTCGAAATCTCCATGGATAGGCGGGAGGCGGATCCAACGGTGAGTGAGGGACGCAACTGGGTTGTGCAATTCCCTCATGATAGTCTGTGGTGGTCTCTCGGCGTCTGGATCGCCTCCTCCTGCATCAGGTCCTCCTCCTCCACCACCTTCTCCGCCAGCTCGGTTCTCTCTCATCTGAGCTATCTCCCTCATGAGATCACCCATGAATGTACCCTGATCACGGATCTGCCTCTGCATAGTCTCCAGGGATGCTAACAAGGAATTATTGATGGCTGCCTGATCAAATAGGAACGGAGGGTGCTCATGATCATCTGCATGCTCACCTCTGTCTGCCATGTCTGGATTTTCTGAAAAAGCAAAAGAGGTCATCTCAGGTGCTGTCGAATGAGCTGAACACTGTGATGCACTGAATTCTGACACTCTTGGACTGATGGAAGGAGAATGAGAAGGGTGGTCGAGGGGGAACAGGGTGGATGTAAACTCGGGCTCGGAGAGTGGACTCTCCGAGGTATTCCTAGATGAATGAGGAGGAGTGCTGGATAGCAGTGTCGACAAAGTCGGCCTAAGAGATCTCCGTCCCATCATCTTGATTATTTGGGAAGAGCAGAGGGAATTTAGAAGAAGAAGAGTGAAATGAGACGCAACAAAATTGCGCACGATTGTGCGGTGTTTTTGATCTTGACCTAACCAAATCTAGAAATCAAACACAAAGCAGGGGTGAGTTCACCAACTCAACACGTGAAGCCGTGAAGGTTCGGCTTTTATCTTGTCAATTTTAGCTTGATTCAGGAATTTATCTTTTCACGAGTCCTTAGAGCGCTACTCCTAAAGGAGAGAGAGTACTGCCGGAAAAGTATCACGTACTTGTCCTCCTCCTGTGTAACCTGTAGCTTGCACTTTTTGAGGTCCTTGTAACCCTTCCTGGATCCCTACTCAGCCAAAGAATAAGAGAGGAAGCCAATAGGCGAAACCGATACTTCGGAACTCGCTCGCAACGGAATCACCCGTGAGCGTGCAAGAACCTACTCGGACGCGAGACGATGAGACAGACACCCCCGTGAAGGGGTGGCCTAGGATCGATACTTCGGACAAGGTCGATGCTCTACACAATAGAGAGTCACCAATGTTGACCAAGCCCTACTCGTCCACGTACGATAGAAGCGCCAATACTTCGGAAATCCAGGCGATACACAAGGCAGCCACAAGCTGGGTTTTTGGCTCTAATCCTTACGAAGCGCTCACCTCACTTGGAAGGAGACCTTCCCATGCAACCTGAATACAAGTGAGGGTGTTACTCTCCCCAAGCAATGAATCCAATTACCAATTTTATTTTTGGTCAAGTTTTCTTAGCAGTCCCTTTTTTAATTTTTTTGGTGTTATCGCTTCTTTTGAGTCAATTCAAACAAGCGCCTAACGGTTTTTGTATTTTTCCTTGATCCTACTTTGTTCCAAAAACAGAGGGAAAAAGCCGTGCAAGTCGACACCAAGATGGAAATCTCACCTTTGTGCCTAAATGATGCGTGCAAAGTAAGAAGACTTACAGCGAATCCCAGCTCTCTCCATGCGGGATGCAAAGCAGAATTTTTAAACCTAATCTATATGCCGATATGCAGAACGGAAATCGTCCTAGAATAGGCAACTGCTAGCGTGAAGAACCACAAGTCAACCTCCTATCGTCGATCCTAAGAGTCCGGTCTAGACCCTCCCCTCCTCTTCTCGACACATCGAGTTCAGGAGTAGCGCTTGATGGAGAGGGCTCGCGGCGCGGCGGATCTAAGAAAGGGGGCTAACTGTTTAATTAGTCTAAGTCCAAATACGAACTATAGGAGCATGCAAAGATAATTAGGGTGTTTGGACCTATTCTAATCGAATCAAGCAGGACCTAGAACTAAGAGCTCAATCCACAAAAGAAATGAAAAAGGAAAACAAAACCGGAAAATGACAAGCGAGGAAAAACTCGTCAAAAACTGCGGTGAGCCCCCGGGTGAACAAACACCCGGAAATTAGCCCCGGTAGTGTCCAAGAGTCCAAGTGTACCTGTATTATTACAAATTAATAAGTCACTCTCTCACAGAAGCTAATCTGCCACTCTCTCTCACTCCTCCTGCTCTCTCCTACCGGCTTGGCCCAAGAAGGCCGGCTCCGCTTCCCAAGGTTGCTCCGGTTCACCTAAACGATCCGCCTTGCTCCCAGACCCTCGCAAGAAGACAAGAAATAAATGATCAGATAGCTCAACAAGATATATCAAAAATGTAAGAGAGGTAAACTAATGCTATGGTAAACAATCACACAATCAAACAAAATGTGAACTACTCGCTGTTGCTCCCCGGCAACAGCGCCATTTGATAAACTCAAAAATCAATCGGTCTTGTGTTCCACACAAGGCGGGAACACAGTCGAAGTGTCGACCAATCAAAATCTGAATTTAATCAACAATTAACCCACACTAAAGACCAATAAATTAGAACTAATGTGGAGTTAAAATTTATTTTTAACTCTGCACAAATGGTGTATAGTGACGAGTATGCAGAGAGTTCGAACACAGGGAGCAAGCAGGGTAATTCAAAAATTGATGCACAAGTGAATGCGTGTGAGTGAAGTGTCTACACTAAGCAAGCCAACAACTAAGTTTTTGTGGGTTTTTAATTTTTAATTTTTTTTATTTTTATTTAATTTTTAATTTTGTATTTTGATTTTTTTTACTTTTCTGATTTTTGTAATTTTATATTTTATATTTTTTTTCTTTTTCAATATTGGAATTTAAAACAATGTAATAAGAGACAAGATAGAGTATTTATAGAAATGTGCAAAAATATCCAAAAATTCAGAAATAAAATCTTTTTGGTATTTTTGTGGTTTTCTACTGTTTTTGTGATTTTTGGGGATTTTTCAAGGTGTTTTTGATATTTTTAAATAGCAAAACAAGGCAAAACAGGGAAATATGTGCTGGCTGTGAGTAAAATGGGATTTAAAAATAGCAACCAGTACTCAAAATTTTTCACACTAATTTTCAAATAAAGCTACTGAAATATAGAACAAACAGGAACTGAATTTGTGATTTTTGGAGTTTTCTTTGATTTTATATAATTTTTTTGAAGTTTTTAAGTGTTTTTCAATTTTTAGTGTTTTTCTTTTGAGATTTTTAGTGATTTTTGGACTGACACTAAAATATGGTAAAACACACAAAATATAATTTTTTTGGAATTTTTCAAAACGTTTTTATAATTTTTATGGGTTTTCTAATGCAAACAGTGAAATAAATGCATGTTTTTTGATTTTTAATAAATGTGAAAATGCAGTAAAAATGCAATGCAAAAATATGGCGTGCAAGTACAGGTAAACAGGAGCTTAAGTTCAAAATTTGAGAATTTTTCGAGTTAAAACAGGGGTCCAAATAAATAGAGCAAGTCAGCACAAATTACAGGCCTGGCAGGGGCAATTATGCAAATATTAAAACAACCAGGGGTACACATGCAAAATTTCCAGAAAAGTTTATACTAAAACTTGCATTTAATGGATTAGAGATAAATAGCAAAACCCGCAAGGGTGTCTGAGCAATTTACCCACCAGGGCGCGTGACTTGCACGCGCCTGGGAGGGGTAAGAGAGCAAATACAAAAACCTAGAGGGTCTTGAATGCAAAATATCCAAAACTATTACACTTAATAGGCAACTTAAAGGACTGAATACAAATGTCAAAACCCGGAGGGGTTCCCTACAAAAATGCCAACCCACGTGCTTTCACACGTGACCTGGCAGGGGTATCCCTGTAATATTACAATAATATAAGGGTCGAGATGCAAATAGTCCCAGGTTTTTTTTAAACTACAGATGCAAATTTAAGTATTAAATCTAAATGCAAAGAGGTGCAGGGGTTAGGATGCAAAATACCCCTATTTGCGTGCGATCCAACGGCGGGGATGCTTTCACTCGAACACGTGGCGCTTAGAGGACGGCCGATGATGCTTCGCAGATGTCCGGCTGAGATTAGATCGCGGGGAAGGATCGGACGGTACTGGCGAGGATGGATCGGACGACCGATGTTGGATCTGGAGCTGCGGCTCGATCAGACGGTGGAAAAGCGAGGAGGAAGAACAGGGAAGGACACCGGTGGAGGCGCACTTCCCTGACTCCGATCTCGCTCCTCAGGCTGTGGATGGCTCCAAAATGGAGCTGCAGACTCCCGGAAGGTCACCCTATGGTCTGGAGGGCTCGGATTCGTCGGAGAAGCGTCGAGGTGCTGGCGCGAAGGCGGCGGAGCTCGAAGCTCCAGGTATCTCCGGTGAAGATCGCAAAATGCTTTCCAGGTGCGTTGACTGCACTTTGACCTGCAAGAAATGGTGAAAAGGTCCAGAGAAAACTGCCTGGACCTCGCGGAGGCGTGGGGATGCGTGATCGATGGAGGGGAGGCTCGGCCGGAGGTGCGCTCCGGCGAGGTGAGCGGGTGGAACGATATACTCGATGGATCTTGATGATTTCGCGTGCTAAATGATCCTAAGGGTACAGGGAATGATAAGAAGTGAAGAAAAGAAAAGATAGGAGCAAACCTCGAAGGCGCGTGACCTGAGGTGCAGAACCTCGATGGCGGTGTCCTGCCGGAGGTGGTGGAGCCGTTGCAGTGCCTCCTCGACTCGCCTGATGGTTCAGATGTGGAGCTGTCACCTCCAGCAACGTAGGGAGCACAACAGGGAGGAGGATTGATGGCCGAAGAGCATTCAACCCGGGGAAGGAAGTGGCGGAGCTCTATTTGAAGAAGTTTGGACACGTGACTTCGAGAAGAAGTCACGGGCGGGAGGAGCAGATCTAAGGAGATCTGGGAGGTCGGCGATGGAGGTGATGGTACAAGGAACGATTTCCATGAAGGGAGCGACGACAAAGGACGAACGGCGCGTCCTCGAAAAATCCGCAAAAGCGGGGAAAAAACGAGGCGCGCAGGGCTACAGGGTGTAGGTCATACTGTTGACCTTGGTCAACAGTCCTGGCCTCCTGGTTGGTCCACGTGGACCAACCAGGAAAAACCCAAAAAAAAGTTTGATTAATTAATTTAAAAATAGTAAATGGCATTATTAATTTATGATTATAAAATAAAAAATATTCGTTATTTTATGTAGTATTTTATTATGATTTTTAATTTATTTTATGAAGTATATTTTTACAAGTTGCTTTTATACCCTTATATAGGTATATTATCTATATATTGTATCCTTCTATTTTTATTTTGTCTATTTTGATTTTATTATTTTTGTTTATTATTTTATAAAAATATAAAATACTTTTATACACATAAATATATTTTTGTTTTATTTTTATGATTTGTTTTGTATATTTAATAAATTATATGAGTATGTTACACAGGTATGTATACGAGTATTGTATCTATGTATTCTATATACAAGTATTTTATTTTTATTTTATTTACATTTTTATTCTGATTTTAATACACATATTTATTATAAGTATTATTTACATAATTTATAAAAATATAAAAATGAATAAATAATGAATAAAGAATAAATTGAATATTTTAATATGTACAAGTACACAATGAGGGCCCAAAACTCAACTTTCAAACCGTAGCTCCGCCAAATGCAAAACCACTGCCATTAAATAGCTTATTTTCTTCTATATACAATTAAAGGTGAGTACTCTGCATTTGGAGTTTTCAGTTGTGAGATACGGGTCTGGAAAGTTGGGATTCTGGATTCTTATTCAGACCATAACTTTTTATCTGTACATTATTTTTGAGTGAAATCAATTTTGTATTTTTCTTTATAAAATTATCTACAACTTTCATGTACAAAGTTTCTTTATTTGAGGTACAAAAAGTGGAACCAAAAATAGGTCCCAAAATGAATAAAGAATGAACAGGAAGTATAGGTATTTTATCTGCATTTTGACCTTATCTCCCCCTACTTTATTCCTTGTCGACCTATTCATCAAGATGCCTAGGTCTCGGGGTTTCGGTTCATAAAATATTTACAAAATTTTATTCTTTTTCTTTTCTTTATTTATTCTATAATTTTGGCTTTAATTACACTAATTTATACACTAATTAGATGCTCATGCATGGATGCTAATATGATGAAATAAAGGCTATTTACGGGTATTTGCTAGGGTTTTTGGTGCCAAAATGATAGAATAAAGATGATGAAATGTGGATTCATCAGATAGCAATATCCATATTAATCAAATATATTATAAATGTGATTTATAATATATAAGAGAGAGATGTTTGTAATTTACATTTGTTAATTAAATGTTAATGTGAATTGGATTCACATTGGACATTGAATTAAAAATGTAATTTACATTTTGTTTTGGGTTGTGAATATGATTCACAAATTTCCAATGGCATGATTGCAATGTTCACAAAATAAATTGGATTTATTTTTGTGAAATAATTTGAAACAAATGTTGTTGCAAATATTGGAGAGAATCATGAGATAATGTAATCTCATGTAATAGGAAAAAGGAAGCTCCCTTCCTAATGAGGAGAGGGGACGGCCACAATTCCATAAGGAATGTGGTGGCCGTCCACCCTCCTTATGGAAGAAGGCTTGCCTCCTTTCCTATCTCTCCAATAGAGATTGATTTGATATAAATCAAATTATATTTAATATATATTTGATTTTTATTAAATTAATTCTTGTTGTGTTTTTAGCAACAAATCATGGCCATTGAAAGAAACACAAATTAATGTGGACCATTGGATTTGTGTTGACACATGGATTGAGATCCATGGATCCCAAAACCCTATAAAAGGAGAGGCACCCCATTGCTCTTCTAGACACATAAGTGAGACAACAAGTCTCTCTCTCTTTTTCTTTCTCTTTCTCTCCCTCTCATGGCCGTCCACCATGGATGCCCTAGATAGGCTCTCCATCGCCGCGGCAGTCGTTATGCTGCCTGATGTTTTGCTCATGGAACTCCGTCTACTTCGACATGCCTTGCTCGTGAAGAAGACGTCGGATCTCGCGTTTCGAGATCAGGAGATCCACCGCTTGGATCATCAACTTGGAGTGCGAGAAGCTCGCGGTTCATCCCCGCGCTCGCAAGCGTCTCCTCCGACGGATCGGACTTGAGACAGGAGGTCTCTTCGTTTTAGAGACTTGATCGCAACCACGCTTCAAGAGGTAAACCTAATACTTGGTTGTGGTTTAGACGAAACGATCCGAGAAGTGTTCTTGGATCATGTGGTTTCGTCACATGAAAATTTTTTAATTTCCGCTGCATAGAACAACTAGTGCGACTAGTCGTTCTTCGTCGTATCCGATACGGCGATCACGCTTCCGTGATACGCTTGAGGATCTAACCATATCCTTCAAGTGGTATCAGAGCCAGGTTGGTGGTTTTGGATACGATCCATAAACCGAGGATGACTTGGGTTCATTAGGGTATGCGAAAGTTTTCTTGCATTTCATTTTCGCATCTCTATTTTGATATTATTTTCGGCACTGTTTAAATTGTTTAAACACTAAAATAATATTTGGATTTTATTCCTCATTAAATAAGAAAACCGTAGGATCTGAGTTTGCGTGATTTCGATTCCGTTTGCTCTAGATATGCTCATTTTAGTGAACATGTATCCACTGTTTCGGGGACTGCGGATCATGACGTAATTAAGATATTAATTGCGGATTTGAAACGCCTTGAAATGCGTAAAAATCACTTGAGTTCTGTTGTAAATCAAGTTAGCAAACTTTAGAAATTTACTTTGCTTAATTTGGATTTAAATTGATTGAGATATGATATTTTTAGTAAGTGAGGGTCACTGCTGAAAATACTTTCCTAATCAAGAACCTAGTGATTGTCATTTAATTAATTAGTGAAATTAAATTGTTTAATTTCCTGGAATAATTATGCATAAATATTTGTGAAATATTTGATGATAATTATGTCCTTAAATAACTTTGCCCTAACCAACAAATGATTAGATGTAATCTAGATCAAGATTGGTTACATGATCTACATGATCAACATTCCAACAAACATGTTGCTGAATAGGACTTGGGATTTGTTTAGCAAATCTCATTATAATGTTAATCAAAATTGTTTTGATTATTACTATATGGTATAATTTCGGTTGAAGAACCGATGATCATCTCAAGTACAAAATGATCTATTTTGCATTATCCTTTCCCGAGGTGGATATGGTGTCTAGTCGGAGAGCATTGGGGTTGCGGGTTGCAACGTATGTGGTCCGTCCCACTCTCGTCGGTACTGGCCATGACAACGGGTAGGGTTAGTATAATGCTTAAGAAATCATGATGTATTTCTAATTATTAAAATTTGAAATAATACGTATTTGAGATAATACCATTATTCAAGTAACTATTAAAATGTTTGTTGGATATTAATTGGATCATTAATTTAATATGATTAGATTAATTGAATCCAATTAAGATTAAAATACTCTATTATGAATAGAGATGTTATTTCCCTTGGAAGAATTAATCATAATGAATATGATTCATAATGATTAATTAGAATTTGAATATGATATGGAGGATCACATAAGTGACATCCATGGTCTCCCGTCAAGGCGAAGGGTTCCGTCGCCAGGGATTGTATATAGGAGACGCCTGTCCGAAGTGACAGCTCCTGTATGCAAGCGCATCTGGATCGGGCTCTTTTCTTCTCGAAAGAGTAAGGCCGTATACGTAGTGACCCCATTATCGGATCCTCATATTATTGGGGCGATATTGGATTGCGTATAGCGAGTACTATTCCTGTTGACGGTTGGTTCAATTAACGACGGGTCAACATCGCCTTAGGGGTGGTGGGCCCGGGTGTTAAAGACCGAATTGGGAGATGCAAGTTGGACTTGCAAGGTGGAATGTGTTCCCGCTTCTTTTTATCCGAGTTGTAGGTTCTCATATTATTGGGATGCAACAAAGATAAGGAAGGAGATCCCAGATCTTGTTGAGATATAATGGTAAGTATATCTCTTACATTGAAAGTGTTTAAGGGAATGAACTTTCAGTGTTGAGAAGACAAGACAACTTTGATATAAAAATCCTAAATCAAAGTAAATTATATATATATATATTTATATATTTATGCAAATTTCTTATTTTAGATAATCCTTCATTAAAACCCACTCAATGATATACTCAATAATAACCAGTAAAATATCATGGATTGGACTCATGATCCAGATATTGTACTTGCAGTTGAACACATAATGTATGTGGTTGCAATGTGCAAGTTTCCTCATAATAATGAGGAATGACAATTAAATAGATAATAGGACTACAACCCTAGGGTTTGTGTGTCTCTATAGTCTTGATCTCTCATCGGATGTACTTTGGAAGTGACATGTCGATGATGATCGTAATTGTCAAATAATCCATATAAAATTAATGAAGATATTCTGGCATACATATGTGCTCTTGACATTTAACATGAATGAGATGGTTCACTGCATCATGCAGAATGGTGGCTCTATAAGAGATGATGTATTCAAATTGTTTGAGTACCTACCTGAACCTATGTTTTAAGAGTTTAGATGGATGTAGATGATGAGTGTCATCATTCTACTATATATACTCTGGTCATTCATGAAGCTTCATAATATTCATAATGTATGAATTTAATGAAGCATGTATAAATGTTGAAATGCTCTTACATAAGAGATCCTTAGTCTTAAGCAATGGTTGCTTATAGATAAAGGGAGCGCAGTGGAAGCATGGGTTGGACCCGAGTAAGAAGTATGGTCAAAGAGTTGACTATACATCTATGACTTCCATATGTCATCCGAAGAGTTGGATGAATGCCAATACTGCAATAAGTTGATGTGTTGATAGTATGACTATCAAGTCTATCTAGAATCCTTAGAGAAGGACTCGGATGGAGCATCAGATTAATCTACATAAATCATTGATATTGACTTGCTTATTAAATAAGATAAAGTCAAATAATTGTATCTCAATCTTCTGATGATATTTGCAATAGGTTGCATATGTTTTAGAAGACTGGAAAATTTGATCGTAAAGGTTTATAGTTATCCACATGGATATTGATGCAATTGTTGCAACAATCTCTGTTGGATTGATAGACTTGTTAATTTCAGTGGGAGAGTCCTTAGTCTTAGAGAATGTCTCTATGACCTAGATATAAGAATACACTCATTGTTTGTTTCTAAATGTTAGAAATAAACATGAATCTGAGATAGAACTATCATAAAGAGTTATGATGTATATATTTCAGATAGTAATCTAATAATCTAGTGGACTTCACTAAATTAGAAAATTAATGAATGGTTCATTAACATTTCTAAATACTGAAATTAAACCTTAAGATCAATAGGAGGATGAAGATCATTTGACAATGATCTAGCATCAAGCCTTGGACATTTGTCTATTGATTTGATCAATAGACTAGTAAGAGATGAAACTTTAGAATGTCTAAAATTTTAAAACTTACATACTTATGAATATTGTATTCAAAGAAAAATGTCCAATAAACCCTTCTTAGAGAAAGGTGTAAGATGTCAAGGTATTCAGGATCTCATACATATTGATGTATGTGGATCATCTATATCATAGTAAACATTGTGGATATGTGATATCTATCGATGATTATGTATGATATGAGATTTCTTCTCTTCACCTAAGAAACCTTTGAAATGTTCAAAGATTTCATTATTTTTGGTTTAGTACCAAAGTTTGAAGGAAGATAAAATGAATTTGATCTAATCTAGGTAGAAAGTACCTGTTAGATAAATTCAAAGAATACCTTATAGATATATGAATATCATTTCTATCTCAATCCTCCTAACACATCTTAACTCAATAGAGTTATAGGGAGATACAATTGTATCATGTGTGACATGATCTTATCAATGATGAATTTTAGCATAATTATCCCTTAGTTTCCAGGTATGTATGTGTAGTAGAGACTACAATGTATATCCTTAATAAGGTTCCATGTATGTTGGAATCTAGCACTTGAGAGTGCTGCTTCATTAGGAAAATAAAGGATGGTATTGGATACCTACTTTATGACCTTGAGATTCTTAAAGTATCTCATCTCTGAGAATGTGATTCTTAGAGGTTGAGACTCTTGAGAATCAAGATGAAAATGAAGTGTAGGAACTCATTTAATCTTGAGAAGATAATGAGGCTCCTGAAACTGGAAACTAAAAAGGACAATTAATGATGAAACATTAATACCTCTTCAAATGAGTTTGAGGATGTATTCCATGTGTCAGCTAAGTTTGACAATGATCGGACTTCATGTGATGAAGCTCCTAAGGATCATAACATGGAAAGATGGATTTTAGCAATAAAAGTCTAACGTAGACTTCATATAAAAGTGTTGTATATGGACCCTCGAGGATCCACCTATATGGGTAATACCTGTAAAGGTGTAAATGGATCTTCAAGAGAAAGGGAACCTGATGAGAAGGTAGAGACCTTCAAAGCATGGTTCGTAGCCATGAGCCACACACCGGAAGAGAAGACATTGCTTGCAATGAGACTTGCTCTTCGGTGACCATGCTTAAAACCATCAGAATGTTGCTAACCTTAGCTACACAACTTGACTATTGCATCTTCAAGATGTAAGTCAATATTGCATTCCTCTACGAATACTTCTTTGAGGATATTCACATGAAGTAGCCCCAGGGCTTCATGGTTGAGGAAAGCAAGGTGTGCAAACTAAGGAATCCATCTATGGACTCAAATAAGCTTCTTGAAGTTGGACCATAAGATTTGATGGAATTATAATTGTTATGATTTCAGATAGAATCTTGATGAGCCATGTGAAGCTTAGTGGGAGTGCCTTTGTGTTCATCTTGCTGAATGTAGATGATATCCTGATCATTTAAAATGATATAAGGATAATAATAAGTGTTTTATTCTCTGGTTATTCCATATCTTGAAATATGATTTCAAAGATACCTCTTAGATCTTAGTTCTGAAGTTGTTCAGAAGCCAAGAGAAGAGGATAATTGGACTGTCATATTTGTAGTATACCTTGGACATATTCTATTCATAGAAATTCCAAGAAAGGCTTCTAACCCTTAAGATATGGTACTGATCTATCTTAAGGGATAGCACCTCAAAGAGTTGAGGAAGTAAATGCTACAACTACTTGCACTTGCGCATTAGTTACAAGAAGCTGAGTGTATGCTAGAGTGTACAAATACCAGATGTCTGTCATGCAGTGGGAGTAGTAAACTGTTACTAATCCTACTGTAGAGATAAAACACTTGATTGCAGTAATAACAAAATCTTCATAGATGAGGAGATTTTTGAGATAGTGATCTCAAAGTCTTATCTTCAAAAGTTTAAGACCTTGTAGGTAGTGATCTATAAGGGTCTTAACCCTAGATACCTTTGGAGATAGAGATCTTCATGAATAAGGGTATTCTTATAAGGATTATGGAAATACCGATTATAATAATTATTAAGCTATAGTGTCAAGAACACTACAATAGCTTTAACTAGATTGAGTATTGGTTGCATGAGATGCAACATTCGCATTAGATGCGAGCACTGTTACTGGGGATATGCAAGTGCCGTAAAAGGACTTGGCGTAGTCTCGCGGGAACAGAGTGACTGATCAGCTTACCTAGCTATTTTCTAAATAGCCTATGATTGTCACATGAGTGCGGGTTTAAATGATTAGCCCATTAATGGCTCTTTGGGCTAGTGGGAGATTGTTGGAAATGCGAGCCCACGGCGAGCCATTATGCAATAAATGTTATTGCAATTCACTCCTTAATCTGAAATGAAGAATACATAATTTGCATAATAGGTCCCTTAATACAATTAGGGTTATGTACCATGGCCATCTTGATGATCATACAGCTGTTGATTCAACTATTGAATCATAGAGGTTGGTGCCTGGATGAATATCTAAAGAGTTAGATTGAGGACTCATCAAGCACCGTCAAATGATTGTTAAGAGATGATCTCCAACCTGAGTAGGAGATGGCAATCCTTATCTCTGAAGGCTGATATCTGACCGACCTCTTGATGCAAGTCCTCTGCATAGGAATAAAGATTCGGAGGTGTCAGATTAGTTAGGTCAAAGAGTTGACTTAACGAGATCGAGATAACCAAAGTCCTATATCGTATGTTGTCATGATATAGGCACACATCCTCTGACCGGAGACAGATGTGTTACTATATGTCTGAGTATGTACATTTGGCAGACCAATAGGTTGATGACCTAATCAAGGTCTATACACCAACGCGCTAGTGTGCATATAAGGGCATATGAGTAATACGATCTCTCAAAGGGATCATACAGGTTCAGTTACTGAACCGGAAGACATGAGCTCACTCATGAGATATTGGGAAGAATCAAATTCCGTGCGCACGGTCGTCTCGCTTTGGAAGCTTGACTGAATTTGTAGGTTTGATATATACTTTTGGAAAGTATATGATCAAGACCTAGGTATGATATACGCTTTTGGAAAGTGTATGATTGATACCAACTCCCAATGATCGAATGAGAAACTTACTGATAAAACCATGAAGTAGACAGTATAAAGTTGATCCAATACTTCGGGTTTAATCTTAGTCTTCCAGTATGCAGGATGTACATGTATTGGGAATACCCGAGGGTGATGTGATCATAAACGATTGTATAACCATGACGCTTCCATTCATAGGGAGTGATGAAACGGGTCTGGATTTTAGTGACTCCTCTCAGTAGAGAAGTGATCTGATCTTGGTTCAAGTGTTGGACATTGATCTGAATGTGATTCAGATACAATGAGAAGATTAGATTTACGGTCTTTATTTAATCAAGCATCTATGGGAGGCCCGCGATCTGGATTTGAGATACGATCTCAATATCCATGTCACTATACGTGGAACAATACAATCGCCATGTCCTTATCTCCAAGTATCTGCGGAGAAAGCGCATTATCCTTGAAGGAGTTCATGGATAATTCTATTGTTGATTTATGTATCCGAGCATTGAGAAAATGGATAATTAAATGCGATTTAATTATCATGATTAATATGAATTTGATTCATATTATAAAGAGAGCTATCTTAGATAATTAAATGTGATTCGATTATCAAAGATGTAAGTAATATGAATATGATTCATATTATTTGGACACAAGAGAATAGAGATCCAAAATGATTAAATGTGATTTAATCATCATGGATATGAATAATGTGGATAGCAATATCCGTATTAATCAAATATATTATAAATGTGATTTATAATATATAAGAGAGAGATGTTTGTAATTTACATTTGTTAATTAAATGTTAATGTGAATTGGATTCACATTGGACATTGAATTGAAAATGTAATTTACATTTTGTTTTGGGTTGTGAATATGATTCACAAATTTCCAATGGCATGATTGCAATGTTCACAAAATAAATTGGATTTATTTTTGTGAAATAATTTGAAACAAATGTTGTTGCAAATACTGGAGAGAATCATGAGATAATGTAATCTCATGTAATAGGAAAAAGGAAGCTCCCTTCCTAATGAGGAGAGGGGACGACCACAATTCCATAAGGAATGTGGTGGCCGTCCACCCTCCTTATGGAAGGAGGCTTGCCTCCTTTCCTATCTCTCCAATGGAGATTGATTTGATATAAATCAAATTATATTTAATATATATTTGATTTTTATTAAATTAATTGTTGTTGTGTTTTTAGCAACAAATCATGGCCATTGAAAGAAACACAAATTAATGTGGACCATTGGATTTGTGTTGACACATGGATTGAGATCCGTGGATCCCAAAACCCTATAAAAGGAGAGGCACCCCATTGCTCTTCTAGACACATAAGTGAGACAACAAGTCTCTCTCTCCTTTTCTTTCTCTTTCTCTCCCTCTCATGGCCGTCCACCATGGATGCCCTAGAGAGGCTCTCCATCGCCGCGGCACCGTCGTTATGCTGCCCGATGTTTTGCTCGTGGAACTCCGTCTACTTCGGCATGCCTTGCTCGTGAAGAAGACGTCGGATCTCGCGTGTCGAGATCAGGAGATCCACCGCTTGGATCATCAACTTGGATTGCGAGAAGCATGCGGTTCATCCCCGCGCTCGCAAGCGTCTCCTCCGATGGATCGGACTTGAGACAGGAGGTCTCTTCGTTTAGAGACTTGATCGCAACCACACTTCAAGAGGTAAACCTAATACTTGGTTGTGGTTTAGACGAAACGATCCGAGAAGTGTTCTTGGATCATGTGGTTTTGTCACATGAAAATTTTTTAATTTCCGCTGCATAGAACAACTAGTGCGACTAGTCGTTCTTCGTCGTATCCGATACGACAATCACGCTTCCGTGATGCGCTTGAGGATCTAACCATATCCTTCAGGAAGCTCTTAGAATCCTTGTTGCATTACCACTTTTTGTGGTCTAGTTTTTTGGTAATCTGTGGTAGGCATAGATTGTGTATCCCACATTGAATCACGCATTGGATTTCTTATTGAATATGCAAATTGCTATGCTCAGGCCCGCGCTCTTCAACTTGCCGAAATTCTATTGGGTTATCATGTCTTATCCGGATCCTACCAGGGAAGGGTAGCTGAGGGTCTATGAAAAATCTAAAATTCCATTCATGGGAGGATGTAATATCCCTTAGATTGATAATTACTTGCAAGGGTTTGGACTCATACATCTGACCCTCCAAACTACGAACTCACATATTTTAATTTTGGAGGATTTATCATTGGTTGTAGCTTCCACGGATGTGAACTTCTTGGGATATAGGGTCATTGTGATACAAAGAGTGTTCAAATTGCAGTGATTGATTGATGTTCCACAGTTCATTTGAGCTCCTAGACTTTGGTGATTATCGGTGGATCATCTTCATATTCGTGAACTTGGAAAAAGAATTCTATACGATGGAATATCATCCTCTGCTACAAAAAATGAAAGGAAGATCACAATTAGTTCATACTCAGTAATAGATGTTTGTAAATTGTAAGACTTAGTATTAGTCATGTATGTAATTAGTTTTAATCATTTTGGTTGTAAGTAGTTAGATGTTGAGTTTATGATAAATCGTACATGTGTTTGATTCAAGAACGATGATTTTGTGACTTGTATTATTAAAAAATATTACTTTGATTTGTCCATCACCTTGATCATCATAACCTTTAAAGATCACTAAAGATAGTCTATTAATTTGTATAATACAGGAAAATGGATAAGAGTTGGATGAATAAAAGATTTGATGATTTAGCGATTTATAAGAAAGATGTCAATGATTTCTTAGACTGGACATTTTACTATGAATCGCTATTCAATATTATTGGAGGTAAAGGAGATAAGATTCAATGTCCACATGTAAGATGTAAAATACTTTTATTAATAATTGTAGAGGAGTTTACGAGCATCTTGTATTGAATGGGATTTGGCGACATTACACAATTTGGACTTACCACGGAGAATGTCTTCAACATGCTATGGAAACAAATATTGATGCAACTATTGATGACGATCCAATGTAGACAGATGTCGATGGTGGGATATTAGAAATGTTAGATGATATTCAAAAACCTATTTCAGATGAAAGTACAGAACTTGTTCAAAATAGTTTTCGTGAAAAGTTAAAAGATGCAGAAACATCTTTGCCTCCAAGAGTTGAAATATCTCGTCTAAGATTTTTGTTAGACTTATTTAAGATGAAAGTCAAGAATCATTGTACATCGGGGATGATGTTTAACATTTTACACTTAATTCGAAGGATTTTAAGTAATCCTGATAATTTTCCAAAAGATTGGAAGGATGAAAAATCAAGGTACCGATCACTTGGTTTAAATTATGGGAGGAAGAATACAAACTAATTCAAGCATGATTTTGTAAATTAGTTAAATGTGTTCAAGATAAAAAATACAAAAAAGTCTTAGAAATAGAATTTCTATTGATTTTTAGGAAAAGGAAAATGACCGAGTGTCCACTCGGATGAAGGTTTTTGTGGGGACAAAGAGTCGAGACCTCGATAGACAAGTGGAATGGGCCGACGATGCATACACCCCCATTCATGTAAGTTAATTAAGATATACAAAAATTACCCATATGATTTTTTCCTTAATTCAATTTTAAACCAAATATGCAGGAGGAGATTATCAGACTCACTCCAACATGCTCTTTAGATAGCACGAGGACGAGCACCTTACCTCTATCTGTTGAAGAGTGACGGACGCGAAAAATTTCTCTTTAATAAGGTCGTATTATTGTAGTATATGAGATAGATTTCGATTCAGCAAATACCACAACTTCAAATATGTGGTAGTTACTTTTACTTGACAAGTATATCAAGGTCGAACACAATGACACAAGCCTCTGATGAGCGACCCGAGCGACTAAGGTAAGAAGGTATCAATGGTTGTTGCGACCTCAACCTCTCGGATTGGACTCAATCAAGAAAAAGAAAAACCACCAATCAAAATATCAAACAAATCAGGACAACAACAACGGTCTCGCTATTTTATTTTACCTGGTATAGCTACCAGGGTCGAACACAAGGAGCACAATATGGAAAAACCTACGAAGTAGTCGGAAATCAGAAACAAGTGTTTTTGGTGGATTTTTAGATTTTTATTTTTTTGGATTTTTCAATATTAGGAAAAGGCTAAAAATACTAAGAAAACCTCAATCAAACAATTATTAACTACCTCAAAAACACTCAAAAAATTCAAATAAAAATATTTTTGGATTTTAGAAATATTCAGATGTTTTTGTTATTTTTCTTGATTTTTAGTTGTTTTTATAAAAATGAAACAAGTGCAAAAATGCAAGCTACTGTGCATCCAGAATCTAAAGACTATTTAAAAATATCTAAATAGCTATAAAATTCAAGCAATAATTTTATTTAAACTATAAATAAAACCCAACCTACAGAAACTGAAACTGCATTTTTTTATTTTTTAGATTTTTTAATAATTTTTCTAAGTTTTTAGTGTTTTCAATTTTTAGGTTTTTTTATAAATCCAAAAGCAACGAAACTTGGATAGAAGTAAAAGCACACAAAAACAAAGACACAATATTTTTTTGGATTTTTAGAGGGTTTTTAATATTTTTAGTTGATTTTTAAAATTGGACAAAAGCAAAATTTTGGGTTTTTGATTTTTAAAAAATATCAAATGAAAACAAAACGAGTCCAAAAATTCATTCATGAAATTTGGGCTAATATTCAAGCCAATCAAAACCATACAACACACATGGACTAATATGCAAGAAAAATAACTTTCAGGGACCAAACAACACACGCGTCAAAAGTATAGGACCCTTCCTGCATCTTACCCACAAATTTTAGCACATGACGAAACTCATTATTCACAGGGGCATGGATGTAAATAGTAAAACTATGAATTCAAACCATAACATCCATTAATTCTAGGGTAAGATATGCAAATGTCACATAAAGGTACGTGTCGATGCACGTGCACACATACAAACATGACCGAAGTGCAAATACTGAAAACAAAAAGGGCTCACATGCAAATAGTCTACAGTGTACTATTTATTTAACATACTAAATAAGAACACAAAGAAACCACAGGGAAGAAAGTGCAAATTGCCCAGCCACTCGTGCGGGTCATGTGGGGGGGGACAAGTGGCGTGCTCCGGTTGGTTGAAGACAAGTGGCTCTGGCACTTCCACGTAGCGGATCCAACGGCTTTGACGTGAAGGCGAACGTGGGGCATACAGGGTCGTTAAATGTCAAATCTAACGACTTGTCAGGCTCGGGAGATGAATGGCCGAGATGCGACCTGGCGGAGAGGGTCGATCCAACGGTGGAGAAGGCAGCTGGAAGAACTCCTCCCTGGCGAAGTTCGCCGGAGAACTGGTGGCGCTCCGGACGTCTAATGATCGATCAGGAAGAGGGGTTCGACTCACGACGCTCCTCTGCATCGGGTGGTGATGGCGGATGGATCATCCACCGGTTAGATCTTCGAGGCGGTGATGGTGACCTGGGATAGCTCCAGCGAGGTGGATGAGATGCAAGCTGGGGGGTAATCGTGCACTCTTTGACCTGCAGATGATAGCTATTGCTCCGAGGCTTGCTCCGACCAAGGTTATTGGATGAACAACTAAGTGAAGCGACGTGGAACGACGAGGGGAGGTTCCGACAAAGGTGGCGGAAGGAACCTAGCCTGATCTTGGCTCAGTTAGCCAAGATCAGGATGATCAGGATGCGGGGTAAGGATGATGGTGGAACGGGGAGTCGGTCAGAGCGGTTAGGGGAGATCGATGGAGCTCCGACCATCGGATCGAAGCCGGCGGAGGTCCGATGAAAGATTTGAAGATAAATGAAACCAGGATCGAAGGGAGGTATACCTGATGGTCTAAGATCAATCCTGAGCTCTAGGAGGTGAAGTCGAGATGGGTCGTCACCTCGACCATGCTAGGGCAGGCGGGGAGGCTCGAACGCGGCGGAGGTCCGGTCACATGCGTCGAGCTTCGGCTACAGCCACTCAATTCGGCCACCAAGGGTCGCTTCCGAACACTGTCACTGAGGGGAAGGTCTTTAGGGTAGAATGAGGGTCTGTGACGCGAGCTAAGGAGCTGGGCACTGAAATGAAGAATTTATGTGCATTCCCAGGTGACGAGAAGATCGGGCACGATCATGCAAACCAAGAAAGATCTGCCACGCCCTAGGGATCAACGAGGGTGGTTGATCCAAGGGGAAGAGGCGGGCAGTGGACTCGGGGAAAAAGGTGGTCGGATCTGCTCCAGAGATTTTGGAGAAATCGAGCCGGTGAGCCAGATCCGCGAAAGTGGTCCTGGGGGGGCAGTTGACCAAGGTCAACAGTCCCCCGTGGACCAATCAGAAAAATCCGCAGTCCAAATTATTTGCAAGATCATTTAAAAATCGAAAATGATTTTGTTTAAAAATATGTTCAACATGAAAATGTTCCTTATTTTCCAAATTATTTTTTATTGATTTTTATTTATTTTTTTGAAAAATGAATTAAGGTATGTACATTATATAATATTATGTGCATGTATAAAATATTTATTTATTTTTGTTTTAATTTTTTTTGTTTATTTTTGTATAAATAACCCAATTTTATATTTTATTTATTTACAACATAAACTTAGGAGTACATAATAATTTTTATTTTATTTTATGAGTTATTTACAATTATTAAATAAATAGGTATATGTCACATATATACATGGTATGTACAAGGTGGATAGAGACAAAATATTTTGTTTTCTTTTTAATTTTATTTTTTTCGTTTTTATTTTATTTTTAGAAATATATACAAGGTAATAAAAACACCTTTTTGTTTTTATTTTTATGAAAATAAATTATATATATACATATATATAAAGGGATATGTACAAGGATGAGTGGCAATGTCTCTCTCTACTTATTTTATTTGGCGATCAGGCCCATGTTGGGCCCTCTCTTGGGTTCAGGTCACTCAATATTTATTCTAAATATTTGCTCTTTCTTTTATTCTTTATTCGTTTCTTTTTACACAAATGCACGCTAATTGTTGAGTATTAACAAATGCATGCTTTTTGGTAACTTATTGTATTTACAATTATATACATGGTGTTTTGCCAAAATATCTAGCTAAAATAAAAGAATAAAGAGCGATGAATGGGGATTCATCACCCTCCTAGTTTATTCATAGAAAATTATTGATTAAATATTGAGCAATTAAATTCTAAACATAGGTCTTCATAGGTAGAGGTGATGTACAATACATAATAATATTGCAAATATATATGCAAATAAAATGATGTAGAGATAAAGTGATATGCAATGATAGAATAATATGATGCATGTATTTTCCTTTGGTTTTAAATGCAATTAAAAAGAGATGCAAATGCAACAAATGCTCTATAGTGCAAACAATTATCCATAAGTACAAATATACCCTAAAATTATCAAATCATTGAGCAATAAATTAAGGGTTGATTTCAGAGATAAATTGAGCAACAAGGATAAATAATGTCACTATAAATAATGAGCAGGAGATACTATAGACCTCAAAATATAACACATTCAATTAACTATCAAAACAAGAAATAAATGATGTCCTTATATAGAGAATGGAATTAGCAACACAATGACATTGAAATCAACTAAGTTCATATGCTCAAGATCTGATCATTTAAGTCCAAGGGGATAATTGTAATAAAATGCATAAATATATATAGATAAATAATCACAAATATACCCCTGGAGGGGTATATTTACAATTAATTAAATCTGAAGGGGCCTCACTATAATTTTTCCTTGAGCACGAGGCCTTTTGGTAATTAAGAGGACCCAATGGGGCCTACTTGCAATTTCACCAGAGGCGCATGTGAGGCACGCACGTAGGGACCTGTATGCAATATTTGAGAATGGCAGGGGCACCAACGCGAATTTTCCATCCCCCGCACGTGCGAGGCATGTGGAATAAGGTGTGGACCTAGGCTCGGGATCCGAGCCTACATGTGGCATGGAGGAAGAGGCTCGACTGGTCTGAGGCTCTTTCCATGGAGGGAGATCGGACGAAGTGATGTGGATGCGTCTAGGCAGTTGGATGGCCACTGAGGAGGCATCATCCAATGACCGTTGTATGTTCTGGACGCCGACCTCCGTCGCAAAGACGGCGACGATGTTGGGCCTCCAACAAGGGGTCTCTTTCTCCTCCGTGCTCCTCCAAGATGCTTGAATCTTGGGGAGGCTTCCCTGATGTCAGGTGAAGCGGTTGTTGGCAAATAACGAAGCCGGCGGAGGAAGGCAAGTTCTGGCAGCGAAAGCTCGCTGGAGGTGGTGGAAGACTATTGGAGTAGCGATGTGGAGTATGGTCATTGAATGATGTGTAACTGCAGTTGTTAGGAATAGCCGAATTGTGCGCGGATGGGGCATATGAGAAGTGGGAGTCCATAGGGGGAGGAGGAGCGAGGGACCTGGGTCTCATCTCCGACAAACAAAAGAGGAGGTGTGGCAGAGGTGCTTAGGGCTTTGGAGAAGGGAGAGGGTGAGCGGAAGGTACGACGAAGGTGCTGATGATATGATGAAGGTAAGTGAGTGGTTGAGTGATGGTGAAGGTGGATGAGTGTCACGAGATAATTATGAGAAAATATAAAGAAAAGAAAAAGGGCAAATATGGAGGATTCGAGGAGAAGAATGGTGGGCGAATTTGTCTTTGACTGAGGTCCCGAGGGGACCTCCGGTCATTGCATGACCCTCTCAGCCACGACGAGATGCTCAGCGGGCCAGAGATATCGTGATAAGGTCGGAGAACCATGGGTCAACACCATAGGTGAACGACCGTCGTTGCCTCGACGATCTTCCCCTCCGCTATCACTGAAGGGGCGGTGGAAACTGGGCCAATGCCTGGGAATTAGTGGATGGTCGTAGAAGTGAGCGAATACAGAGTATTTATGGTGGTTGGGCGGAAGTTACAGATGGAGGAGCGGATGTTTTGAACGATGAATGAAGGCACTAGGGTTTGGGATCTGGAGCAATGAAGAGTGGGCGACGATGGAGGGTCGAGGAGTTACATGGTGGTGGCGTTAATTCGATGAGAGGTTGATCGAAACGATGGCTAAAACAGGAAGGGCGTTGAGCGTTGGTGAGGCGAAACAGTTTGGATCGGGCGAGATGGAGGTAGGAGATGAGAATCTAGCTATTGGTTCAAGTGACCAACAAATGCTATTGAGGCGTAGGTGGAGGGATTGGATCTGATCCATCAGATTCGATCGAGTAATGAGGGGAGAGGCGGTAGCGAACAGTTTGGATGAGATCTTGGGATCTCATCCAAGGGAGAAGGGAATAGTGGTGATGTGGAGGTTGACTGGGCATTGGTTGGATGAGGATCATATGGAAGAGAAGAGGGTGGTAGGGTACGGTGGAGATGTAATTATGGGGCTTGATCAAATGGCTGAGATGGAAGCGCCAAAGGACGACTAGGGTGGAGGTGTGGAAAAGGGGATCCAAAGGTTCTGGAGGCAGTTTGGTGGTGCACGGAGATGCAACCGCGTGGTGGCTCCAGAGAATGCCACATGGCTGCACCATAATATTCACAAAATGAAAATAAAAGGAAAATAACAAATAAATAGAAGAGAGTCGAATCAACAAAAAGTCAAAACATAAAAGTTTTAAATCTTGATGAGATATACAAGTTTCATGTTGACCAAAAAATCAAAAGAGGTCACTTGTACAAAGGAGAATTTTTGCAAGTATTTTTAAGGACTTAAAAACACTTATTTTAAGGGTTTACTATTTTTTGTATTTTTAATTTCTTTTTAAAGTCAAAATAAATATGTGCAATATTTAATTTATTTTTTAGAGATTTTTAATAAAAGAGAAAAATAAAGGAAATATTAGTATTAAATACAATAAATTAGGGTAAGTGTTAATTACAAGAGAGAGGATTATTAACAAAGATACAGAATCAATGAAGATTTCGAACAAAGTTCTTATTCTTTGAGGATAAAAAGGGAGAATAGTGACTATTCCTCAGAGACTCACCAAAGAGGACTTTGTCCAAGCCATAGGTCTGGAACATTATGGACGTATATGATGTGGTGGATGGGGAGCGACGATACGTACATGGTACATAACTGGTGGTAGTGGGTCTACATCATCGCCGCAATGAAGCGAGAGGGAGAGAGAGTTGGAGAGAGAGAGATGCGAGGCGTCAAGGCTAAGATGTCTGCACAAGAAGAGGAGATGGCCATGATGTGTTCTGACATGGCAAAGATGTCCGTGTAGGATGAGGAGATGTTATCAAGATGCATTCGAACATGGCAAACGTCATGGCTTACATTCATTGTCTCGAGAGACATGACAACCCACCCACAACACCAACATGACTTGAGGATGATGAAGAGGAGAGCGAGGAGGAGGAGACTATGTTTTAGAATTTATGTTTGTATATATATATATATATATATATATATATATATATGCTAACATTGAGAAATTCAATGTAGTTTGATGAGATTGGATTTTCTATAATACAATTTTAAGATTATGTAGCAAAATTCTTTGGTATTTTTTTGAGATGAAATACCTTTTTGTCGTAGAATGTTTATTGTGAATTTGTTGCAGTAGCAGGAAATTGAATCGAGTGCAACATTTTTTTGCATTTCGAGTTTTATAAGCGACAGTTGACAACCGTCCCTTATACCCATCCCTCTAGAACAGGTGGGCTTACTAGTTGTAATTAGGGGGGTATGCTGATTTAGCCGAATTTCTGCGGTCTTAAGTTCCACACAAAGCGGGAACTCAGTCGAGGTGTAGACCACTCAGAAATCCAACTAAAATCAATAATTAACCCACACAATAGATATCAAGAAATGACAAGCAAATGTGAAGTTAAAATTTATTTTTAACTCTACAAACAAGGTGTATAGAAGCAAGTATGCAGAGAGTTCGAACACAGGGAGCAAGGCAGGATAGATCAAGCAGTGATGTGTGTGAATGTGATTGAGATGTCTACACTATGCAATGTAAATGTTTTTGTGGATTTTTAATTTTAATTTTTTTATTTTTTATTTTTAATTTTGTATTTTGATTTTCTTTTTACTGATTTTGTATTTTCTTTTTATATTTTATATTTTTATATTTTTTCTTTTTCAATATAGGAATATATACAATATAAGGAAGAGATGCATACAAGAGAGAGAGAGGAGATATATATAGGTAAAAATGCTCAAAAATCAGGAAATGAAATATTTTTGGTCTTTTTATAATTTTAAGATGTTTTTGTGATTTTGGGGGGTTTTTCTAAATGTTTTTTTGGTATTTTTAAATATCAAAATAAGGGAAAACAGTGGACTAGATTGCTGGCCGAAATCAAAATGAGAGTGAAAAATACTAGATAGTACCCAAAATTCCTCAAATTATTTTTAAAATATAGACAATAATATAAGGAAGACACAGCAACTGAGTTATATTTTTCTGATTTTTCTAGGATTTTTTAAAGATTTTAGAGGTTTTCAAATTTTTAAGGTTTTTCTTTTGAAGTTTTTAGTGATTTTTTGACTGACAATAATAGGTGATGAAACAAGCAAAATATTTTTTTTTGGAATTTTTCAAAATGTTTTTATAATTTTTATGGGTTTTCTAATGCAAACAGTAAGAAAAATGCATGTTTTTTATTTTTAATAAATATGGAAATGCAACAAAATGCAAATGCAAAAATATGGCGTGGAAGTGCAAGTTAACAAGAGCTTAATGTGATTTTTGGGGATTTTTCAGAGTTAATATGATGCCTTAAATAAATAGAGCAAGCACACAAAAATATTCAGCCCGGCAAGGGTATATATGCAAATACACAAACATCCAGGGGCATACATGCAATTTTCCACAAAATCTAACTCTGAATATTTAATTTTATGGACCAATCCCAAATACCCAAACCCGGGAGGGTCTTTCTGCAAATAACCCACAAGGGCGCGTGACTGGCACGCGCCTAGCAGGGACCTGTTCGTAATATCAAAAACCTCCGGGGGCTCACTTGCAATATTTCCAAAGTTTTTACAGTTGAACTAAAAGTTAGAGTACTGAAACGAAATCCACAAAAGGCCAAGGGCCTCTCTGCAAAAAGCCCACGCCTCATGTGAACAGGTCACGTGAGGTGACGTGGCCGAGGCCCCAGTTGCAAATACCTAAAGTTCGAGGGCCAAATTGTAAATTTTACAAAAGTTTTAAACTACCATTTAAAGTTTATGGACTAAAAGAAATTTACAAATGTGCGGGGGATCTACTTGCAAAATTCCCAAGCAAAGGAGATCTGACGGCGGATGGATTCTGGCGACGCGTGGCTGTGATCTGACGGTCAGCTAGCAGGCGAGATCGAACGACTATGGGCCGTTCACTTGACGCTTGGCGCGATCTCCTCGAACGATACCACTTCGCTCTCCAACGGTCGCGATTAGAAGATCTGGTCGATGAGGGACGACTGTGGTTGTGCGAATCGAACGGTGGACGATGGATCTGGGGCCTCCCTTGATCGGACAGCTGAAAGGCCTGGAGGAAGAACGCGGAAGAAGGTCGGTGATGGCGAACTTCCGTGACCTCCCCCACCCTCCTTCGTCGGCGTTCAGAGCTCAAAAGGGCCCAGAAATCTTCCTGCAGGCGTTCTCCAGGTCCGGGGAGCTTCAAAATGGCCGGAGGGGTACTGGTTCTCGCCTACGATGGCGGCGGAGCTCGGGACCTCCAGTTATCTCCGGCGAGCCCAAAAATGCTCCCAGATGTCGCTCAAATGCTCGTACCTGCAAGAAAAAGGTGATAGAGCCCAGGGCAAGATGCTTGGACTCTGTGGAAGATGGAAAAGAGGCGTAAATCGATAGGGTGGCGCTCGGCTGGAGGTGCGCTCCGGCAAGATGAATGGATTGGACAAATTGATCGATGGAAGCGAGGTTTTCTTGAGGGTTTTTTATTCTAAGATTATGGCTAGAAGAATGCAAGAAAATCTAAGGGAAAATAACCACCTCAAGGGCCCGGGGGCCCGAGGTTAAAGTACCTCGACGGGGGTTGGCCGGAGGTCGATGGAACACCCAGATCTGTGCTGCTCCGCCTCCTTGACGAGCTAATCCTGGAGCTGTCACCTCCAGGAATCGATTGAGATCACAAGGGGCATGAGAGGGACCAAGAATAGGGTTCAAGTTTGAATGGAAGGTCGGGTGTTCAATATATTCGGTTTGACCTTGTGACAGGGGCGGTCCAAAGAACGAAGATTATCGAGCAAATCTTTGATTCACGGCCCGAGATGATCCTTGGGCGTGAATCACCAATCAACAAGGAAGAAAAGTTGTGTAGATCACAACATCAAAGGGTGCAAGGTGCGCCCTCCAAAAAATCCTCGAAGATGGTCGAAACTGACATCTGACAAGAGCTACAGGACCTAGGGCAGACAGTTGACCGAGGTCAACTGCGACTGCCCCCTGGTTGGTCCACGTGGACCAACCAGGAAAAAGGTCCTAAAAAAGATTTAAAAATTCAATTAAAAATCGAAAATGATTTTATTAATTTTAGGTTAAAAAATATTTGTTATTTTATGTAGTATTTTATTCTGATTTTTAATTATTTTTATGAGGTATATTTTTACAAGTTTACTTTTATACCCTTTATAGGTATACTATCTATATATTTTATTCTTTTATTTTTATTTTATGTATTTAATTTTATTATTTTTATTTAGTATTTTATAAAATTTTAAAATACTTTTATACACACAAATATATTTTTACTTTATTTTTATGAAGTATTTTGTACACTTAATAAAATATAAGTATTGTTTATATAGGTATGCATACAGGTATTTTACCTATGTCCTTTATATACAAGTATTTTATTTTGAGTTTTCTTTGAGTTTTTATTCTGATTTTAATACACATATTTATTATAAATAATATTTACATAATTATAAAAATATGAAATTACAAAAATAATGAATAAATAATAAATTGAATATTTTAATCAGTACAAGTATACTACAAGGGTCCAAAACTCAACTTTCAAACTGTAACTCCGAAAAATACAAAACCACCTCCACTAAATAGATTATTTTATGATATTTACAATTAAAGTGAGTTTGGTACATTTCGAGTTTTTATTTGCAAGATACGGGTCTGGGAAGTTGGAGTTTTGAAATCTTATTCAGACCATGACTTTTTATCTGTACATTATTTTTTTGTGAAATCAATTTTGTATTTTTACTTATTTAATTATCTACAACTTTCATGTACAAAGTTTCTTTGTTTGAGGTATAAAAAGTGGAACCAAAAATAGATCCCAAAATGAATAAAGAATGAATTAAATCAAAGGAATTTCTACTGTGTTTTTGGCCCTTATCTCCCCCTACTTCATTCCTTGTCGACCTATTCATCAAGATGCCTAGGTCTCGGGGTTTTGGGTCATAAAATATTTACAATATTTTATTCTTTTTCTTTTCTTTTATTTATTCTATAATTTTGGCTTTAAATACATCATTTTATACACTATTTGGATGATGCACATGCATGATGGTATTTACACGCATTTGCTAGGGTTTTTGATGCCAAAATGATAGAATAAAGTTGATGAAATGTGGCTTCATCATCCCCCTATACTTTACCTTTGCTAGTCCCTAGCAAACACTTATGCAATAAGTGCAGAAAGAAAAAGAAGAAAGTGGATTTAGTTTAATTATCGAACTTGTCTTCACAAAATCAAAGTTTGGAGCTTAAGTTAGACCTTTGAAATTTTAGTGCGGGCGGAACCTTAATGAGAACCGGATTTGAAATCCAACAGTCCTTGAGAATCCCAAAACTCTGCTCAAGTCTCCTCAATAGCCAGGTCAGAAATACTTCAACTCATGCGCAAACCCTTACGATTATGAATCTGACTCGTACAGTGTAAGTGATGGTGGCTCTTCCCAACTGAAATGACAAAGAGACTAACTTCTCCGATATGACAACCCAATGATTCCCCAATCCAACAACTCGTCCCTCAAGGAGCAGGGTATTCCCTTCTAAGTTCAAGTGGCAACCAACCCAAGAGGAGGGGGTGAAGAGAAGAATGGACGGTAGCCGGTGTAGCTACCTATCCTAGGATGCAAGACCAGTGTAGTCAAGTCATCCAGCTGCAGGCTCAGATGATTTGACTTTGAAGCTCAAGCTTGCTTATTTGACTTTACAACATATGTACACTCCGGCAGGCATTTTTACTTTTGTACAGGCCTATCCACTTTTTTGGAGTTTTTGTTTTTTGCATTTTTTTGAATACTATACACAGCAGTAAATACATAGGGAGTTTTTCCTCTTGAGCCGGTAGATTATCCCTCTTTTGAAGCTTTATTGCAACCCACAATCTTCTATCCTCGAAACTCATCATTACTGGACTGGTTGGGGCGCACTTTCCTCCCTAGAGGAGGACAAGTGTTTCCACCTGTGTGCGTCTCATACCGGCAAATCCAATCCCCACACCACTCCAACTGAGTTGAGCCATGTGAAAGGTGCAAGTGTCTAAGTTAGGTCATTATCAACAAGAGTCGTGCATGTGTTCCGAAATACTCTACTTAGGCAGTCAAGAATCCATTGAATCAAGTCTCGTGATCCTCAAAGAATTAAGTCAACTAGACCTGAAGTACCTCAAACCCAGTTCCTATAAGGTTCCTGTTATTAGGTAGATTTTAAGGTCCAATCAAGCTCCAATCTTCGGATTTTACTTAGACTCGTTCAACCATCAAACTCGGTCCGAAAAATGCTAATGCTATGCAATGCAATGTAGAAAGTATTTTTGTGATGCAATTTTCAAAGATTTTGAAATTTTTACGGATTTTTGAAAAGATGATGCTGATGCATATGCATTTTTTTGTTTTTGTATTTTTCAACAAGATTTTGCAAATGTTTTTGGAAATTTTGAAAACAAAAATATTTTGGCTAAAAAATAGGTGAAAATATGTACACGGGAGTGCTTCTTATATATATACAAGAACTGGATTTAAAGAATTTACAAGGGTAAGTGATCAATTTTATACGTATATATAGTGGATTTTGGTGTGATGCAGTATTCCTCAAACTTATTTGACACAAGCTTTTCACACAATTTTTGAAAACTATAGTCCAAAATAGTTTTTACAAACATTTTTGCAAACATGTACACACATTTGAAAATCATTTTGCAAAGGTTTTCAAACAGTATAAATAGAGTTTTCAAAATGTTTTTGCAACCATTTTTCAAACCATTTGCAAATCAATTTTCAAACATTTTATTTCACACAAAGAAAAAAATTTTATAAATCACACAATTTTACACAGGTTGAAAACATGTAACAAAATATTTTCAAAATAGTTTTTCAATAAACGTTCACAAAGATTTTCAAACTATTTTTCAAACATTTTGCAAAAAAAACATTTTCACCTGATTTATTAATCAGTAAATACAAAAAGAATTTGAGGAATGGTAACATCTTTTTATTAAGGATTTTAATGAATTTTAAAGAATTATTATCCATATTATTAAGAAAATACGAAAGTACGAGTTATGGCTAAAGTATATACATAGTATTTACGACCCCCCTATACTTAGCTTGAGCTATGTCCTCATAGATCGGAGAGAAAAGAGAAGACATAACTCGTACTAAGTATAGGCAAATCTAAAGAATAAATGAATGAACCAATGAGAAGTTGACCGTCCCCCTATACTTAGGATCAAATAATCCTAAGTATAGCAGACTGTATACAAAGCAGGGAGGGTCAAGGGTGGGAATGAAAAGATCGTACTCAGATTGTCTCCCCCTATACTTAGGGTAAGATACCCCTAAGTATAGACAAGAAGAGGAGACAAAGGAGAGGATCGAAAAGAATAGAATCACTCGGGGTTCACAACGCCCTATACTTAGGACAAAGTACGTCCTAAGTATAGAAAACTGTCTACAAGGGGCGACACCTTTTTGATAGATACAGGATATAGAAGAGGAAAAGAAGAAAAGAAGAAAAGATAAAAAGATATCAACAGATGGATATATACAGCAGAAGATGGAAGTGATAATCATGTACGAGATGCAAATGATCGGAGTCAAAGAACATATCTCATACCAGAAGAATGGGGACAACGTCAACGGTCGGCAGATCATGATCTAGATATAGCTTCAGGCGCTGACCGTTAACACAGAAGGTAGAGGAAGATGACGGCTCAGATATATCAATGCTACCATTTTCATGTACCTTCCTGACCACATAAGGACCTTTTCACTTGCTCTGTAATTTCCCTGGAAATAATTTTAGCCTGGAATCAAACAACCATACACGCTGATCTGGCTCAAATTGTTTATGGCTGATATGAGAATCATGCCATGTCTTTACTTTCTCCTTATACTGTAGGCTGCTAGAAAAGGCTGTATCTCTCAGTTCTTTCAGGGCTGCCAACTCTGCTCTTCTCTGATCTCCTATACTCTCAGGATCCAATAATAGCTCAGTTACTGCCCAGAGTTACTTATGCTTTATCTCCACAGGAAGATGGCACGGCTTGCCATAGACGAGACGAAAGGGAGATGTCCCCAATGGATTCTTGAAAGAAGTCCGATAGGCCCACAAGATCGAGTCCAAAAGGTGTGACCAATCCTTTCGGTCTGCGCGGACAACTTTCTGCAAGATAGTTTTTATCTCCTGGTTCGATACTTCGGCAAGACCATTAGTCTGAGGGTGATATGGCGTAGAAACCCGATGGTCAATGCCGAACTCGTCTGCAAGGGCCCTAACCTTGTCATTGATGAAATGAGACCCCCCATCTGAAATCAAGACTCTAGGTACCCCAAACCATGAAATGATATTTTTTCCTCAAGAATTTGCATACGGTTTTAGCATCTGCGGCTCGGGTGGGGATGGTCTCAACCCATCGGCTGACATAATCCACAGCGAGCAAAATATGCTCGAATCCCTGACTCTTAGGAAATGTGCCCATGAAATCAATCCCCCATGCATCAAAAACCTCACAAAAGTGAATGGGTTGCATGGGCATCATGTCTCTCTGTCCGCAGGTTCCCATCTTCTGACAGTCAGTACATCTCTTCACGAACTCATCTGAATCCTTGAAGAGAGTAGGCCACCAAAGGCCGTATTGAAGCACCTTCTGTGCTGTCCTTTTTCCAGAATGATGTCCCCCTGCCTCAAGCTTGTGGCAATATGTGAGGACGCTATGCTGCTCTTCCTGAGGAATGCACCTCCTCCAGATGCTATCCCCTCCTTCATGATAAAGGACGGGATCCTCCCAATGGTAAAACTTGGCCTTAGCTAGGAAGGTCTCAAGTTTCTACCTGGGCCAACACTGAGGGACCGTCTTGGCAACAAGATAGTTTACAAAGTCTGCATACCATGGGAGTGAGGTGATAGCCAAGATCGCCTCGTCTGGAAATGTCTCTGTGATAGGTGCGATGGGCTCAGATTCCTCAAGATTCTCCAAAATGGGAGAGATGATCCGCCACCACATTTTTAACTCCAGGCTTATCCTTAATCTCAATATCAAACTCCTGGAGCAGAAGGATCCATCTGGTAAGACAAGCTTTGGCATCCTTCTTGGCCATTAAGTACCGGATGGCGGTGTGATCGGTGTAAATGGTCACTCTAGATCCGAGAATATATGATCTGTACTTATCCAAAGCAAAGACTACGGCCAACATCTCTTTCTCAATCACAGTATAATTCCGCTAAGCGGCATCCAAAGTCCGGCTGGCGTAGTGAATGACAAACGGCAATCCATCCCTCCACTGTCCAAGCACAACCCCAACGGCAAAATCTGAAGCATCTGTCATGATCTCGAATGGGAGAGACCAATCGGGTGGCTGAAGGACAGAAGCCGTGACAACCATATTCTTGAGAGTCTCAAACGACACAAGACACTTATCATCTACAATGAACTCGGTGTCTTTCGTCAGCAAATCAGTAAGCGGCCGGGCAATTGACTGAAGTCATGAATGAACCATCGGTAGAAACCGACATGCCCCAGAAAAGACCGCAATTGACGCAAATTGGACGGCGGAGTGAGTTTTCTGATGATATCCACCTTGGCCGGATCGACCTCCATGCCCCTGTCGGAGATGATATGACCAAGGACCGTCCCTTGAGTCACCATGAAGTGACTCTTCTCCCAAGATAAGACAAGATTGACCTCAATGCAGCGCTGAAGCACACGGTCTAGGCAGTCAAGACAAGCATCAAACCCATCGCCATAGACCGAGAAGTCATCCATGAAGACCTCTAGACAATCACCCACCATGTCCGAGAAATGGACAACATGCACCTTTGGAATGTCGCGGGGCGTTACATAGACCAAAGGGCATCCGTCTGAAAGCATAAGTCCCAAACGGACAGGTGAATGTCGTTTTCTCTTGGTCTTCGGGCGTAATGGCCACTTGATTATAACCGGAGTACCCGTCGAGAAAGCAGTAATGACTCTTCCCAGCCAGTCTTTCGATAATCTGATCAATGAATGGCAATGGGAAATGATCCTTCTTGATGGCCTGATTCAATCGTCTGTAGTCCACACAGACCCTCCAAGAAGTTGGTACCCGGGTAGCTATCTCCTCTCCAGACTCATTCACAACTATAGTGATACCCATCTTCTTGGGTACCACATGTAATGGACTAACCCACTTGGAGTCGGAGATGGGGTAGATAAAATCGGCGCTCCACCACCTTGATATTTCTTTCATGACCACATCTCGAAGATTCGGGTTCAACCATCGCTGGAACTCACGCGATGGTCTAGCGTCCTCCTCAAGATAGATGTGGTGGGAGCACAGAGCCGAACTAATCCCCTGGAGATCAACTATACTCCATCCTATCTCCTTGCGGTTTCTTTCAAGAACCTCCATCAGACGAGATTCTTGTTCTCCAGTCAAATCTGCTGAGATAATGACTGGGTGCATATCTTGCTCACCCGTAAGGAATCTATACTTCAGCGACTACGACAGAGGTTTCTGTTCTAGACAACTGAGAGGTGGCAGATCTGGCTTCTGATATGCCTGTGTGAAGGCGACAAGGTCTGCATGAGAGAACTCTCGCTCTGCATGAATTTCTGACGAAGGGAAGCTTGTTGAATCATCTATGAACTGCACTGGCTCGCACTCCGTCCTAGCTGTCGGCTCAGAAGGAATCAGACATGGCAAATAGTCATCAAAATTATCCCAATCAATGTCTGAATCCGAGGGATCTGAATTAGAAGAACATGACTGAAAATCATCACCACTCGTCCCAACACTGTCAGCCTCAACTTTATCCTCATCCAGGGGTGTGCTCTCCAGGCTCTCAACTGCCATAAGCTTTAAATACAGGGAATCTTTAGGCAAGGAGAGGGTCTGTGCTACGAGATCTGTCCAAATGGATTCATCATCTGTCATCACAAAATCACACTCCTGGTGGATGTCTAGCTCGTCCTCTGTCATCTGCGTGGCTTCGCTGGACTGATCTGAGCATTCTAGTTCTCTGGCTCTGGTTTCCTCGATCGTCTCTATTTGTATGGTTTTGCCCTCTACGCGAAAGCATACCTTCCCGCTATCATGATCGGTCACCGCCTTGGCTGTGGCCAAGAATGGGCGTCCAAGTATGATGGGGGTATCGGTTACTGATTCAGGGATCTCCATGTCCAACACAACGAAGTCTACGGGGAATTTCAGGCCCTGAATGGTAATGACCACGTCTTTCAATAACCCCTTCGGCCTCTTAATCGACCTATCAGCAAACTGAAGGACCGTCCTGCTCCGAAGAAGAGGACCAAACTCGAATTGGTCAAGTAAGGCTGCCGGAAGAAGGTTAATCGAAGAGCCGTTGTCTAATAGAGTACGATCAAACTGCTGCTCGTGAATCTCGCATCTGACATAGGGAGCTCCTGCATCCGGTCGCTTGGCTGGCAGTTTGTTTTAAATGGTGCAACAAGTGGAATAAGTGAGCACATGGATTTGATCTCTGTGGTTCCTCCTCTTCCTATAGATGATAGTTTTCTCCTTCAAGTTCTTTTTGAAGAGGGGGATGTGCTCAAGTGCTTCCTGTAGAGTCAGCTAAATGTGGAATCTATCTATCATCTGATTGCTGCACTCTACCTGTTGATCTTTTTTGGGATTTTCTTTTTTGTTCCCCTTCGCCCGGCGGAGTGCTTCAGGAAAGGGGATAGTAGGGGCCTCCTCAGATGGAGGGCTAGGAATCGGTCCCTGTGCCTGTGAAGGAATGGAGTCCATACAATGATCATCATCATGCAATACATATGGATATGAAATGTGAACAGAAACCTTTCCTTTATTCATATTTTTTGTTCTTTTTGCTGGTACCACAGTCCATAGATAAAAAAGGTGGTAACACCACAGATGGAAGCTCAACAAAAGTAGATGTGGTGGCCTCCGTACCACCACCGGCACCTGTCTTCACAGCATCAGCACCGCGCTCTGGCTCTGCATCAAAAATGGTGGCATCAGCACCACCGTTTGCATCAGGTATCATGATGGCCTCAGTATCGTCATCTGGATCTCCATCATTGGTGGCATCAGCACCACCATCATCAACATCATCATCAGCGGCATCAGCACCGCTACTCTGCTCATCTGGCGCTCTGGATTCTGCATGTGACTGTCTCTCAGATGAGGCACCGCCAGCTGGCATCCTACCGCTCCTAGTGGTCACAAAATCAGCATCATACAAAGAAGAAGACATGTCACTCAAATAGTCACTAGGAGAGGTATCCTCTGTAAACTCTACCTGCTCAGACTTTCTTTTCAGATTGTTCGGATTTGGTTCAATCTGAGCTGGTATGGCAGCTTTTCCTTTGATCAAGTCCCTCACCTCCTGTCGGAACTCATCCATATCTCGCCGATAGGATTCCCGATGTTCAGAGAGTAGTCGGGCGAGGTCATTTAATGCTGGGTTCTCAAAGGCAGGTACCTGAGAACCGGATGTATTCCCCTGCTGGGAATGAGGTTGCTGCTGCTGTTACTGGGGAGGATGGGAATAAGACTGATGAGGCTGCTGACACTGCCGCCACTGCTGGTTGTTGTAGGCGGGACGAGGACCATTCTGGTATTGCGGCTGGGCGTACTGGGGCTGTTGCTGCTGCTGTGGCTGGCTGTCCTGCTGTCCTTGAGCTGGAGGTTGCTACTGAGATGAGGAGCCACCGTTGCCCCAACGGAATCCGGGTGATCGTGACGAATCTTGGGCTGAGGGTACCGGTCGTACCGAATCCCATTAACTTCCAGCAATGGCTCCTGTTCGAAGGAGGGAGGGGGAGAACTGCCAATGGCTGGTCCGGCTGATATACCACCATCTGAGTGTCCTGAGATGGTGGCTGTGATGGGTAGTACGGTAGCTGCGGCACTGGCTCTGCCTGGATGTAGTTGACCTGGCGGTGTGAGGCAGGGGGCTGGATAGAGCTGCTACTGCTCGGATCGGCCCGTGACCTGGGAGGCTGCTGAATGAGTGTCTGTGCCTCCTGAATGCAAAGAATTTGAGTCTTTAGGTCACTCATGGTTTTGGTAAGAAGATCCATCTGGGCTAGACCTTGGTTTTTCTTCTTCTCGAGGATCTCCATGCGGTCCAACTTCTCACTGATGATTCCCATGTCGGCTGCGGCGGACTCTGCTTGGGCTACGGCTATCGACGAAGTGTTGGGAGCGGCATCGATGCGGGCGATCCTCTGAAATGATCCTCCTCTTTGGGGTGGCTTTTGCTGTGTGTAGACTCTGGCTTGGGTCATCACGGTCGAGTTTTCTGCCATGCCTTCATAAATGGCCCAGACATCGTCTTCACCCTTGGAAAAGTATGATCCACCACAAGAGGCATTTACAAGCCCTTGCAGCTCCGGTGTCAACCTACAAGAAACTCTGAACCAGATTGGGATTTGATATGTCACGGTGTGGACACCGATCAATGAGCTCTCAGAATCGATCCCAAGCTTCATGGAATTGTTCATTAGGGATCATGGTAAAATTGCTGATCATAGCTCTAGCTGCATTAGTCCGGTCGAGAGGGTAGTATTTCTTCAAGTATGCGGTCCGAAGATCTGCCCAAGTGTCGATGAACCTCCCGAAATGTTTGAGCCAGTACGCAGCTCTGTCAACTAAAGAGAAGGGGAAGGCTATCATCTTGATAGTATCCTCGGTCATCAGCCTATCATGAATGGTGCTGCAGATCATTTTAAATTCTTGTAAGTGGAGGTGTGGCTCTTCGGTCGACAACCCATGGAATTTGGGTAGAAGCTGAATAGTGTGGGGACGAAGCTCGAAATCTCCATGGATGGGAGGAAGTCAGATCCACCGATGTGTGAGGGAAGCTGTAGGATTGTGCAATTCCCTCATGATCGTCTGTGGTGATCTCTCAGCGTCAGGATCTCCTCCTTCTGCAACGGGTATATCTCCTCCACCACCTGCGGCTCTGTTCTCTCGATCTGCTCTCATCTGCGCCAGCTCTCTCATCACATCACCCATAAATGCTCCCTGGTCTCTGATCTGCCTCTGCATTGTCTCCAGGGAGGCTAGTAGTGAATTGTTGATGGCAGCTTGATCAAATAGAAATTGAGGTTGCTCCTGCTCATCATGGTGATCTCCTCTTTCTGCCATGGCTGGGTTCTCTGAAAAGGCAAAAGAACCCATCTCAGGTGCTGACAAATGATCTGAGCTTTGTGATGCACTGAATTCTGAAACTTTTGGACTGATGGAAGGAGAATGGTGGTCGAGGGGGAACAGAGTGGAAGTGAACTCAGGCTTGGAGAGCGGACTCTCCGAGGTTGTCCTAGATGAATAAGGAGGAGTGTTGGATAGCGGTGCTGACAAAGTCGGCCTAAGAGATCTCTGTCCCATCATCTTTGTTATTGAGAAGAAGAAGGCTTAAGAAATGAGGAAGAGAGGGGCAAAATTGCGCACGATTGTCCAGTGTTTTTGATCTTGACCTAAAATCGACTAGCAATCGAACACAAAGCAAGGGCATTCATCAACTCAACACGTGAAGCCGTAAGGGTTCGGCTTTTATCTTTGTAGTTTTTAGCTTAAATTCAGGAAGTTATCTTTCATCGAGTCCTTAGAGCGCTACGCCTAAAGGAGGGAGAATACTGCCGGAAGAGTATCCTGTACTTGTCCTCCTCCTGTGTAACCTGTAGTCTGCACTTTTTAAGATCCTTGTAACCCTTCCTGGATCCCTACTCAGCCAAAGAAATAGAGAAAGGAAGCCAATAGGCAAAACCGATACTTCGGAACTCGCTCGCAACGGAATCACCCGTGAGCATGCAAGAACCTACTCGGACGCAAGACGATGAGACAGACACCCCCGTGAAGGCATGGCCTCGGCTCGATACTTCGGACAAGGTCGATGCTCTACACAATAGAGAGTCACCAATGTTGACCAAGCCCTACTTGTCCACGTACGATAGAAGAGCTAATACTTCGGAAATCCAGGCGATACACAAGGCAGCCACAGACTGGGTTTTGGACTCTAATCCTTACGAAGCACTCAACTCACTTGGAAGGAGACCTTCCCATGCAACCTGAAGACAAGTGAGGGTGTGACTCTCTCCAATCAATGAGTCCAATTACCAATTTAGGTCAAAGTTTTCTTAGCAGCCCCTTTTTTAATTTTTTTGGTGTTATCGCTTCTTTTGAGTAGATTCAAACAAGCGCCTAACGTTTTTGTTTTTTTCTTGATTCCTATTTGATCCAAAAACAGAGGGAGAATAGAGTCGGAAAAGCCAATGCAAGTGACACTAAGATGGAAATCTCACCTTAGTGCCTAAATGATGAATGCAAAGTGAGAAGATTTACAGTGACTCCCAGCTCTCTCCATGCGGGATGCAAAGCAGGAATTTATAAACCTATACCACATGCCGATATGCAAGCGGAAATCGTCCTAAGCAGGCAATTGCTAGCGTGAAGAACCACAAGTTGGTCGCCAATCCTCAATCCAAAAAGTCTGGTCTAGACCCCCCTCCTCTTCTCGACAAATCGAGTTTAGGAGTAGCGCTTGATGGGGAGGGCTCGCGGCACGGCGGATCGAAAAAATGGGGACTCAACTGTTTAAGTAAACTAAGTCCAAATACACACTATAGGTACATGCAATGGTTATTAGGGTGTTTGGACCTAATCTAATCGATCAAGAAATGCCTAAAATGTAAGGGCTCATTCCACAAAAGAAAAGGAAAATGAAATCAAAACCGGAAAATGACAGTGGTGAAAAACTCATCAAAATCCGCGGTGAGCCCCCAAGTAAACAAACACTTGGAAATTGGGCCCGAATGTCCTGAGTGTCCAAGTACCTGTATTATTACAAATTAATAATCACTCTCTTACCTAATAAAATAGAAGCTAATCTGATCACTCTCTCTCAAGTCTCCCGCTCTCTCCTGCCGGCTTGGCTTAAGAAAAGACGGCTCCGCTTCCCAAGGTTGCATCGGATCCCCTAGGCGATCCGCCTCGCTCCGCGGTCCCTCGCAACAAGACAAAAAGAGATGGTCAGAAAAGCTCAACAATATCTATCAAAAATAAGAGAGATAAAACAAGCAATAATGTAAACAATCAATCACAATCAATCAAAAATGAGACCTATACGTTGTTGCTCCCCGGCAACGACGTCATTTGATAACCACGAAATTCGAGGGTCGTACGGTTTCATAAGGCGAAACCGCAGTCGGTGTGTTGACCGCTCAAAATCCCGTATTTAATCAACAATTAACCCACACAATAGATATCAAGAAATGACAAGCAAATGTGAAGTTAAAATTTATTTTTAACTCTACAAACAAGGTGTATAGAAGCATGTATGCAGAGAGTTCGAACACAGGGAGCAAGGCAGGATAGATCAAGCAGTGATGTGTGTGTGAATGTGATTGAGATGTCTACACTATGCAATGCAAATGTTTTTGTGGGTTTTTAGTTTTATATTTTTTATTTTTTATTTTTAATTTTGTATTTTGATTTTCTTTTACTGATTTTGTATTTTCTTTTTATATTTTATATTTTTATATTTTTTTCTTTTTCAATATAGGAATATATACAATATAAGGAAGAGATGTATACAAGAGAGAGAGGAGATATATATAGGTAAAAATGCTCAAAAATCAGGAAATGAAATATTTTTGGTCTTTTTATAATTTTAAGATGTTTTTGTGATTTTTGGGGGTTTTTCTAAATGTTTTTTTTGGTATTTTTAAATATCAAAATAAGGGAAAACAGTGGACTAGATTGCTGGCCGAAATCAAAATGAGAGTGAAAAATACTAGACAGCACGCAAAATTCCTCAAATTAATTTTAAAATATAGATAATAATATAAGGAAGACCCAACAACTGAGTTTATATTTTTCTGATTTTTTTAGGATTTTTTAGATTTTTTTGAAGATTTTAGAGGTTTTCAAATTTTTAAGGTTTTTCTTTTGAAGCTTTTAGTGATTTTGGACTGACAATAATAGATGATGAAACAAGCAAAATATAATTTTTTTGGAATTTTTCAAAACGTTTTTATAATTTTTATGGGTGTTCTAATGCAAACAGTAAGAAAAATGCATGTTTTTAATTTTTAATAAATATGGAAATGCAACAAAATGCAAATACAAAAATATGGCATGGAAATGCAAGTTAACAGGAGCTTAATGTGATTTTTGGGGATTTTTCAGAGTTAATATGATGCCTTAAATAAATAGAGCAAGCACACAAAAATATTCAGCCTCGCAGGGGTATATATGCAAATACACAAACATCAAGGGGCATACATGCAATTTTCCACAAAATCTAACTCTAAATATTTAATTTTATGGACCAATCCCAAATACCCAAACCCGGGAGGGTCTTTCTGCAAATAACCCACCAGGGCGCGTGATTGGCACGCGCCTGGCAGGGACCTATTCGTAATATCAAAAACCTCCGGGCGCTCACTTGCAATATTTCCAAAGTTTTTACACTTGAACTAAAAGTTAGAGTACTGAAACGAAATCCACAAAAGGCCAAGGGCCTCTCTACAAAAATCCCGCACCTCACGTGAACATGTCACGTGAGGTGACGTGGCCGAGGACCCAGTTGCAAATACCTAAAGTACGAGGGCCTAATTGTAAATTTTACAAAAGTTTTAAACTACCATTTAAAGTTTATGGACTAAAAGAAAATTACAAAAGTGTGGGTGATATACTTGCAAAATTCCCACGCAAAGGAGATCTGACGGCGGATGGATTCTGGCGACGCGTGGCTGTGATCCGACGGTCAGCTGGCGGGCGAGATCGAACGGCTGTGGGCCGTTCACTTGACGCTTGGTGCGATCTCCTCGAACGATACCGCTTCGTGCTCCAACGGCCACGATTAGAAGATCTGGTCGATGAGGGATGGCTGTGGTTGCGCGAATCGAACGGTGGACAATGGATCTGGGGCCTCCCTTGATCGGACGGCTAAAAGGCCTGGAGGAAGAACGCGGAAGAAGGCCGGTGACGGCGAACTTCCGCGATCTCCCCCGCCCTCCTTCGTCGGCGTTCAGAGCTCAAAAGGGCCCAGAACTCTTCCTGCAGGCGTTCTCCAGGTTCGGGGAGCTTTAAAATGGCCGGAGGGGTGCTGGTTCTCGCCTACAACGGCGGCGGAGCTCAGGACCTCCAGGTATCTCCGGCGAGCCCAAAAATGCTCCCAGATGTCGCTCAAGTGCTCGTACCGGCAAGAAAAAGGTGATAGAGCCCAGGGCAAGATGCCTGGACTCCGTGGAAGATGGAAAAGAGGCGTGAATCGATAGGGTGGCGCTCGGCCGGAGGTGCACTCCGGCGAGATGAATGGATTGGACAAATTGATCGATGGAAGCGAGGTTTTCTTGAGGGTTTTTGATTCTAAGATTATGGCTAGAAGAATGAAAGAAAAACTAAGGGAAATAACCACCTCAAGGGCCCGGGGGCCCGAGGTTAAAGTACCTCGACGGGGGTTGGTCGGAGGTCGATGGAACACCCAGATCCGTGCTGCTCCGCCTCCTTGACGAGCTAATCCTGGAGCTGTCAACTCCAAGAATCGATTGAGATCACAAGGGGCACGAGAGGGACCAAGAATAGGGTTCAAGTTTGAATGGAAGGTCGGGTGTTCAATATATTTGGTTTGACCTTGTGACAGGGGCGGTCCAAAGAACGAAGATTATCGAGCAAATCTTTGATTCGCGGCCCGAGATGATCCATGGGCGTGAATCACCAGTCAACGAGGAAGAAAAGTTGTGTAGATCACAACATCAAAGGGTGCGAGGTGCGCCCTCCAAAAATCCTTGAAGATGGTCGAAACTGACATCTGACAAGAGCTACAGGACCTAGGGCAGATAGTTGACCGAGGTCAACTGCGACTGCCCCCTGGTTGGTCCACGTGGACCAACCAGGAAAAAGGTCCTAAAAAAGATTTAAAAATTCAATTAAAAATCGAAAATGATTTTATTAATTTTAGGTTAAAAAATATTTATTATTTTATGTAATATTTTATTCTGATTTTTAATTATTTTTATGAGGTATATTTTTACAAGTTTACTTTTATACCCTTTATAGGTATACTATATATATTTTATTCCTTTATTTTTATTTTGTGTATTTAATTTTATTATTTTTATTTAGTATTTTATAAAATTGTAAAATACTTTTATACACACAAATATATTTTTACTTTATTTTTATGAAGTATTTTGTACACTTAATAAAATATAAGTATTATTTATACAAGTATACATGCAGGTATTTTATTCCGATTTTAATACACATATTTATTATAAATAATATTTACATAATTATAAAAATATGAATATACAAAAATAATGAATAAATAATAAATTGAATATTTTAATCAGTACAAGTATACTACAAGGGTCCAAAACTCAACTTTCAAACCGTAACTCCGAAAAATACGAAACCACCTCCATTAAATAGATTATTTTATGCTATATACAATTAAAGTGAGTTTGGTACATTTCGAGTTTTTATTTGCAACATACGGGTCTGGGAAGTTGGAGTTTTGGAATCTTATTCAGACCATGACTTTTTATCTGTACATTATTTTTTTGTGAAATTAATTTTGTATTTTTATTTATTTAATTATCTACAACTTTCATGTACAAAGTTTCTTTATTTGAGGTATAAAAAGTGGAACCAAAAATAGGTCACAAAATGAATAAAGAATGAATTAAATCAAAGGAATTTCTATTGTATTTTTGTCCCTTATCTACCCTACTTTATTCCTTGTCGACATATTCATCAAGATGCCTAGGTCTCAGGGTTTTGGGTCATAAAATATTTACAATATTTTATTCTTTTTCTTTTCTTTTATTTATTCTATAATTTTGGCTTTAAATACAGTATTTTATACACTATTTGGATGCACATGCATGAATGCTAAGATGATGGATTTAATGGTATTTACACGCATTTGCTAGGGTTTTTGATGCCAAAATGATAGAATAAAGATGATGAAATGTGGCTTCATCATACGCGAACGGGGGGGGGGGGGGGGGTAGGGGACGGTTAATACCATCTCAACCAATATTTTGTGCTCGTCCCTGAAATCAAAAACCTGGACAGAACCTCTGGGGATGGTTCTAAACCATCCCTTATACTTTCATAAGGGACGGTTAGGCTCGTCCCCTGCGGTCGAGGTGGAGTTACTGGTTCATTTTTTAGGGGCGCGGGACGTGGAGGGACAATTATGACCATCACTATTTATCTTCTGTGTCCGTCTCTGTAGACCATTTTGTAAAGCCTTGAACTTGGCATATCTGGGATCCTATATAATAAGATCCGGCTCGTCAAGAGGAAACCAACGGAATTTGTTTCGTGTGAATCGGACTCCGTTTCGATTTTTTATGAATTTCAGAAGAAAGAGAAGGAAGGCTAAGATGTCATTAACCCATATTGACTGTCATTAAGATTACTTAAACATGATTAAAAAAACTAATGATCGATTAAAAACCGCTAATGATCATTAGCAAACATTAATCAGTAGTTAGCAAAAGATAAGCACAAGCCGCGAAAGTTAAATCACGATTAGTGAAAGTTAATCACGATTAGTGTTAATTAAGCGTCATTAGCGAATCTAGAATCCTCTAGAATGTTCTAACTTAAGCCCCATGTTTGGGATAACTTTTGGCTAAAACCATGGGCTAAAACCATGGGCTGCTGAACCATGGTTAAGGTCTAAACCATGGTTTTCTAACCATGGTTAGTGGTTTTCGGGAGCCTATAAATAGACCTCCCTACCCATTCATTCTCTACGATTTCCATTACCACCACCACCCCAAGGGTTAGGGTCGAGAGGTCGGGAGGAGGAGTAGGAGGCGAGGGAGGAGCGCTAGCGAAGCGCTGCTGGGAGAACGAGGAGGAGAAATGTATGATCCTACCTTAGTTTGCTACGTAAGCTAGGCTTTCAATTCATACTCTTGTTCTTCCAAGTTTTGTTCTTGATTCATCTTTCTTTCCGATTCGTTTTCCTGTTGTGGTTCGAGGAGAAATCGGTGTAACACCCTACTTAGGTGCGGGCGGCTATGCACGTCAGTGACCCTGTGATTCGTCACGCGTTCACTCATCTAAGACGCGTAGTGTCTACCGATTCTCCATCATTTATGTTTCTGTTCTTTCTATTATTCTTTTATAATTATTTTGATGGAGAAATCTGTGTAATACCCTACCTAGGTGCAGGCGGCTATGCACGTCAGTGACCCTGTGATTCGTCACACGTTCACTCACCTAAGATGTATGGTGTCTACCGATTCTTCATCACTTGTTGTTTGAAGTATATTCTTTCAGTTTTGCTGTTGTTTTCCTCACGATTGATTTTATAGAGGAAACTCTTTTCATTTTTATTTTGAAATATGTTCCTATATAAGGGGAAACTCTGCCGAAATTTTCCGAGAAATATGTCCCGATATAAGGGGAAACTCTGCCAAAATTTTCCGAGAAATATGTCCCGATATAAGGAGAAGCTCTGCCGAAATTTTAAGAGAAAATATGTTCTTGGTGTTCTTCGTGTTCTTCACGTTTTTCGTTCGTTCTTCGCGTTCTTGACACGTTCTTAGCATTTTTGATACGAAAATGAAATTCAATCTTTTCAGGAGCCTTAAAATAGCCTTTCCAAAAACGAAACACGATAAAGCCTTGCATACAAGAGAGAGAGCTCGATTAGGTAAGGAAATCCTTCCTTTTGATGTTGGATTTTCATACGAAATTATTGAAATTCTTGATTTTATGTTCTTTGCTACGAAGAACCCTAATTTTTGTTATTTTTGAAAAAGTATGAAGAATTGCTTTGCGATTTCCACTAAAATAAGGTTTACGCATCAAATTGATGCGTTGACTCTGAAAGTTAGGGTTTGGGAGTTAAAATAGGCATAAATATGAGTATATATGGTTATGAATAATATATATGTGAGTATATACTAAGTGTTGTTGATTATGCAAATTGAAGACTTAACGTAAAGGATTACATCATGGTAATTGATGTGGTTTGAGTTAGATCCTGAAAAGGATCGTGTGTCACGTTAAGGATGACTAGGAGTAGAATTATAGGACGGGCATGCAACCTGTAGGTTTGTCGGAAGGAACCCGTATTGGCGTTTCCCTACCTAGGTGGTACACGGTTGCCCTGTTATGATAAGTGTGCACGAAATGAATGTTTTGCAACGCGTAGTACCGGGAGACAATATCGTCGGGTTGTACGACAGAAGATGTGGTAGTGCCATGTGGAGGCACGGGTGGTTCAATAGCGGCTGTGTCACGATAATATGTATTTAAAGCCGCTAGGTCATATAATTAAATGTTAGCCTGGGGTTTAAGCAACCGAGTCCTCGAGGACGGTGTGCTCATTTATTTTTCCAAGCTGAGGGTTGAGACCCTATTTAATAAAAGAAAAGGAAATTGTCAGGGTAGTATTGGAGGATTGGTTGAGGCAACGTGCGGCGGCATAAGCTTACCAAGATCAACACAATCTCCAATCCCGAAGTGTCCACAGCTTCGGAGTCCAAGAATGGTGGGGTCCCCCTGGACTAATCCCTGATGTGGAATAGAAAGGAATAGGACTTAAATTAATAAAAAGGAATGAAATTTTTGTGATATCAAGTTTTGAAAAACTACACAATTTGTTTGTTTTTCTCTTCTTCGTTACTTAGCATTCGCTAATTTTTTATCCTATGATTTATGGAAAACCCAACAGGTATCGGTGAGCCATCGCAAGGACTTTACAAAATTCATCCAGCTTACATACTAGACATCTAGCCAGCCACAGTAGCTTTACTCTTTAAGGTAGTTAGTAATCTTTTGTATATTTTCCTTTCAAGCTGATGTACATGTAAATGGTTATAGTGGGACAGTGTATCATCTGAACTTTATTTTGTGAATGGAAAAGTGTTGAGATACTTTCTTCTGAGTATTTTTATTTGTACTCTATTTCTGAATGTTAGTTGTGATTGCTGAATAAATTATTCCTGAGTAACTAGATCTGGATATTGGAGGATCCGACGGCCCAGGAAATGGGGTCGCGACAGATTGGTATCAGAGCAAGGTTACTCCAGTAATTTATTTAGTAATTAACAACTACGAGCGGTATTCAGAAAAATAAGGTTGTATTAAGATCCTTTGATCTTAATAAATGACTGCAATACCATTCAAAAGTGATTGTCCCTTATGTACATCATGCTAAGACATGTAGGATCTGACATTTGACCTTGACTCATCCGGGATCATGGCAGACCAAGATATATCTAGGTAATTAGCGGCTATGATGGCAATGCTTCAAGACATGAGTCAAAGGTAGTAAGCATTAGAGCAAAGACTCAATGCCACAATGAGAGATCAAAGTCTTTCAGACTCGTAGATGCTAGAGTTGAGGGTTCTATTCACCCTTATAAGAATAAGTCTAGATACCATCGGTCTATAGAATTTGTTTGCTCCTACTCCATTTGGAAGAGCAATAGAGGAGGTACTTCATAGGAAAAAAAGAGAGAAGGAGAAGGAGAAGAATATATTATTCCTATTGTGAGGATAAGATTCCGATACAAGCACAAAACCATTATCTCAGTAAGGAACCAGGAGGTCAATTATAATTCAAGGAGAACTTAGACAACTGTGTGGGACAAATTGCAGGACATCCGTCACCTGCTTATCTACTACTTATCGAATAGAATTACTTTGATCTTATACTAGGAATGGATTGGTTAGAAAGGCATCATGCATGTCTTGACTGTTTCCAGAAGATAGTAACATTTCACCTTCCTAACTCGATAGAGTTCCAATTCATTGGAAAGACATCCAATGATAATATCGAATATATCTCTACATTGAAGGCACAACAGTTGTTAGAGCAAGGGTGCCAAGGTTATTTAGCTTATGTAACCACTACATCAGGGTCAGACATATTGATGGAAGATATACCTATAGTGTGCGAGTTTCCTGATGTATTTCCAGAGGAACTACCTGGACTACCACCTCAGCAAGAGATTGAATTTGAAATCTCTCTCATACCTGATACTCACCCTATCTCTATCCCTCCGTATAGGATGGCACCAGTTGAGTTACGAGAGTTAAAGGTATTGTTGCAAGAACTGTTAGATAAAGGATTCATTCGTCCTAGTACTTCACCATGGGGTGCACCTGTCTTATTTGTTAGGAAAAAGGATGGGTCGATGCGATTGTGCATTGACTATAGACAACTAAACAAGAGGACAATAAAGAACAAGTATCCTCTACCAAGAATAGATGATCTCTTTGATCAGTTAAAGGGTTCAACTATGTATTCCAAGATTGATTTAAGATCTGGATACCATCAGTTGAAAATTAAAGATACAGATATTCCCAAGACAGCCTTTTGAACTAGATACGTGCATTATGAATTCTTAGTTATGCCTTTTGGACTAACAAATGCCCCAGCAGCCTTCATGGATCTCATGAATAGAGTATTCAAGGAGTTCTTAGATCACTTTGTAGTTGTCTTTATTGATGATGTGCTTATTTACTCCAAGGATAAGTATCTGCATGAACACCATCTCAGGCGGGCACTTGAAACTCTAAGGAAGAACAAACTGTATGCTAAATATAGCAAATGTGACTTCTGGCTATCTGAAGTATCTTTCTTAGGCCATGTTATTTCTGGGGAAGGTATATCAGTTGATCCTACAAAGGTTAGTGCGGTGATGAGTTGGGAACGTCCGAAGACTGTCACAGAAATACGATCTTTTCTGGGATTAGCTGGATATTATAGAAGATTCGTGAAGGACTTTTCACGAATATCATTCCCAATGACTAGACTAACACAGAAGGAGGTCTCATTCTTATGGTCTGATACATGTGAAGCTAGTTTTCAGACACTGAAAGAATGCCTAACATCTGCACCAATCCTTACTCTACTCTCCGGGAGTGAAGGGTTTACAGTATACACTGACGCATCTAAAGAAGGACTTGGGGCGGTTTTTATGCAACATGGTAAGGTAGTTGAGAATGCATCACGACAGCTCAGGACACATGAGAAGAACTACCCAATACATGACCTTGAATTAGCTGCCGTAGTTTTCGCTTTAAAGATATGGAGACACTACATGTATGGTATTACTTTTGAAATCTTCACCGATCATAAAAGCTTGAAATATCTGTTTGATCAAAAGGAGCTCAATATGAGACAGAGACGGTGGCTAGAGTTGTTGAAAGATTATGATTGCACTATCTCCTACCACCCAAGTAAGGGGAACGTCGTAGCAGATGCACTTAGCAGAAGAACTTATTCACCTAGGTTAGTGAGTGCTATCCACTTCCGGAATTAACTGTCAACGTTAAGTGAATGGAAATCATTTGATAATAGTGCTGATATTATAACTATTCCTCATCGATACAAATCAGAGATCTGTGATAAAATAAAGAAAGGACAGGAGGATGATCCAGTCCTTAAAAACTTGAAACAACAACTTGAGAAGTATGAGATAGAGGGATTCCAGATACAAGATGGGTTACTATATAACCATCACAGAGCTTGTGTATCAGACATACCTGAACTGAGGAAAGACATTTTACGTGAAGCTCATTGTTCTAGATTATCTATTCATCCAGGAATTACGAAGATGTATAAGGATCTTCATTCATACTTTTGATGGCCGGGAATGAAGAAAGATGTTGCTGAGTTTGTGAATTCATGTTTCACTTGCCAGCAGGTAAAGGCTTCACACCAAAAGCCACCGAGATTATTGCAACCCCTCCCTATACCTGAATGGAAATGGGAAAGCATTTCCATGAATTTCGTTACTGGCTTACCTCAGACGACTGGTAGTAAAGATAGTATCTGGGTTATAATAGATCGTCTGACAAAGGTAGCACACTTCATTCCGATAAACTTATCTTTCACTCCAGACCAGCTTGCTGAGTTATATATTACACATGTGATTCACCTCCATGGTATCCTGAAGGAAGTAGTTTCTGATCGAGATTCACGATTCACCTCACACTATTGGGAGAACTTCATGAAAGCCTTAGGTACACAACTATGCTTGAGTACAACATATCATTCACAAAAAGATGGTCAGTCAGAACGTACGATTCAGACACTAGAGGATATGCTACGAGCATGTGCCTTAGAATGGAAGGGATCGTGGATTAAACATTTGCCTGTAGCAGAATTCACCTACAATAATAGTTACCATACAAGTATTAGCATGGCACCATTTGAAGCACTATGTGGACGAAGGTGTAATACTCCTTTGTGTTGGGAAGAGGTCAGAATAAAGAACCTTTATGATTCAGATAGACTTCAAGAGACACGGGAAGCTGTAGAACTTGCTAGAAAAAGACTATTAACTGCCCAGAGTCGCCAGAAAAGTTATAGTGATACTAGGCGAAGAGATCTTGAATTTGAGGTAGGTGACTTTGTATTTCTCAAAGTATCACCTATGAAGGGTGTCCAGAGGTTTGGCTTGCATGGGAAGTTAGCACCCAGGTTCGTGGGTCCCTTTGAAATTATTCAACGCATTGGAAAAGTGGCATATAGACTTGCACTTCCTCCACATCTTTCGGCAATACATGATGTATTCCATGTATCAAATATGAGAAAGTACGTTAGGGATCCAGAGTATAAGATAAGTTAGGATGATTTACATGTTGAGCCATACTTGACATACCAAGAGATACCTGTGCAAATACTTGAAAGGGATATCAAGAAGTTGAGAAACAAAGAGGTGCCTCTAGTTAAAATATTATGGCGGAACCAAGAGTTTGAAGAAGCCACATGGGAACCTGAGGCAGAAATGAGAGAGAAATACCCCTACTTATTTGAGTAATAACACTGTGTATTGTATATCTTCTTTATAAATGACGTTCATTCTCTTTAAGGTTGTTACGGTTTCAATCCTCTTTAAGGTTGTTATGCCTGCATTTCTAGTCTCGAGGATGAGACTTCCTTTAAGGTTGTTATAATTGTAAAGCCTTGAACTTGGCATATCTCGGATCCTATATAATAAGATCTGGCTCGTCAAGAGGAAACTAACGGAATTTGTTTCGTGTGAATCGGACTCTGTTTCGATTTTTTATGAATTTCGGAAGAAAGAGAAGGAATGCTAAGATGTCATTAACCCAAAATGACTGTCATTAAGACTAATTAAACATGATTAAAGAAACTAATGATTTATTAAAAACCACTAATGATCATTAGCAAACACTAATCAATAGTTAGCAAAAGATAAGCGCAAGCCGCGAAAGTTAAATCACGATTAGTGAAAGTTAATCAGGATTAGTGTTAATTAAGCGTCATTAGCGAATCTAGAATCCTCTAGAATGTTCTAACTTAAGCCCCATGTTTGGGATAAGTTTTGGCTAAAACCATGGGCCAAAACCATGGGCCGCTAAACCATGGTTAAGGTCTAAACCATGATTTTCTAACCATGGTTAGTGGTTTTCGGGAGCCTATAAATAGACCCCCCTACCCATTCATTCTCTATGATTTCCACTACCACCACCACCCCAAGGGCTAGGGTCGAGAGGTCGGGAGGAGTAGGAGGCGAGGGAGGAGCGCTAGCGAAGCGCTGCCGGGAGAACGAGGAGGAGAAAGGTATGATCCTCTCTTAGTTTGCTACGTAAGCTAGGCTTTCAATTCATACTCTTGTTCTTCCAAGTTTTGTTCTTGATTCATCTTTATTTCCAATTTGTTTTCCTGTTGTGGTTCGAGGAGAAATCTGTGTAACACCCTACTTAGGTGCGGGTGGCTATGCACGTCAGTGACCCTGTGATTCGTCGCACGTTCACTCATCTAAGACACGTGGTGTCTATCGGTTCTCCATCATTTATTTTTCTGTTCTTTCTATTATTCTTTTATAATTATTTTGATGGAGAAATATGTGTAATACCCTACTTAGGTGCGGACGACTATGCACGTCAGTGACCCTGTGATTCGTCACACGTTCACTCACCTAAGATGCGTGGTGTCTACCGATTCTTCATCACTTGTTGTCTGAAGTATATTCTTTCAGTTTTGCTGTTGTTTTCCTCACGATTGATTTTATAGAGGAAACTCTTTTCATTTTTATTTTGAACTATGTCACGATATAAGGGGAAACTCTACCGAAATATTCCGAGAAATATGTCCCGATATAAGGGGAAACTCTGCCGAAATTTTCCGAGAAATATGTCCCGACATAAGGGGAAACTCTGCCGAAATTTTCCGAGAAACATGTCCCGATATAAGGGGAAACTCTGTCGAAATTTTAAGAGAAAATATGTTCTTGGTGTTATTCGTGTTCTTCACGTTCTTCGTTCGTTCTTCGCGTTCTTGACACATTCTTAGCATTTTTGATACGAAAATAAAATTCGATATTTTCAGGAGCCTTAAAATAGCCTTTCTAAAAACGAAACACGATAAGGCCTCGCATACACGAGAGAGAGCTCGATTAGGTAACAAAATCCGTCCTTTTGTTGTTGGGTTTTCATACGAAATTATTGAAATTCTTGATTTTATATTCTTTGCTACAAAGAACACTAATTTTGGTTATTTTTGAAAAAGTCTGAAGAATTACTTTGTGATTTCGACTAAAATAAGGTTTACGCATCAAATTGATGTGTTGACTCTGAAAGTTAGGGTTTGGGAGTTAAAATAGGCATAAATACGAGTATATATGGTTATGAATAATATATATGTGAGTATATACTAAGTGTTGTTGATTATGCAAATTGAAGACTTAACGTAAAGGATTACATCATGGGAATTGATGTGGTTTGAGTTAGATCCTGAAAAAGGATCGTGTGTCACGTTAAGGATGACTAGGAGTAGAACTACAGGACGGGCATGCAACCTGTAGGTTTGTCAGAAGGAACCCGTATTGGCGTTTCCCTACATAGGTGGTACATGGTTGCCCTGTTATGATAAGTGCGCATGAAATGAATGTTTTGCAACGCGTGGTACCGGGAGCCAATATCGTCAGGTTGAACGACGGAAGATGTGGTCGTGCCATGTGGAGGCATGTGTGGTTCAATAGCGGCTGGGTCACGATAACATTTATTTAAAGCCGCTAGGTTATATGATTAAATGTTAGCCTGAGGTTTTAAGCAACCGAGTCCTCGAGGACGGTGTACTCATTTGTTTTTCCAGGCTGAGGGTTGAGACCCTGTTTAATAAAAGAAAAGGAAATTGTCAGGGTAGTATTGGAGGATTGGTTGAGGCGACGTGCGACGGCATAAGCTTACCAAGATCAACACAATCTCCAATCCCGAAGTGTCCACAGCTTCGGAGTCCAAGAATGGTGGGGTTCCCCTGGACTTATCCCTGATGTGGAATAGAAAGGAATAGGACTTAAATTAATAAAAAGGGATGAAATTTTTGTGATATCAAGTTTTGAAAAACTACACAATTTGTTTGTTTTCTCTTCTTCGTTACTTAGCATTCGCTAATTTTTTATCCTATGATTTATGAAAAATCCAACAGGTATCAGTGAGCCATCGCAAGGACTTTAAAAATTCATCCAGCTTACATATTAGACATCCAGCCAGCCACATTAGCTTTACTCTTTAAGGTAGTTAGTAATCTTTTTTTATATTTTCCTTTCAAGCTGATGTACATATAAATGGTTATAGCGGGACAGTGTATCATCTGAACTTTATTTGGTGAATGAAAAAGTGTTGAAATACTTTCTTCTGAGTATTTTTATTTGTAGTCTATTTTTGAATGTTAGTTGTGATTACTGAATAAATTATTGCTGAGTAACCAGATCCGGATATGGGAGGATCCGACAGCCCAGGAAATGGGGTCGTGACACATTTCCCTCGGGAGAAGTAGGAACGGCCTTACTGGGGTGATTTTGCAGGCACAGAGACAAAGGGGGACTATTTTAACTGTCCCTATAGAGCTTGTGTGCCCATCGTTGATAGCCTTCGGCAACGATCATAAACCGTCTCCAATGTTTTCTACAGGGGACAGTTTGGCACCATCACCTTTGTGATAGCTTAACATGGATGTTCATTGACTGTCCCTTCTACTATGCATAGTAGGTATGGTCGGGGACCGTCCCCGCCATATACGATAGGGGACGCTATGTTTTTGCATCCCCTTTGCTTAAATTAGACGCCTGCATCGGGGATGCTTCCACAACCGTCCCCATTATTCGAAGGGGACGGTTTTGTTGGCATACAGGACATGCGTTGACCATCTCAAAAGATGTATATGCTTGTATTGTGCCTTTTGACATTGGAATTCCCAGTGGAATTCGTTGTAACACTCATAATCATTAACTTTATCAAAATCCCATTGTATTCCAGAAGCTCGTAACATGGGTCCTTACAAACCCCAATTTATTATGAATGGTATACTGAATCTTAATTAAGATAGTAAGAAGAATTACTTTAATGGAGAGACACATGTCATGGATCTCCATTTCATCACCTTTATTCTTTCATTTTGACCTTAAATCCCTAGCTAAATACATGTGTATGTCATTAATTTACAAAATAAACACTCTATAAATTAAAAAACATACTGTATAATTTATGTTTTAAATTTAAAATAAAAGAATAAAGGAAGAAAAAAAGAAATGAGATACCAAGGTATTGAACGAACCTAGACCCCGAGACCTAATCATCATGATGACTTGGTCGGTAACGAATAAAGTAGGATGAGATAGGCCTGAAGAATTATGCAGAAAATACAATTAAAACCCTAATTTATTTTTCCCAATTTTTGTTTTTGGGACCTATTTAATTTTATTATTTTTACATCTTAAATAGCAAAACCCTCTATATGAATAATATAGATAAAATACAAAGAAAAATAAAAAATTATTTCAATAAAAAATAATGCATAGTGTGCTCGTGACACACAAAATAAAAAATCGAAATAAAAACTTTGCCGACTTGTATCTTCTCCATAATGTATCAAAATTGACAAACTCACCTTTAATTGCATATAAATCTTAAAGCTATTTAATGAATGTGGTTTCATTTAATTTGAAGTTAAGATGCAAAAATTAGATTTTGGACCCTCATTATGCACTATATGTGTATATTATATTCAATATATTTATTCTTTATATTTCTCGATTTCTTTTAATTTTATAAAATTGTATATATTGTTTAAAACATATGTACATAATTAAAATATAATTAAACCATTAAAATATAATAAAATAAATAAGTCTATTATCATACATACATGAAAAAATATATGTATATACATATATAACAAACATACATATTTATTTAAGTATATACATAAACTCAGAAAAATACAACAAAAATACCCAAATGTGTATTTAAATAAATTAAAAATATATAAAATACATGTATATACTAATATAAAATATAAATTAAAAATACAAATACAAATATACAAGCATATTACCTATATTTATACATGTAAATATTAACCTATAATAAATAGCCTTAAAAATAAATAAAACTAGGAGTAAAATAATGAATTAATTTTCAAACATTTTTCATGTTTTAATAAAAAATTAATTAATTTGTTTACTATTTATTATTGAATTTATAAGGATTTTTTATCAAAGAATTTTCTGGTTGGTCCACGTGGACCAACCAAAAGCCTGGATTGTTGACCTCGATCAACTGACCCCTCTCTCCTTATCAAGCTGTGGAATTTGTCAAACCCGAGATTCATCCATTTTTATCGTTTAATCCACTCATTTCTTGACCCTCTGATCTAAACAAACCTATTGATCTGATGCATCTAAAAGCCACCCATGACTTGGATTGATCCGATATTTCTTGAACAAATCAAAACTTTTGATCAAAGTCACCTCCTCAAGCAGCCAATAAAAGAACCTCCTCCGCCTCCTATCCAATTTTTATTCCTCATTGTCGAGTCTTAGCCCCTCAGATCCCTTGGAAGTTCTTCCCCTTGGTGACAGCAAGAGGCTAGACGAATTTGCAGCAAGGAGGAGGTGATCCATATTTATCGTCGGAGCTCCGCTGGCTAGTTTTGCTTCCTTGGCTTGCAAGTCAAGTCGAGGCCCGTTCTTTATTCATAGGTAATACTTTAGTCATCTTTCCATTTACCACCTTTAATTTAGCTTTTAATCTCATAGATTAGGTTTAATTTGAAATTCTCTTTTTGGTTTGGAGCTCGAGCCAAATTCCACTGTCTCTGACTGTATCTCCGCCCGATGATCACCCCATTCCGTTCTCCATCGCGTTCTACATCATATTCCTCCTTGTTTTCAACCAAATCCCTCATGATTTAGCGAACTGATCCTCGCTACGCCACCCCTCATAGGAGGCTTGTCGCTTCACTCATCCCCGTGCATCTCAACTTCATTCAAAGGTTGAGGGAGTAGCCCTCAAGCCCAATAATATTTTGGTAAATGTAACATAGTTCGGGGATATTGGAACTTCATCAATATCCCCTCACCTTTGTTTAAAGTAAATTCAGAAGGAATGAATCCTTTCCATTTAAAAACTAGGGTGGGTTGTGATTAGTTAATCTTGGACTAGCTTGTCGGTATAAGAATTTTATAGTACTAGGTATGGTTGTAATTGAATATTAAATAATTTTGAACTAGCATAGTGAGAATCTCCAAACATGATTTAGAGCTAAAAAATATCCCCCGTTAGAAATTTTCTAATTCTCCCTTTGAAACTTCTACTCTAACATAAAGTTCTTGTTTTGATAATACAAAATCGGGTGAATGTTTTTAACTGATGAACATGTATTCAAAATCATTCTATTCTGAATTCTTTGTTTTATCAAAGCATCATAATTTTCATAGGGTCCCTCCCAGGAGTTCCTTTCGGAGCTAGTTGAATAATTTTTGTAGATTCTATTTCACTGATTCATACTAAATAACGAGTTAATGAATCCCCTTCCTTTTGCCATTGGATTTCCCAATCGAATTCATTGTAACACTCATAATCATCAATTTATGAAGATCCCATTGTATTCCAGAAGCTCGTAACATTGGTCCTGACAAACCCTGATTTATTGTGAACGATATACCAATTTTTAAATTAAGATAGTGAGAAGAATTACTTGAGTTAGTGATTACTTCGATGGAGAGACATACGTATGAAGTTGAATATATTTCCTGTAACATATGGTTAATGTTCATGCAATTATGTTTTGGGGTCGTTCGGTAAAGAAATAAGTGAAAGAGATAAGAAGGGTTACACCATCGTTTATGTTCGGTTGGAGGGAGAGGATGGGGAGGAATAAGGAAGGGTAATTGGTAGTTATTTGATATTCTTTGTTTGATAGAAAGAAGATGATAAGAAGGGATAAGAGGGTTATGTTAGATAAATGGTAGTTATTTGCATGCTTTTTGGCAAGAGAGGCCTATGAAGGAGGAATAATGAGGAAAACTTTATTCCTCATTTTGACTACATGATCAGCCATCTATAACTAGAGAGGAATAAGGAATGATATCCCTCCTTATTACTCAAAGGAAGATCCCCTTACACACTCATCAAGCTTATGTTTAGCATATTACTTCTTTTAATATTAGTTAGATGTAGCAACTCAACTCCATCAAGTTACCATACCCTAGGTATGTTGGTAATGGGAGAGTAACGAGGGACAACTAGGGATGCAAACGGACGGATACATATACAGATATAAGTATTACTGTATCCTTATTCATTTTTAATACGAATGCGAATGCGGATACAGATATTGATTGATATTAAAACTATTTAACATGTCCTTAAAAACGGATACGGATGTAAAACGGATATTTATTCATACGAGTAACATTAAAAATACTATAGAATCAACTTAAATATATACGAATTAGATGGAAAACAAATGATATAAATTTACTAAATGTGTTTGTGTCATACAAATTATACAAATATGTTAAAAGAGTGTATAGAATTATGTTATATAGAGTTAAAAATAAATTTATGACTATATTTATATAAAAAACGGATATATGGATACAAATGTTTGCGGATGTCAAAATAATATCCATATCCGTATCCATTTTAAAATAGATACAGATATCAAAATCTGTATAAAACGGATACAGTGACAAATCAGATACAGATATATCCGAAACCGTTTACATCCCCAGAGACAACCATTGAAGGTGAGCGAGAAGGAGAATGGAATGGTCTTTGCTCAATTTTCCTGAAGCTTTAGATATCACAACCCTAAACTTTCATGTCAGAATGGGTACTGAATTGATTGATCAACCTTCGTCGCTGATATGTTAACTCAATTTTGACAGTGTTATCCTATTGTGAATTCTTTATGGCAAATCCCTTGAGTACGATGGAGATCTACGCTACTCCTCTTTCTGGTGGCGGGGCGAAGGTGTCTGTGCTTCTTCCCCTTCTAAGGGGAAGAAATGGGATTCCGGTCTCGCGATCATAAAGATGCAGCTGCTATCTCATACAAAGGACAACCCTAAACTCTCTCTTAAAACTTTGAGAGTTTTTGTATGGGTTGATTTTGGGCTTTCTTGCGTGCATGCTAACTTTTTTTTAAACATCAGTGAACTTTTTTTCAAAAAAAAATAAAAAAAATAAAATGACCGTGCTCATGTACTGCATATCAACATTTTCGAAAGAATAGATATTTCTTCTTTAACTAATACCACTAACTTTCACCATCTCTCGATTGAAATCAACAAGTCGTAAAACCAAATCTAAACTGAAGAAGAAAAGAAACATATAAACAAATCAAAGCACGAAACTCATTCAAAATGAGACTCTGTTTTCGTCTCTAAATCAAACTTTCTGCATGGAGAGCTGAAGAATGAGCTCTCTGATCTCATCACTTTCAGCCCTATCAAGTGCAGTCCTCCCGTCGAGATCTTTGACGTCGTACCTTGCTCCTGCTCTCATCACTTCTTCGATTTTGGGTTTGTCGCCTTCTGATGCAGCAAACATCAGCAAGATGTCAACCGGGGCTATGTCTTGGTTTAGAAGAGCCTCCACCTTGTCATAGGAACCCTCAACTGCAAGCATTCCCATGTAGTCGAAGTACTGCAAGGGAGGAACAAATTTACTTTCTTCTTGAGCATTAATTTCCAATGTTTTGCTTATATAATTTGAGAAGATACTGCAATAAACTGGAAGTAAGAAGTATCAGCTTAAGTTCTTTTTTTTTCATTGAAACCTAATGACTATCATTTCTATAAAACAAACTCCAGTGCATGGGACATATATAGAGAAAAATTCGTCTAGAGGTATATTTCTAAACATATTGGTCATATACGGTCGCTAATATTTTTTTTTGTTATGTATCGTAGGTAAGTTGACTCTTCAAAAGGCGACTTTGTCCTTAAAGTTTTCATGTGTTACATACAAGTGAAAGCCACCTCTTGAAGATGTGGCTTTGGCTAAAACCAAAACCGCCTTTTCAAGAGGCAACTTTTCCCTTGGGGCCTGTTTGATTGCAGTTTTTGTGGCATATTCCAGTGAGAGTCGCTTCTTGAAGAGACGGCTTTCGCTAAAATCAAAACCACCTCTTCAAAAAGCGGCTTACATACGGTACATACAAAAAAAATATTACCGACCGTATAGAGCCAATATATTTCAAAACATATCTCTCCGAGGAATTTTCCTCGACATATATAGATGATTTACGGTGAGGGAAATGCGGTTCATCTGAGCATTCTACTTCAAATAACGTAAGGACATAAATCTGAATTTCGATCTTTTGTTGTGGGGATATGATCGAACCTGCTCCACATCGTAGTGCGTGAACTCGTCCCTCTTCTGGCTCCCGTAGATCCCCGCGCCCTCCGCGCTCTTCCCAAAGTTGAAGAGGCACGTCGCCCCCGCCGCGCCTCTCCCCGCCTTGCACCCCACCCTCCCCAGCCCCGTGCCCTTGACCCACCCCAGAGTTCTCGTCACCGCCTTGAACGGGGACGTCAGCTTACCGCAGCCGGAGGAGAGATGAAGCTGAATGGAGCATGGTATGGACGCCATCTGAAGCTGCAGGGCACCAAGATAGAATTTTGGATATCGTTATCCCTCGGGGAGCGCATGCCCTCCATTCTGTTCTTATCGAAAGAAGGGCAGTCGGGATGGGAAGAAATCCGTGGGCGTTGCGGGACGGGAGCAATTCGGAAGACCGGGTGACCGCGGGTGCTGACAAGTTTTTGTATTCCGGGATATGTGGATAGGTTGGTAATTGGTCCATCGAGATATTCGTGATTCTGCGAGGGATGACCACAGTAGTGGAGGATATTAGATATTTCATGTGGGCCATGTGCTCCTTGGGTTGGGTTATCTTCGTGAGTAGTAGCGGTTTAAAGGGTTGGAATGGTGATTGTGATGAGATGCGATATTCATTATATGTTATATTAACTTTAGGATTATAATATGTTTTTTATGTTAATAAATTTATTTGAACACAATTAAAAATATTATATGAAAAAATTGTAAGGTCAATACAAGTAACCTCAACCCAGAAATGCAGGGTTGCAGTAAGGGTATGCCAGGACACCCCGATGTACCCGACAACCAAACAAGATGTCGCAAAAGCTCGATGAGCTCAACTCGAGCTCAGCTTGTTAAGAACTCGTGAGCCTGACTCGAAATGCTAACGAGCCCGAACTCAAGTTGGGTTAGGCAGCTCATTAACTTACCAGATTGAGTCCGAGTTGAGCGTTGTTCAACTCGTAAACTCAACTCGATAACTCGTATCCTATTTGAAACTTGAAAACATATACCTAAAAATTGAAAAGTCAAAATTTCAATACCCTAAATGCCCCAGCGCACACGCAACTGACGCCCCCAACCGCAACCAAACCAACTCGGCTTCTCCCAAGTCCCAAATGTAGGTGCTGCGGCAGCGGCTGCGGCGGCGTTTCCATCAGACCCATCCCTTCCGCCTTCCGGCCTTCCCATGTGCAACAAACTCGGCAATGCTTGACTCTCATCGGACCCATCCCTTCCAGCCTTCCCATGTGCAGGTGCAGAGGCGACATGGCCTATTTCTAACCTTAGAAATCACGGCAAAGGCGGTCGCCCTCCTCGGCTCCTCCTCCCATCAAGCGGTCCATGAGTCCTCGACTCCTCCCCGCCTAGCGACGGCGAAGGTGTTTCCATCGGATGAATCGGACACATCCCTTTCGCCTTCTAGCCCAACCATGCGGTTCTCGACTCCTCACAGCCTAGCCAGGCGGTCCTCGACTCCTCGGCCCTCCTCTCTAGTCCTCCCAACCTCGGCGACCGACCCAACCCGACGAGCCACACAACCTTCCTTCAGGCTTCAACCACTTCTCTGCTCCAAGTTCGAATCGTTTCTCCAATTCTCCTGCTTGATAGACCTGCTATAGGAGATACTGTCGTAAATTATGGCCATTGAATGGTATTTGCGTCGATTGAAAAATGTTTTTTAACCAAGAGAAGATGTTCATGAGCCAGCTCATTTTGAGGCTCGTGAGCTAGCTCACAAACTTGTGACTCAATAAGAGGCTCGTGAGTCAAATAGAACTCGATGAGTTTGAGTTGGTTAGCCAGGTCTCGATTCTTATCGAGCCCAAGTTCGAGCCTTAGATTACTTATCGAGTTCGAGCCCGAGTTGAAGCCAACTTGGCTCGTTGAACTCGATAGACACCCCTAAGTGGATCACATCTATGAGAAAATCCCCATCGCCGAAGAGGATGAGGAGGGAGTGATTTCTATGGCACGACATGAGTCTATCAAATGCTCAATCAAGGCATTTGATTTTGGAATTTTCCTCATCGGTCGGCGAAAGGTTCACCGATCGGTAAATTATTTGTCAATCAATGTATCCTATGACAAAGCTATTATTGTTTTCGGAAAGCCATTCACCAATCATTATATATTATTAAACATAGATTAAGTGTTATAATATATGAGGAAAGGGAGTCTACTTTGTGAAGTAGGTAACCTTACCTACTTCACATTCATTTTTCGTAAATTTTTTTATTTTTTTAAAAAATGCCACCATGGATTTTCATAATTATATCCTTCTAATATGTCATTCAAATTTCGTCAAAAACAGAGACTCCTATGGCCTCCATCCAGAACAGGTAAAATACAACAAATCTGTGACCATTAAAAAATGAATGTCTGGATGGAAGCTGTAGGAGTATATGTTTCTAACGAAATTTGAATGACATATTAGAGGAATACAGTTATGAAAATCCACAGTGGTATTTTTCAAAAATATTTAAAAAAATTACGAAAAATGAATGTGAAGTAGGTAAGGTTACCTACTTCACAAAGTAGGCTCCCTTTCCTCATAATATATATATATATATATATATATATATAGAGTAAAATGGGGCTGCCCCCAGGGGGTAGCTAACTTAGCTACCCCCGCCCCATTTTCTCCATGTTTCAATTTTTTTTGAAAATTTCTTCCGTGAATATTCATCACTATATCCCTATATTGTGTCATTAAAATTTCGTGTGAAACAGAGACTCCTACGGCCTCCATCCAGACAGTCATTTTTTTAACGGTAACAGGATTTTTTAAATCGATCCCGTTTGGATGGAGGTCGTAGGAGTCTCTGTTTCGAATGAAATTTGAATGACATAATATAGGGATTTAATAATGAATTTACACGGTTTTAGATTTCAAAAAAAATAAAAACATTTTGTGAAAAAGGGGCGGGGGAGCTAAGTTAGCTCCCCTAGGGGGCATATACATTTTACCCATATATATAATATTATAATATATGAGCAATGGGCAAACAGTGAATCATTCGCCGATCAACGAGCCCATTTCTCATATATTATAATATATATGTTTAATGTACACACATACTTTATATATGTTTAATAATATGTATGTTTAATGTATCAAATTAAAACGGAGAACCATTCATTGATAGATGAATGGTTTGTCATAAAGGTTAGAGGATACATTGATCGACAAACGATTTATCGATCAACGAACAATTCTCCGATCAATGTCCTGACGGGAAAATTCAAAAATCAAATACTCTGATAGGGTATTTGGGAGACGAGAATGCCCTGCTAGGGAAATCACTCGCAAGGAGTAGTTTTCGGTTGTGAGTGCAACATCAGGGCAAGGGCTTATGTAGGCCTGCAGGCGGTCCGAATAAAATTGAATGGTTTGAATTATTCCCGACTAAATGTGGACTATGTGTGGTAGTCCTAATTATTACATTTGGTCGACATAATAAAATGTGTTTCTTTAAGCAGTTCAAACCATAAGTCAATGGCGTTGAAGTTGTCTGTATCTCGTATCCATGGTCGAACCACATAGCGCGTGCATATGGACAGGTTCCAAACATATGATGTTCATCTTCGAGTTATGACATATGGGACATGTCTTATCACAGCGTTGCATTTTGGATGCTAATGGGCTATACGTTTGCAACACAGTGTGAGGGATAGGGAAGTATAAGATAGGGTTGGTTCGCCCCCACTTCCTATCCCTCGTGTTATTCTCACTATTTGCGCCATGGAGCCCTTCTCGTGGAAAAAGGAGGGATAGCTTTGAAGGTGAAATAATAGGATATAAAATATATTAGATAATACCGGATTTGATGAGACCAACCAACTTGCCGAGACGTGTGAAACACACTGACCTTAAGAATAGATTCGTACCCCCACGGAGATTTCGATGGTGCAATCGGTATTGGTATGACTATTCTCCAGGATATAACGGCGAGATCTCAATGGGTATGCACGTACCAACATCGAGATCTATTGAGCAACAATAGATCGTTCCTTCGGAATAAACTCACTCAAATGAGAGAAGAGGACAAGACGGATAGAATGATTGTGTATTGTGTGTTCTCAAAGAAAATGTTGTAGGCCCATTTATATAGATACACAATAAGAGAACGTTACACATTCAAAACAACCAATTAAATCCTCCATTCAATTTGAATATTAATCATTCGTAATATAAATTATTAAAAATATAATAAAGACGATTCAATATTCTCATGATGTGCACAACATCCATCGTTATTATTATAAAGTAAAATGTGTAACATACAACATGCATGCACGTTACATAAAATATTTAAATATTATATTAATGATATTGTTATTAATATATTGACAATAAATCATATTCATGTAAAGACGTTACAAAACATGATAGTGATATAATATCACTAACAAATTATCATGCAAAAAAACGTATGCTATAAATCACATATTCATTGATGCTAATCAAATAAAGCTCATGCACCAATAAATATATAATAAATTCACTTTTATGTTTTTAACAAAGTATTTGAAATATAATAAAATATCAACAATCCCCCACTATTTCAAATATTTTTTGTTGAACTATCTCTTTTCGTCCCCCACAATTTCAAAAAAGAAATTGAGGATAATAAATATTAAAAGATAGATGAGAAACTCGAAGACGGTACTTGAAGGAACTAAAAAATATAACGCATTAGACTTGGTATCTTATCGACTATGAACCAAGACTTAGAGAATATGAATGTGGTTTCTAAAGGTTGGTGGAATTAAAATTCCTAAGAACCAATCCTTTATTTGTGAAACCATTGACTCATATCTCACATTACATTTTTTTATTTATGTCGTTCATGCGGGTTGACACATTTCGGTCATGCGTCTACCTGGATTTTCATGAGTGCTTTAGAGATTTTGCCCAAAAATCTCATAGAAAGCGACCTCACCTCCACACCCATATAGGTGGATCATCATCAGGTGTATACTACTTTTATACACCACCCAATTTGGGCTATGATGTTCATTAAGAACATGTATGTTCAACCTCACCACTTATGATACTATCATATTGTACACCATAGGAATAGGGAATAACTGACAGTATCCTCTTAGTCGTCTAGTGAATTGTTTATCCCATATGAACCTCCTTCCCGGGATCTCCGTTCATGAAGGTTGGGTTTCCATCACTTCGACTATTGATTTGGACACAATCTTATTCCCCTCGATGTACTCTCCACAAGCTTTTTGCTTAGTGGTTTAGTCAGAGGATCAACCAAATTTAACTTTGACTTCACATAATACATGGATATTATGACATGAGAATATCCCATAATATTATCTCTCAGACGAATATGCATCACATTATAAAATATTTTTAGTAATGTGACTTTCACGGTAGAAATATTGATTGCATTGGCTTCATCCAAATAGAAAGATTTGCCTAGAAGTTTCTCAAGCACATCACGAGTGCATGCATTCTCTAATGCAATAATCTCATGTATATCGAGCAAAGCATGCTTGCTAGATTAATTTCAAAAAATAGCCCCGCGTCCAGAATAAGAATATACCCTATAGTAATTTTCGACTCATCTGAATAATGGAGTGAATTTGCACCATAATATCCTTCAAGAACTGTAGGATCTCCATAAAATATTAAACAATAATCTATCTCTTCTTTGAGATATTAAAACATTCAAAACAGAGCATCTCATTGCTCTCTTCTAAATTTGGAGTATACCTGCATAACTTTCAACAACATATGCAACATCTTGTCTAATGTATAAGACAATCAATAATTTGTGCATATCAAGTTTGAAGCATACGATCACTTTTACTCTTCTTTTTCCTTAAAAAATTATGCAGTAAAACGAATACTAACTTGCTTGCATTCAAAAGAACAAAAACTTTTGCAATATTCTTGTGATGGAGAAATATAATTATTATTATGATACATTTATTCTCAATATGGTATTTATTTCTTCCACGCCATAGATATCAACTGAGCAGTTAAAAAAATGAGGGTTTTTTTTGTAATTACAATCTCTCCATTCATGTTAAATATACAACCTCAAGGTATGTAACGTTTATAAAATAATAACATTTCTGTTATGATTTGAAATCAAAAGAAATTTTATGTAACTGACATATAGAAGCAAGTAAATTGCAAACGAATACGATGCTCAAGTTGTAATGAGGAATACTATTATTGGTAACATTGGCATTCGAATGCCTCACGAAGTAAATTATCTTAAAAGACAAAAGAAGTTTTGAGAGTACTGATAAATATCAAAACTCCCCCCACACTTTTAAACATTTCAATTTTTAAATCCACGGCCACATTAGAAAAAATCCCGTCAACATTTTTTCAACATTAAGTGGAATCGTAAAGTTGATCAACTACGACTACATCTAAGAGCATGTATTTGGATAAAAGAAATAACAAACCCTTAGAATCTATTCTTAAGATTGTAGGTGAAATAATAGGATATAAATATATTAGATCATATCGGATTTGATGAGACCAACTAACTTACCGAGGCGTATGAAACGCACTGACCTTAAGAATAGATTCGTACCCCCACGGAGATTTCGATGGTGCAATCGGTATTGGTACGACTATTCTCAAGGATACAACGACGAGATCTCAATGGGTATGCACGTACCAACATCGAGATCTATTGAGCAACAATAGATCGTTCCTTCGGAATAAACTCACTCAAATGAGAGAAGATGAGAAGAGGGATAGAATGATTGTGTGTTGTGTGTTCTCAAAGAAAATGTTGCAGACCCATTTATATAGATACACAATAAGAGAACGTTACACATTCAAAACAACCAATTAAATACTCCATTCAATTTGAATATTTCATAAAATAAATTATTAAAAATACAATAAAGACGATTCAATATTCTCATGATGTGCACAACATCCATCATTATTATTATAAAGTAAAATGTGTAACATACAACATGCATGTAACATTACATAAAAGATTTAAATATTATATTAATGATATTATTATTAATATATTGGCAATAAATCATATCCATGTAAATACGTTACAAAATATGATAGTGATATAATATCACTGATTAATTATCATGCAAAAAACGTATGCTATAAATCACATATTCATTGATGCTAACCAAATAAAGTTCATGCACCAATAAATATATAATAAATTCACCTTTATGTTTTTAACAAAGTATTTGAAATATAATAAAATATCAACAAGCTTATCCATCGACCCCTCCCTAAGTTAGAAACATTATCCATCCTTATTCCTCCTCAATTACAAACATTATCCATCGTTATTCCTCATGAGCCAACCAAATGAAAATAGCTAATAACTACCTCTTATACACCCTTATTCACTCCTATCCCCCCCCCCCCCTCCAAATAAACAGAAATAACGCCTTATTCACCCTTATCCCTCCACCCTTATTCACTACCATTATTCTCCAACGGAACAACCCTTAAGTTTTTGCAAGTAGAAAGACAATTTGTAAGTAATTTCCACAGGCATGTAAGTTGCTTTACCTAATATGGTTAGATAGATGTGTCTGCAAACACATGAGTCATACTCCAAATCCGATGCTTACATTTAACAAACTAAGAAGCTGACAACATAACTCTCATCTACAACCCTCCCTGAATGAACTCTAGACGACAAGAGCAAATTTCATTCCGAAGCAAGCCACACCCCACCCGTTACTCAAGACCAGATACTACATGTCAAGATAGTAGTTGATACGGCTTATAATAGCAACAAAGAAACCATCACCATGATCTCCTTCCATATTTAGATTTCCATCTGGAAAAATGTGGATCGGTCACTGTTGACAGCTCTGAGCAGAGGCCAAGGCAGAAGCATTGGCCTTCATGTATACAATCAATGGCGTGTCCCGCTACCATGGCAAGATCATTACCACTTACTCCGATTGCATGACCATAGTGAACATGATCAACCATGCTCATTCTCCATCTTGGCGGATTAAAAGTTTGTTGGAAAACTCCATCGATGAGCAGGGCCGTCCCTGGGCCTTGTCTCAAGGTGCAATGGCCCAGGACCCCGTAATTTCGGGGGCCCATCTCTAAATTGGTTACATATAGTTAGTTTTTATTATTTTTATTTCAAATACTAGGGATGAAAATGGATCATATACGGATCATATATGCATATTTCTATATCTATATTCACTTCATCTCTATCAAATACAGATACGGATATGATTTGGATACGCATTAAGGAAATCGTATCCTTAAAAACACGGATACGGATACAAATCAGATATTTATCGAATCCGAATATGAATCGAATAAAAAGCGAACCCAAATACAGATTCAATAAAGAGCTAATCCAAATATGAACCAATGAAAGAGTGAATCCAAATATTGATCCAATAAACATGGAATCTAAATACGGGTATATTAACGATCACATACGAATATGAATTGTTTAATCAAAGTTTACAATGATTTTAAAAATTGATAATAAATGTAAATAAGTTGCATCGTAACAAAAGGGATTGTCGGCGTGACATGCATTCTTAACCAGAAGTAAAAGGGGGATATAGTTTCGTAACTTTTGTTCGTGCCCATCCCCAAATAAACTGAAATTTATTAATATCATTGATATATTGTATTATATAATATATAATACTAATATAATAACATAGGGTTGTGTCTTGTATTATATTAAATAATATATAAAATAATATTAAATATTTTATTATGATATCCAGATCTGGATCCGGATATTCAAGCCATTACCATATTTGCATCCATATTCGAAAAATTTTGCAATCCATATTTATATCTGATCCGCATTCTATTAATATTTGGATACGGATATCCGTATCCGGTAATTTTTTTCGAATACTGTAAGCGGATATTCGGATATATCCGTATCCATTTTCATTCCTATCAAATACCAATCCAATGTCTAAATGGCTACACAGATCCATTAATTTTTTACATTTACATGTGTCATTTGACTCTTCATATTTCTAAATACCTAAAAAGCCTTTGGGTTCCCCAATGTCACATTAATATCTTAAAAGTTAAGACCCCACATTGAACTTGCATGTGTCCTTTGAAGACAAATATGACCTCATACTCTTGTGATTTGCAATTTCCGCCATTGCTGCAATTTCTCCTGCTTTTAATTTATGACTAGTTGTTGTTGGGCACCCGCAAATCATGACCTCAGTTAATGATAATTTTTATAATTGTGTATTGTAATTTTTTCCCTTAGATCCACAAATCATGGTTATTTTTTGGATTCGCACATCTACTCACCATATTTGTGTAATTGTAAATCATCTCTTATTTTTTTTCTAAGAAATTACAAAATTGAAAGTTATTACATATTGTAAGGGATCGGGAATGTGGCGATAACCACTTGAATTGTTGTCGTTTTTACAAAAAAAATCATTTCTCATTGCTCAATCACATGATAATCTTTTTAGGTTACTAATTTTGATTTTGTAAAACTAAATCTTTATTATTTAATTTAGATTCAAGATTAATGCTAGTAGTGATTGAGAAGTTATTTTATTAATATATATGTTTGGATCTTAGACTGTTAATAGAAACTATCAGCTTGGCCTGATTACCACTGTCAAATAAAAAAACTGATGACTTGATTATTTTTCTATAACTATTATTTTATTGTCTGTTAAAATCATGTATTATTTTTAATGTAATTAATTATTTAGTGCTTCTTGCTTGAATATTATTATTCTCTAGCCATATATTTTTCAGCCCATATGATATGAAAATTAGACATTAAGAGATGCAACTCTTAATTTTTAAATATTTTTATTATTGTAATCAATAGATATATATGCTTCTGTGCTTGAACATTCTCGAAAATCCTAACTTAAAAATACAATGTCGTACACTTTTTTGCTAGCTATTTCCCATAGCTTTTGTTTGTATTACGTTCCTTGAGTTGCATTATATCCATAGATGTCTATTTCGATTGTAGAAATTATTTTTTATAATTTCAATTCATTAGTTATTGTTTGAAGACCGTTGATCATAAACATACATAGTTCTTTATAAAATTTAAATAACTTTATTATAAGAAATTTACAAATTAAAAAATTAAATTATTTTTTATAGGGGCCTTTTTCTTCTCTTTTTCCTAGGGCCCATAAAATGTCAGGGACGGCACTGTCGATGAGCTTCGCAAGTCCAATACAGTTAAAGTGATTTTCGTCACAGGAAATATGATTTCGGCAGTCCATAAGCTTGCAACATAGCTTTATGTAACGATGTAAATGGTGAATGGTCCAACTAGACCATTCATCGCTTATTGTATTTCACAATTATGAACTAATGGAAAGAGTTTCCGAGTTCAAAAAAACGTGTTTCTCTGAAACGCAAACAAATGAATATAACCACTGCATACCATGTGCTTTTCAACAGATTGTAATGACGATATGCAAAACAATATGAAAGATAACAAAGCTATGACCATAATAAAAACACTGCGTATAATATCAATATTATACATAATACATCGTAAAATTAAAGAAATTATCTTTAAATTTTAGAAAAATATGTTTGAAAAATACAAAGTTGTAAATATTTTGCATTAGATTATATTTTAAACTTTTTTACGTAGATATATAATATCTTCAATAATGTTCTAGACATATACGTTTTTATATGTTTATATTAATATTTCAGTGTTATATTGATTGATCACATTTATTTTAGAGTTTCAAAGTGAAATTTTAACAAATATAATCACATCATAAAAAATTGATGTAGACATGATCGCAACATAAGTAATTTATGACAATGAGTAATCAAATATTCATCGGTATATCTTTTCTAGATAAATAAAATCACATCACAGAAAAAGTTAATGTAGACATCACCCCAACAAAAGTAATTTATGACAATTAATAATTTATTATTCATTATCATCTCTTCCGTGTGTGTAGGAGAAACTTCAAATGATGTGGGGTCTCACCGTTATATGGTGAGCCAATATTCATGTATGTTTATATTCAATCCGATGGTTTAGATTAATATTATAGTTATTATGATTATTTAATTGATTGAATGGTCATTGTGGTCATTATCATGTTCTAAAATTAGTTTATATATATATATATATATATATATCAGTTAATACTATCCGTAGCAAAATCATATCTGATTCTTTTAAATTCACAATAAAAATTGCATTAGTTACTTTAATGCTAGCAAAGAACTATGTAATAATAATTTTCGTTCATTTTTTCTTCAAAAGTCAACAGTCAGTTAGTTGTTATTTTCTGAACATTTGGTAAAGAATGTGGCTGTCAATGTGAATTAAAATAAGTTAATATTTTTGCCATTTGTGGTAGTTAAATGTATTACAATATATATTATATGTTTCAAAATTATTTCTAATTCTTCACATATATAAGAAAAGTCGTCGTTGTTTATATATTCCAAGTAACGAAACAAATAATAATGATCATCTTTTGATTTTTTTTTCTTTTCATAGTTTTTAAATTCTAAAACATTGATAATAATTTTATTAAAAAAGTCTATCAATAAGTGTTATTTTGCGGTAATAAATATGATATTCATTGTAAATTAAAAGAATAAAGATAATTATGTAATGAATAATATTCACAATAAATCCTCGGAGGGGGCGGTCATCTTGTTGGATGGGTTCCCCTCCTTGTGGGAACCTAGTCCATATATATAGGACATTGGTAGTCCTATTTGGAAAAGGAAATCAATTATTAATTGAAGAAGGAGATCAATTATCTTGTAGGATTAGGAGTCATCTTTTCCTAATCCTATTAGAAGTAGGAGTTCATGATTTCTTATTTGCTCATCTCCATGGAGTATAAATAGGGGGTATGTGGTGCATACCAGGATCATCCCAACACAAGCTCTTCTAGCACAAGAAAGAAATAAGAGAGACAGAGGGAGAAAAAGGTCCATGGTTGCCGCGAAGGGTCCGTGGTTGCCGCGAAGTTTGGAGGGAGTAACCTTTGGAGCAGTTCTTCTCCAGCATTCTTCCCTACAGTTTGGCGACGGATTTATCCGATTGGTGATATTTCTCCTCTCTATTATTCTCCATTGTTTGGTGATTTGTAGCACCGTATCGAGGGTCGGTATTTTGTAAGCCCCTCACGGGATATTATTCTGGTTATAGTGCTTGGTTTTGGGTTGAGATCAACCCCATGATTTTTCCCCTCACATTGAGGGTTTTCCACGTTAAAATTTTCCGTGCATATGTGGTTGATTTTCTGTGGTTGACATATTTTGCTCGTACTTCTAGTTATATATAGTATAGGATCCACCTATTGACTTTGGTTATTTTTCCGCAATTCGATCTATACGGCGATTTGCTCCAAACATGTGGTATCAGAGCCAGGTTTAACGGCGGATTACAAGATGGAATTTGGTTCGAGCTGGATGATTAGTCTTAATGGGACTAATTATAATTTGTGGAAGAACAAGATGAAGGATCTTTTATATGTGAAGGCTATGCATCTTCCGGTGTTCTCCATGCAAAAGCCCGAAGCCAAAACCGACGAAGAATGGGAGTTTGAACACGAGCAGGTTTGTGGCTTCATAAGATAGTTTGTTGATGAAAATGTCTACAACCATATCCAAGATGTAAGTCACGCTAGAAGCTTGTGGTTGAAGTTGGAAAATCTGTACGCCTCCAATACGGGAAGTAACAAAATGTTTCTCCTCAAAAGACTAATGAACTTGAGGTTCAAGGAAGGCAGCTCTGTACTAGATTTTCTTAGTGAATTCCAATGTATTACTAGTCAATTGACGAGTATGGGGATAAAATTTGAAGACGAGATGTTGGGACTGTTATTACTTGCTACTCTATCAGATTCATGGGAGACTTTTAGAGTCTCACTTACGAATTCAGCAGTCAACGGGGTCGTTTCTTTGGAGACAGTTAAGTCTGAAATTCTTAATGAGGAGATGCGAAGAAAAACCTAAGGAAGCTTTTCACATTCAGAGGTTCTTGTCACAGAGAACAGGGGAAGGAGTCGAACCAAGACTGATACGAAAAGAGATAATGGCAGAAGCAAGTCCAGATCCAGATATCAGAATATGGAGTGCCACTATTGCAAGAAGAAAGGGCACATCAAGAAGTATTGCTTCCAGTTCAAGAGAGATAACAAGAATGGTGGCGACAAGTAAGAGAAAAAGAATGAACAAGTTGTTGCAGTTGCACAGCATGAGCTCCTCATTGTCTGTGATGAGGAGGTGTTAAATGTCGCACAGGATGGTACTTATTGGCTTATTGATAGCGAATCTGCTCTACATGTCACATCTCAGAGAGAGTTTTTCTCTTCATATACAATTGGTGATTTTGGTACATTGAAGATGGGGAATGATTCTTTGTCCCCTGTTGTTGGCATTGGCAATATTGCATTAAAGAATGCCAATGGAGCGATGTTGACACTCAAAGATGTGAGGCATGCACCAGACATGAACTTAAATCTCATTTCTGCAGGAAAGCTTGATGATGAAGGATATTTTAACACTTCTGCTGACGGTAAATGGAAATTTATCCGAGGATCCTTGGTTGTTGCTCGTGGTAAGAAGTATAGCAACAATCTTTACATCATGAATGCATCCATCTCCTATGATGTTGCACATGTGACTGGAGATGCAAGATCCATTGAGTTGTGGCATCGACGATTAGGGCACATGAGCGAGAAGGGGATGCAATGTTTGGTGAGGAAGAATATGATGACAGGTGTCAAGAAAGAGAAGTTGGAAAGATGCACACACTGCTTGGTTGGGAAGCAGACGAGAATCTCTTTCAAGAGTCATCATCCACCTTCCAGAAAAATGCAACCTTTGGAACTTGTTCATACAGATGTTTGTGGTCCTTTGAAAGTGAGTTCTCTTGGTAGTGCACTTTATTTTGTTAATTCATTGATGATATCTCCAGGAAAGTTTGGATCTATGCCTTAAAGCGGAAGGACCAAGTCCTTGGTGTTTTTAAGGATTTTCATGCGCTAGTGGAGAGACAATCTGGAAAGAAACTTAAGTGCATCCGCAGTGACAATGGTGGTGAGTATATTGGGTCATTTGATGAGTATTGCAGATCTCATGGTATCAGGCACCATAAGACTCCACCCAAGATGCCACAGTTGAATGGTGTTGCAGAGAGAATGAATAGGACCCTGATGGAGAGAGTCGGATGTCTCCTTTCTGAAGCCAAGTTACCTAACTCTTTTGGTGTGAAGCACTTTATACTATTGTTCATGTATTAATCTATCTCCACATGTACCTTTGGATGGTGATATTCCTGACAGGGTTTGGCATGGAAATAATGTCTCCTACAACCATTTGCGGGTCTTTGGATGTCGTGCTTTTGTCCATGTCCCCAAGGATGAAAGGTCCAAGTTGGACGTAAAGATGAAGCAGTGCATCTTCTTGGGATATGGACAGGATGAACTTGGCTATATATTGTATGATCCAGTTGATAAGAAGCTGGTGAGGAGTAGGGATGTGATCTTCTCTGAAGATCAAACCATTAAGGACATTCAGAAAGCTACTAAGAACTCTCCTTCGAGCAGCTATTAGTCAGAAGATATAGAGCCAGTTCCTATGCAGAGAGCTCCACATGTGATGCCAGATGATGCTGATGAGCAGGTACCTGATGCAGGAGATGAGGAGGAAGTACCACAGATCTCCACTCCTGATGATGATGATGATGCAGATAACGGTGGTGATGATGATGGACAGGATGATGAGAGCTCTTCTTCTTCCAAGGCTCTTCCACCACAGAGACCCGTGAGGGAGAGGCGGCCATCTACTAGATATTCTGCACATGAGTACATTTTGTTGATAGACAGTGGCGAGCCTGAATGCTATGAAGAAGCCTTGCAAGATGCAAACAAGAAGAAATGAGTAGAAGCTATGAATGAGGAAATGGAGTCCCTTCATGACAATCAGACCTTTGAGCTTGTCAAGTTGCCCAAAGGCAAGCGGGCATTGAGAAACAAATGGGTTTATAGAGTGAAACATGATGAATACTCTACAAATCCAAGGTACAAAGCCAGGTTGGTTGTGAAAGGTTTTAACCAGAGGAAGGGAGTTGACTTTGAGGAGATCTTTTCTCATGTGGTGAAGATGTCTTCTATCAGGGTGGTTCTCAGCTTGGCAAGTAGTCTTGATCTAGAGGTTGAACAGATGGATGTGAAGACAACTTTCCTCCATGGTGACCTTGAGGAGGAAATTTACATGTTGCAACCAGAGGGCTTTACAATCAAAGTCAAGGAAGACTATGTTTGCAGACTGAAGAAGAGTCTATATGGATTGAAGCAAGCGCCCAGACAGTGGTATAAGAAGTTTGACTCATTCATGGGGGAGCATGGTTACTCCAAGACCACTTCAGACCATTGCGTTTTCGTGAAGAAATTCTCAGGTGATGATTTCATCATTTTGTTGCTTTATGTTGATGACATTTGATTGTAGGCAACAATGGAGAAAGAATTTCTGATCTGAAGAAGGAGTTGAGCAAGTCCTTTGCTATGAAGGACTTGGGGCATGCAAGTCAGATACTGAGCATGAAGATCACTCGAGACAGGGGAGAAAGGAAACTTCAGCTTTCACAAGAGAAGTACATTGAGAAGGTACTTCAAAGATTCCATATGGAGAAGGCAAAGCCAGCAATCACCCCTCTTGGAGCGCATTTCAAGTTAAGTTCCAAGGATAGCCCACAGAACAGTGCAGAGAAGAAAGATATGGAAAAGTTCCCTATGCATCAGCCACGGGTAGTCTCATGTATGTCATGGTTGATTTTCATCAGGACAAGTACTTGCTTTACTGTGACAGTCAGAGTGCTATTCACCTTGGAAAGAATTCTACATTCTATGCAAGATCGAAGCACATCGATGTCAGATATCATTGGATACGTGATGTGTTAGAAATGAAGCAGCTTGTACTTGACAAGATTCACACAGATGACAACGGTGCTGATATGATGACAAAGACTTTGCTGCTTGGAAAGTTCGAGAGATGTTGCTCCCTCGCAGGATTGGAGCAGTTCCCACATCGTCGGTGAGGGGGAGATTTGTTGGATGGGTTCCCCTCTTTTTGGGAACCTAGTCCATATATATAGGACATTGGTAGTCCTATTTGGAAAAGGAAAATCAATTATTAATTGGAGAAGGAGATCAATTATCTTGTAGGATTAGGAGTCATCTTTTCCTAATCCTATTAAAAGTAGGAGTTCATGATTCCTTATTTGCGCATCTCCATGGAGTATAAATAGGGGGTATGGGGTGCATACCAGGATCATCCCAACACAAGCTCTTCTAGCACAAGAAAGAAATAAGAGAGACAGAGAGAGAAAAAGAATGTTCGTGGTTGCCGTGAAGTTTGGAGGGAGTAACCTTTGGAGCAGTTCTTTTCCAGCATTCTTTCCTACAGTTTGGCGACGGATTTATCCGATTGGTGATATTTCTCCTTTCTATTATTCTCCATTGTTTGGTAATTTGTAGCACTGTATCGAGGGTCGGCATTTTGTAAGCTCTTCATGGGAGATTATTCTGGTTATAGTGCTTGATTTTGGGTTGCGATCAACCCCATGATTTTTCCCCTCACATTGAGGGTTTTCCACGTTAAAATTTTCCGTGCATCTGTGATTGATTTTCTGTGGTTGAGATATTTTGCTCGTACTTCTAGTTATATATAGTGTAGGATCCGCCTATTGACTTTGGTTATTTTTCCGCAATTCGATCTATACGGGGATTTGTTCCCAACACATCTACTATCTCTTCTATCAAATCAAATATCCCTTTTACTCAGACGGGTGGTTACATTTGCATCCCCTCTAAATACGTCTCATCTAGAAAGAGAAGATGCAATCTACGCGCATCCCCTCGCCTCTGGCAGATAGGACGATTGTGACTGTCCCATATGACAATGATTGTTCGAGATGGTCAACGAACGTCCCCACACTTTGACTAAAGGCGACCGTCAAGATTATCCCTGCCATCGCACCTCCAAAAGTTCGTGGGGGAACGAGCTTAACCGTTCCCCTCGGAATTTGCACTGCCAAGCTGCTCCTCGAAAGTTACTTTAGAAATCAGTAAGTATCTCCAATTTTGAAACTACATGTTTCACTGAAACAATACCCTCTAGAAGGATTGATTTGAGGATGCGAAATTAACGGATCCGCTGCTTTCTTCCTTTCCTTTCTTAGTACAATTAAAAAAAAATCCTTTTTCTTTTTAACAAAGATTGCAACAAATACAAATAAGATATTATCCTTTTTCTTTTTAACAAAGATTGCAACAAATACAAATAAGATATTTGAAGATTGATGTAAGACCCATAACTTATATTATACATAATGTGAATATTCTACCAAAAAATTGATTTTAGCTCAAAACGATCAACAATCTCTGTGTTTAGAGATTAAAGATATTTTAGTACTATTCCACCCTACAAAGTTAATTTAGAGATCAATAAATGATCCCAAATTTTGAAACTACATGTTTACTACATATAAACAATCTTGGTGTGATATAAAAAATCTCCGTGTTTAGAAATTAAATTTATTTTAGTATTATTCCAACCTACAAAGCAACTTTAGAGATCAATAAGTGATCCCCAATTTTGAAACTCCATATTTAGTATGCATAAACAATCTTCATGTGTGATATCAACAATCTTGGTGTTTAGATATCAAAGTTATTTTAATATCATTGCACCCTACAAAGTTACTCTAGAGGTCAATAAATAATCTCCAATTTTAGGAATTCCATGTTTATGTATGTACAAACAATCTTGGTGTGATATCAACGATGTTATTTAGATGTTTTAGAATGTACCACCCTACAAAGTTACTTTAGAGATTAATACGAGATCAACAATCTCGTGTAATACCAATTGTTCAATGTTTAATATCTACAAATAAGTATCAAATGTTATGAATACTCTAAGTTCTGAGTAACCTGATATATTTAATGTTCGGGAAAGCGGTATGCATATGCGTTAGGATAGGTCACTGAATAGCAATTAAGCGATACGCGGGGGCATATGCGGAGTATATACTGTTCTACGTAGTTTCCTATTTTTTTCAAAAATAAATAAATATCTACAAAAGTGACTACAATTGAACTGAATTTATAAATAAATGCGGTCCAACAAAAGATCTAAGAAAAAATAGTTTTCATGTAGAGCTCAAAATAGCACAACTAAATATCAAAATCATCAAAGATAGTGTTACATAATCTGATTTAATATATAGAATCAAAATAATACATGATCCGGATCTTAAGATCTGGATTCGATTAGCCAACTGAACCTTAAGTGGGTGCACAGAAAGCATACGTGCCCACACAACCTGCATATGCGAGCACATGGCGCATAAAGCGGGGCTTCAGATATTCGATGCCCTGAGGAGGTCGCTTAGGCATATGCGGCCGCATGCAGCCGTGTGGGCATCATAATGGAAATCAAGCAAAGTAATCTACAAGTGGAGTTCATTGTAAGCTAAAGAACGGATAAACAAAACTTACCTGCATGCGACAGAGAAGGAGAGCAGTGATGCAGGAGGAGAGCGGTGACCCATGAGGAGATAGCAATGGAGGAGGAGAGTGACGACCAACGAGAAGAGTGTCGGCAAGGGATGAGAGCAGCAATGGTTGAGAGCGGGAAAGGAGGAGGGACTTGGAATGAGGAAGAAGAAGTTCGAATCGATTCATCATGATTCATAAGTAAAAGACCATCGAGAACAGTCGTCAACTGTCTCCTCCTATTACAATCGGTGAGGGTCAATTAAATATCATTCCATCTGAACCCTAATATTTTTTATTTTTCTATGAATGGTTTTAGAGGAGATGGTCAAAAAACGACCATCCCTCGAAGATAACAAGAAGGGATGATTGCGACCGTCTCCTGTTATTAACTAGTTCAAGGATTTTCTAACTGGCAATATTAAAGGAGACGTATACAATGACTGTCTCTTATAATAACTATTGGAGATGGTCCAGAAGAGTACCCATTGGTCGGGTTATGAACGTCTCGAAAAAAAGAGGTGGTTAGCTATTGACAGTCCCCTTCTAGCATCCCCAATGGATCCTCTGCCTATGATTCATTATTACAAATTTAACATCAAAAGATATGACAAAGGAATTTCAAATTATTGTTACCAGACTCGAACTTGAGCATATATTATAATTTTTTTGTTGGACTCCAACAGCAAGCTCCTTCAAATTATATGTCAATGACTATCAAGTCTATCGATGTAGATGATCATTATATAACTTGATAAAGGAAGACCAAAATTTAACCCACGAATCTTGAAATCAAGTGTTTGACGAATTTTATATGGGATATTTACATCCATAACACTTAGTAATTTCATAATTACTCCAAGAACCTTTGATAATCACGAATTGCATCCAGGACCTTCAGTAGTGCTTAAATCTTACACCCATAACATCGTGTTAACTTCCACAAATATTTTACATTTTCTACCTTTTAAGTTCCATTACTTTCATATTAGTCCACTCCACTTCCTCCTCCCAACCCCACTCGTCCAGCACCCACCTCCTTCTCCCCTTCCTCCCCCCCGCCGACCACTTCCTCCTCTAGCACCCACCTCCTCCCCTTCCTCCCTCACAACGCTCGTCGACCACTACCACCTCATCTCCCCTTCCTCCTCCAGCACCCGCCTCCTCCTCCCTCTATCGACCACTAGCCTGGTCGTCTACACGAATTAGGGTTTGAGAGTCCTATGCTCAATGAAGAATGCGATGGAGAGATCTCACCCCGCTCTATCTCCTTTGTGTTACACCATGACGAGGTCATGGGAGGATCCTATGAGGAGAGTGGGGGCTGAGGATCACAGATCGAAGATGATCGAGAGAAAGTGGTCGTCAAGGCTCAGAATGAAGAGGCTAGAAATCGATCACAAAGAGGGTGGATGAGGGGATTGGAAGGAGGATGGAAGAGAGCGCCAAAGGAGGTATGGATGGAGGAAGAAGGGACTGGAGGAGGATGGTGGGGGCACGTTGGAGGAGGAAGGGAAGTGGGGTTTGTAGTGGATGGGGTGTTGGAGGAGGAAGGGGAGAAAGAGGTGTTTGGTGACGTGCTGGAGAAGGAAGGGGAGGAGGTTCGATGGGGGAGGGGTGTGCTAGAGGAGGAAGGACGCCATGGGGTGCTGGAGGAGGAAGGGGAGGAAGAGGTGATCGGTGACGTGTTGGAGGAGGAAGAAGAGGAGGAGGTTAGGCTGGGAAGGGGTGTGCTGGAGGGAGGAAGGGCAACACAGGGGGGTGCTAGAGGAGGAAGGGGCGAAAGAGGTGGTAGGCGACGTGGTAGAGGAGGAAGGGGAAGAGGAGGTTCAACAGGGAGGAGGCATGCTGGAGGAGGAAGGGTGGCGGGGAGGGGGTGCTGAAGGAGGAAGAGGAAGAGGGTGGGGTATTTTTTTCTATCTCTTTTTGGTTAACTTCAATCGTTAGATCGTGTATTGGTTAGATTAACTCAGTCGTCTAGTTGAGTTAATGGTCTAAACTAATGGAGAGTTATGGGTGTAAAATGGAGCATTTATTTAGAGTCATGGGTGTAATACGTGATTATCGATGGTTCCTAAGGTAATTATGAAACTCCTCAAGGTTATGGATGTAAATATCCCATTTTATATCTCCCTATACTATTGCTAACTTGAAAAAGTATAGATATGTTTTTCATCTTGATCTAGATAACATTAGTGATACCAAATCGACAAGAGGAAGCACAATATATCTAACGGTATTTGAAACTATATTAGATGTATTCAACTGAATTACACATTTCCATTAAAAATTTCAAGTTGAAAAGATTTCAATATAAAGAAAAAGGTGTGATATACGAATTATTATGATTTTTCACAAAAAATATTAACATGAAATTCAATTGGTAAGTATAGGGATGCAAACATGTGCATAAGCTTATGGATATGGGTATTATTATATACTTATTCTTTTTAAAATCTGGAGACAAGTATGGAAACATACATCTTACGGATATTGGCTATCACAAATCATATCCTTAAATATAGATATGGATATGAAAGCAGATAGTCATAATTTGAATACAAATATTTTATAAATGAATATGGATTATTTATGGATAATATTTTTTTAATACTTAAAATTCAATATAAATATTTTTGTAAAGTTGAAGTTGATAATTGATTAAAATAAATTACATAAACTATAAGTACACCAATTTTTTTTAAAAAAGGAAAATATAGCAATATATTAAACTAGATAATTTTTATAATATAGTTAAATACCATAAGATATATGTTTGGGTAAATACCAAAAAAGCCTCAACTATGTCTAATTTCCAATTAGTGCCTCAGTTTTGAAATGATATAAAGCCTCAACGAAATCATTTAGTCTCCAACTCATGTCTTCAGACCTCAAGCTTCTCATTTACTTCATCTCTAATCTCGTCAATCAACACAATATCATCAACAAATAACATACACCAAGGTAACTCATCCTGAAAGTGACTTGTCAACTGGTCCATAATCAATGTAAAAAAAATGGACTCAAAGCCGAACCTTGATGCAAACCAATGTTGATGTCAAAATAGCCAATCTTCCCAGACGGGGTCCTTACATAAGATAAAGCCTTATCATACATGTCCTTTATGAGGTTAATATATAGGAAAGTACTTGTCTCTTCTCTAAAACTTTCCACAATATCTCTCATGTGACAGAATCATAAGCCTTCTCCAAATCAATAAAGATCATATGGAGGTTCTTCCTTTTAGCTCTATAAATCTCCATTGTTCTCCTCAGCAAATGGATGGATTCAATAGTTGAGCGACATGGCATGAATCCGAATTGATTTTCTTTTACATTGGAAACTTGCGTCAATCTTCTTTCGATCACACGTTCCCAAATTTTCATAGTATGAGTCGTCAGCTTGATACCTCTGTAATTTGAACAATTTTGCATGTCTCCTTTATTCTTATAAAGAGGCACCGCGATAGTCCTCCACTCTTCAAGCATTTTCTTGCTTCGCCAAATAACATTGAATAGATTCGTAAGCCAAGTCAACCCGCACTCACCTAAAACTCTCCATACTTCTACAGGGATGTCATCCAATCATATAGCTTTCCTAGGTCTCATAACCTTCAAAGCCTCCTCTACTTCCTTCGTTGTATCCGTCTATAGCTTGCACGATTCAAGTAACGTTCGCTACTAGCTAGAGAACCCAAAGTAATCTCTCTATTTCCTTCCCCACTGAAAAGTTTACGGAAGTATTGCTCCCATCTAGTCTCTATATCTTCTGAGTAACATGCACGTGACCTTCCTCGTCCTTAATGCATCTCACTTGAGAAAGGTCTTTGGTCTTTCTTTCTCTTTCTTTGGCCAACCTGAATATATCCTTTTGGCCCTCCTTAAAGTCGAGATTTTCACACAACTTCATAAGCTTTTGACTTAGCTTCGCTTACAACCTTCTTTGCTTCCTTCTTCGCTATTTTGTAGTTTGTGACAGTTTCCTCTATTCTATCCTTAGACATAGCTTTAAAGCATTCTCTTTTAATTTTTATCTTCTCTTGCACCCCTTCACTCCACCACCAAGCCTCCTAATGAAATATAATTGTTTGGGAGGATTTTCGCTTTGTGTCTCCCCATCACACTTACAACGTTAGCTCACGTTGTAATCCCAAGGTTGGAATTTAGCCATTTTGCCTTTGCTTTTGCTTTGTAATTAAAATAAGAGAAAATTTCTATCAATAAAAAGGGGGGTCTTGGTGCTATAGGATGATGCTTACATCGAGGATTTAACGCGATCGTCATACTAATGCAAGATGGTTGTCAGATGAAAAGGATATTGCAAGAGGACATATCATTTAAAAAGCCCAAAATAGCCCATGCTTAGTTGATTTCTTCTACGAGGGCAGCGCTTTTGTATGAAACACGTGCTCCATACTATCACAAGGTGGCTTTTTATGATAAAATTGATATTTCAACTACATATCTAATATGACACGTCACGCTTCGATGATGCATAACAAAATAGGAAGAAGAAAGCAACTGATAGCATATCATCTTCTATGCACCCGCATATCTGATGCATCTTCTACCTTTCTTCGACTCTTCAACCTCGTCTTCACTCCGTTACGACTCATCCCCTCAATCATCTAGACACTGACCTTTTCTATAGTTTCAGGGCTCGACATCTGGCCTCAAACTGGGCATTGAAAGACATCACTGGACATCGAATCCTGATCCGTCCTGGAGGATGCCTTAGATTCGGTCTAACAATGTGGGAGGCCGAGACGTATTGATTGCTTTAATTGCATCCTCTGCCAACCACAAGTGACAGGATGGGATGTCCAAGGTGGGTTCTTCGACTCTCCATCTTCCGTCGTCGAGTCACAAACGTGACCACAAACTCAATCCAAAATACTACGCCCCCCCCCCCCCTCATATATTCATAAGCAACCACGCGCGTCAGGGAGGTCGCCTATGACCTTTGCCGGAGGGCACTCGCATCCACCCTCTTTTCCATGTCTCCTAGCTTCGACCATGATTATATAGTAGGGCACACCCGACACTACTCATATTTTACAAGTCAAGATAGCTCATACTTGAGTGACCTCTAGATGGAAGCTCAATAACTTCATGAAAGGTCAATTCCTCTTGTTAGAAGCATCGTCATGGACCCTAGAGAAGGCATGCAACCCTCCGGAGAGTTGACCCTACAAGGGTCAGAGACCTATGGACTTAGTTTCCAACCTCTTTAAGTTACAAGAGAAAGGTTCCTTACTTTTGTAGGGATGAAATAGCCATTATCCTATAATGGCTCACCCTTCCAAGCTTCCCATGCCTTTGGAACGTTGTTCCCAAGTAGGGGAATGTGCAACATGCTAAAGATCAGGGTCATACTTGCCTTTGTCCTGAAGGATTAATCTTTCGAAAAAGTGAATAACGTTTTGTTTGATAGATCTATCGCTATTCAAAGTTAAAATGAATAAGACCATAGTAAAACATGTATCCATATATTTATCCCCTAGAGTAAGGATACCATTATAGGTGTTTGTACGCCCCTGTGCTTCCGTTGAGATCGTGTACATCCTCTTCTTGTGCTTCAAGTATCATCGAAACTTAACCGGGTGGGTGACCACTGCAAAAAAGCCAGAGGGAAATTAGGCATATAAAATAGATGTTCAATTATTAACTTGCATTTCTTCTTTGAGCACATCATCAATCTACCAGTAGGAAGGATGCTTTATAACCATGTAGTTCTCAATAAGTTGATAGAAGCAAGTTTTGCAGACCTAATTCTACAAGGAATTAAAGAATAATATCATGTGGAACCTGGCATTCAGTTAATTTTGTCAGTTTGATTGAATCCCAGGAAGCAATTGCAGCACCTGGCTGTATAATGCCATAAAGCCTCCCTGGGAAATCACATCTCAAGGAAGACTAGATGTACAGATGCCTGAAGCATATGCTTTCATGGATGATCTTGTTCTTGCAAGGAATACTGTTCAAGCTAAAGGTTTGTGAAGACGCTTCGGTTACCTCGACGATAAAAAGGAGCTAGCACTGGTGGAGAACTCAATTCCTCTCAAAAGAAGATCCAAGGAATGACAATTCCATATCAAATGGGTCACTCATTCCAAAAAATCACAAGCAACAGCATTATCAAGTTCCAAACAGTAAGACAATAGATGAAACAAAAGTTTTCAACACATTCTTTCAAATCTCATCCTCGCTAGAATGTAGTCAACACCATCCTTAGCTTACTTGCCCATCAAAATGCCAGGCACGGCAGGTAAGGCATACAAAACCCTCTCTCCTACAGTGAAAATGGGAACAGTTTGCAGCTGCACGCAAAGAGAGATTAGAGAATAGAACACTGAAAGTGTAGGCATGGGAGCATGGTAGGTTAACGCTACTTGGAGGGAAGGTTTCCAAGGAGAGCCTCTGCTGTGGGGCATCCAATCTTGGTAACCATTACCAAAAAAATGGATTCAAGCCCATATCTCAAGCAATGGATTCGGAAAGCTTGGAGAAGCCGAGCTTCTTGAACCGTGAACTCATAGGATTGTTGCATTTGAGATCTACAACTTCCACAAAGAAAGAGTGCCCCTTCTTCTCAGGTTTCTTGTTAAGTCCATCTGCAACAGCTCTGTCAGGTGTTAACATCGGTGTACAGCTTCCATTTCCATTCTTCCTTGCCATTTGCCTGGACTTCGGAGATTCGTGGACTTTGCAAGTAATGCCTTTGTTGGTGTTATTGGTGATCATGTTGCCACCACTGCTGCTGCTTCCATCATCATTTGATTTATTCTTTCTTGGCTGCAATCTTTTAGGAGTAGCACCACAAGGAACTGATAAGGGAGCAGCTTGATAATTTAAACAAGGGGTCTCACATGTCTGCTTTACATGGTTTATAGATTCCATTTCTCTGCTCATCAATGCGCCAATAGTCCCTGTAGTCCCCACCTTGATAGAACAACCATCAGCTCTAGCCAGTTGAGGATGTGTATGAGACATGTCTGAATTAGAGGATAAATGTGGTTCTACAAAAGGACTCCAGCGCAGATCACAAATGATTGAGCACCAAGGCACATTGACCACCTAGAGACCTGTTATATTCAAATAACTCCAAGGTAAAAGAAATAGATCATTTGAAATTATCATGGACTAATATTGAAGCTGCATAGTCGGAAGTTTGGAGTGTGATAATCAATAGCCTGAGGTATAATTGTTTATGAAGAAAATCAGAATTCATGAATAATTAAAAATAAGTCGCTAAGACTGTAAGATAATTGTCTATAAAGATAGAGATGATTTCAAATAAGCACAAGACACATTAATGGCTCGGAGTCTCAATACAAGGAATCACCTCAAGGTTTCTACTTTAGTAAGTGCAACCTTTGGGATGGGTTGGCTACACATGAGTAAGAAATAGCTGTCTTAAATATGAAACAGGTCACTGATGTACATGCCCCCCTTTACAATTGATTTCAGGTTTGCCAGACAATGATTTATATCCAACTCTGTCAAGGTGTTATGCAATGGCCAAAGTGCCTCTTTTAACAATTGCATCAGCCGTGTCATCGCTGACAGCAGACTAACACACCACCGCAACCCCTCCCATGCCATTGCAACAGCATCCAGTGGCTCCACTCTGCCTTGTTGGAACCCCGGCGGTCACCCCATACCACTCTCGTCTCTGCAGCCAGCCAGTTTCCACCTGTTTTCCGTAGACCTGAGCAAGACAGAGAACTACCGGGCCATTCAATGCTCATCTGGATCTCTGTAGCATATCGCATTGATTTTTTTCTGCTTCTTCTGCTCCATGACGATTTCCGGACTCACGCTGTCGCCCTGAAACCAAACAGGATTCCACTACCACTGCCATAGTTCAAGGAACACCCATCAAGCTGAATGTTGCATAGAAATATGTCCTTATACCCTGATGTTTAAGGATTTCTGTAGGATGATGAAAGATCTATATCCTTATGAAGGATTTTCCTCTTCTAAAGATTTGAAACTCAAAAAATAGGAACAGATAACTCCATAGTAATGAATTGGTTCATGGATAGTATACTGATCCCAAGATCGCTGCCAATATGCTTTACAAGCATATCTTGCAGCAATTTTACAGTCTTGCCAAAAAAATTCAAGGGATGAGTGATGCTCCACTGTTCAATATCAATTTCCGCACCCGCTCCATAATGCCACTAATGGTTTACTATACAACCATTGAGTCTTTGCCCAAGGAACCAAGTGCCTTCAACCTTCTTGCTGATACAAGCAGACAACCCATCAGGTTAAGTGGCAGACTTATATGTTACTTAACAGACTTGGTCCGAGCTATCAAGCGGGTAAGGATCAGGTTTTCTCCACCATTATTCTTGATTTTAAAATGTCTAGAACAGAAGTTGATGAGATACCCCTCGTCTTTCTACTGATTCCAACACCTCCAGATACATAAGCAGTTGTTTCAGTGAACAGGTTGAGAAGGTGGCCATGTGTACCCTCTCTGTGCACACTACAGACACAAATCACAAAATCCGAAAACTGTTGGGAGAAGTTCAGGAAGCCTTATAAGCTAATCATACTACAACTACTTCTAAGCCCCTCTATTCTATTGTTGGCGCAAACTCCGATTCAGTTATCCCTGAAGATGGTATAGCAGACTCACGGAACACCTGAAGAATTCTGTACCCTCTTCTGGTTTTGAACCTGCTAGTTTTGCCGGTGCTATAGGTCACGTGGCGAATCTAGCCTCTGTAACCTCAACTGACAGTGTTGTAGGTTCATGTGCATCTGAGACTGGCAATAGAGAGACATTGTCTAACTCAAGGAGATTCGCCAGAGTTAATTCGGTGTGCTTCGTGAATGGATCCTTCTTTTGTTTCACATCTGTTAGTTGTACTGAGTTTTCCTCCTGTCCGAGGATGTCTACTGTTTACTATCCACGTCTACTATGCTCATGTATTTCCTATTAGCCTATGACCTGTTAGTAGACTTTACAAGAAGCCCAAGTCCAAAGTGATCTTTGATGCACTTTCTTGCTATTTTACAAGACATCAAGACGAAGACAATGATTGGTGGAGGGTACAACAAAGACAGCTTCTATTACCTAAACATTACTAGGATTTTTGTTGGCATTTACCTCAATATCAATCAGTCTTTGGCATGTGGTCACCCCTACTCAGGGGCGGAGGGAAAGGGGGGCAGGCAGGGGCCGTGGCACCTCCTCATATATAGGAATACATGTAGGTGAATTGATGCACCCATTTTTATCTTCCACGTTTCCAAAACTACCATCAATTATGCCCCCCTATTCCTTGTTTTATTCCACTTTCTAGTTCTATTTATATTTCTGATGTTGCGCCCCCCATCTAATTACATTCCCAATGCTGCACCCTTTTTCTGATTCCATACATGATTTTATATTCCACCCAATCTCATGTTTTGAAATTCGATTGATTCAGATTCTGACAAAAGCGAACATCGATTCCCCGTCTCGATTCCTGACAACGGGAGATAGAGATCCCAATCCGACCATCACCACAGCAAGTGCAAGGCAGCATCAAAAATTTGAGCAACCGGTGTTTGTGATGCACCTTGTGAGATCCTCATTGATATGTTATCTCGATTCGAATTGTCCAATTGGCCAGTCCTGGCCTCTCGATTCCTCATCCTCCACATGCAAGATGCAAAATAAGAGTGCATTGGCGATAGAATTGATGCATCTTTTTGAGGTAATACCGGCATTCCTATTAGTTGTGACTAAAAAATTGATATTGAATAATCTCTAAACTGAGTTATACTTTATTGAAAACCTCATGTAGCTCTAATGCATCATCTAAATTTATTTAGTTTTTAGGCTTCATTTATTTTATATATATAACTTGAAACTTACATATATATTGTTGGAGTATTTGGTTGTGCGACATATGAGTTGTAGGAGGTAAATGGATCTCTCCAAAAGCACAGAATAATTGAACGGAGATCAAGATTAGAAATAAAAAAAAAACGATTAGGGTTTCGTGAAACCTTGGAACACTCGTAACAAATTACAGACAATCGAATCCAAAAAAATCCCAAGACTTACCCAATGGGCCTTGTGCCCATTAGAGATGAGATGAGCCCCTAGTCTCAGTCGTTTGATCTTAACCGACGATCAGTAACTCCGGTAACTTTTGTATTGCCATCAGTAACTGAACTCAGTAATATTAAACGCACCAGTAACTTATATAAAGTTACAAGTAAGTGCGATATATATTATTGGAACACGGATATATATTAGCTAATGGAGCTTGTATTTCTATTACTGGAGATGGAGTAGGCTCTTACTGGAGCTTGTATTTTTATTACTGGAGTTATTAGAGATGAAGCGGGCTCATTTCATCTCTAATGGGCACAGGGCGTATTGGATAAAAATCTTTTATTTATATATATATATATATATATTTAAACTTAAATATAGTCTATAGATCAAACATCCTTGCTATGGTGTCTATTGTCCATATATTGAAGCACTCATTTTTTGTCAATGTTACTCCAATCAAATATATCCGCATGTTGAAACACATGCAATTTTATACCAATACTAACATAATTGTGATGTCCATATGACCATAGGTATTCAAGATGCATATGATATGAATAAAACATTTGGATCTTTTTTACTATTGTATCTTTTTTAACAAATATGAGTATGCATCAATACAGATGTGAGATTGATAATCCATCCCACTACCCTTGTTATTTGAGCAAATTAATGTTCAAATTAATTGATATTGTTCGTTGCAGTCGGATAATGAGAGCAAATCAAAAACCACTTTCAATTATAATCAAATTAATTTCGAGCGGCAATTTTTTTTACTTGGTTGGAAGTACAAGGTCGAACTCAGGGAGGCAGCTGTCTCCTTAGGTAGATTCGAAGCAAATTTCCAAGGTATGATTTTCAGAGGAGATATTTTTGGTCTTTTTCGTATATTTTATGCAAGACATATGCAAAATCAGGCCAAATTACAAGTTAAATAAGAAAGATGGTCAAATTAATTCCAAAAATTATGAAACTTGGTCAGATGATGAAATATGACGAAATTAAGCTACACTGATTTTTTTGGAATTTTTAGATGCACGGAAAATAAAAAATGCAGACTTTAGTGAAAATGAATAAATCAATTTTAATAATTAACAATCGATGATATTTCTCAGAAATGAAATTAATCCAAATAGGTCTAATTAAGAGCTATCAAAATCAACTTGAATTTCGTTAAAACATTTCACAGTTGATTAATTAAAAATTGATTAAGGTTTTCACTAAATGATTTTTCTAAGACAAACTATACGTGCAAATGGTGTGATTTTCGGATATGTTGTAGCATAGACTTATATCTACGTATGATGATTTCTCAGAGATTTTTCGATAAGCAGATAATGCGCAATCAATTAATCAATCAAAATGGGCAAAATGTTGCAATTTCTTCCCAAATTAAATTCCATAAATATTCTGCAAATCAGAAAAATACAAATAAATGCTAAAATGGTAGAACAAGAGTTATGCTACATAATGCAATTTTCAGAATTAAAAATGGATGACATAATGACGACAAAATAAACGTGCAAATACAGGGGTATGAATGCAATACAGAAAAAGAAATATGAGCTTAAATGAAGAACATGGACTTACATGCAATTTCCTAAAACTTGAAATTTATTTGATAACTTGCAAGGAGTGTCAAGTGTCCCCTTTGCAAATCACCATTTGTCTTTATTATTATGCGATAGATCTCTGTTTTGCTTGGCTCGAACAGGGGAGATTGACGGGCGGACGGAGAGTGGGGCGGCGCAGGCGCTTAGAGGCGGTTGACGATGGCTGAACGGTGGCGGCAGCCACGGCGATGGGGCGGAGACCTGGCGGCAGGAGGGAGGGCGCGTTGAGCGTGGCCACGCGCGGAGGATGCGGTGGTCATAGCGCGGGGCGGCGCGCTCGTTGACGGCCTGGAGGGCGATGGGGCGGCGGCGCCACGCGCGGAGGGCGGTTGTGATGGTAGCAGGAGCGCGTGCCGCACGCGCTGCGAACGGAGGAGGAGCGAGGGCGGCGGGAATGGCGCGCACGGGGCTCGATGGCGGAGGAAGGAGGACACGTGGCTGATGGTATCGACGGCGTGGGGCCGCGCTGGTTGAGTCGCGCCGCACGTGATGGCGGCTGTCGAGGGGGGTGGTCTGGTGGTTGCCGCGGTCGTCGGGGACGTGACGGCGGTGGGTGTTGACGTTGATGATGAGGGGGAGAAGAAACAGGGGAACTATACTATTTGTTTAGCGGATAAAATGTGGAATTAATCGATTGACGAAAATGACGTGGAAAATTAAATAAAAATCACCGTTGCATTCGCAACGGGTGATTTATCCGTTGAAGTGCATTTTGTTCGGCGTTTTGATGGATGAATGGAGGTGAAATTAAGAGAGAGAATGGGTGTGTACGAAGAAGAAGAGGAGGGAAGAAGATGGTTACCTGTAGTTTGCCTGGAAGTCGGCCAAAAGGGAGGATCTGGCCGTGGTCTTCGCTCAAGACACCGGCAACGGGTCGAGCTCAAGCGGTTCTTGAATCAATGACCGTGACGAAGGTGAAACCACCTTCAGATCTCGCCGGAGGGAGGAGGTCTCTGCTCAAGGAAGAAGGTGACCACTGTCACTGGAGCACCAATCCGAAATAGCTCTCTCCCTCTCTATCTTGTATTGAAGCAAGCAATGGCGGATGGGGATGAATGGAGGAGGGGAGGGGATTATAAAGAGGAGGAGGCGGTTGGAGAGGAGATGGAGAAGGTGGGGGAGATGGGGTCGGATTGGAGACGTCTAAGAGGCTTCTCCCTTAAGTTACGAGAGAGTAGGGGAGGAATGGTCATAGAAGAAGCTCGGTCGTTGATGGAGAACCCCCTCATCCAATGGCCCAGGATGAAGGAGGGAAATGGTATAAGTGGATGAATGAGGAGGCGACACATGGCGGCTCCAGGAGTTACCACGTGTCGCTCCGAGAAAAATCCGCAACTAAATGCAAAGAAAAATAAAAAAGAAATAATAAAAGAGGTTAGATCAAAAAGTGGTCAACACGAATGTTGCTCGTCTCGACAAGATCTACAACTTTCGTGAAGGGTCGAAAATCAAACGAGATCATCTGTACAAAAATGTATTTTTTTTGGTGGTACCTTATAGATATAAAATACCGCATTTTATCTTTTGTAATTTTTTTGTCATTTTTCAATAAGAGAAAAAATCAAAATAAAAATAGAAAAAATATGAGAAGAATATTTACAACTTAATCTAATTTTTTCGGATTTTTAATAATGAAGAAAATAAAATGATAAAATACAGGGGTAAAACAGTCATTATGTACAATGTACAAAAGGGGCCCAAAACCCAAGTTTTGCATACGAGCTCCGATTTTAATGAAATTGGTCTTGTTTCGAAGGTCTTTGAATGTATATTACTTTAAAAGTGAGTAGACCTAAATCGGACACTGTACGAGAGATATATGTGCATTTTAAGGTCTAAGGTCTCCAACTGAGTTTGGGGTTTTATTGGGTAATTTTACAAGTTAGTATTTTTTGATGTTTTTCTTTGATTAGTGTTAGTAATATATACACAATAGAATTTGTTTAATTGGATTTGGAGTTAGTATAAAATATATACAAATAAGGTATTTTATCTAATATACAAGTGAATATTTACAAGTGAATTTGGCTTCTTATTTATTGTAATATGAATGCTAAAATGTTGATGTTATCAATGCATGCATGAATGCTAATTATACAATATAAGTGGAAATATGCATCTAATTACTCGGGAACAAAGCTCTATTTTCAACTTTTAGAGTGATGAATCACATATTCATCAACCCCCTATACTTAAACATTGCTCGTCCCCGAGCAAGTAAAATGAAATGCAAGAGTGAAAGGAGATTGGGTTCCATACCAAGGTCATGAACAAAAGTTGAAAATGGAGCTTGACTTGACCTTTGGATTACTTGTGTGGCGGAACCTTATTGGGATCTGAACTTAAGACCTAACAGACTTTAAGTTCCACAAGTCTTCTATTAAAGACGCCTCAACAGTCAGGTCAGAACAAATCCTCATACGCAAATTTCTGATGACTATGATTCTTACTTGTACTGTGTAAGTGAAATGTAACTCTCCACATCAGAAATGGCTCAAAAATAGCCTCCTCTAACAAGGTAACTCAAATAACCCGGTCCAGTAACTCTTTCCTCGAGGAGCGGGGTATTCCCTTCTAAGTTCAAGTGCGACCAGCTCAAGAGGAGGGGGTGGAGAAAGAATGGACGGTAGCCAGTGTAGCTACCTATCCCGGTATGCCTGACCAGTGTAGCCAAGTCATCCAGCTGCAGACTTCTTGCTAATATACATACACTGACAGGCAATTTTTTTTGCCTGTCTATTTTTTTTGGAGTTATTGCATTTTTTTTCTTTTTTTTCCTTTTTGTTTTTGGAACTATATACAAGATGCAACATGTACATCAGGAGTTTTTCCTCTTGAGCCAGTAGACTATCCCTCTTTTGAAGCATTATTGCAACCCACAACGTCCTGTCCTCAGACTTCAACACCACCAGACTAGGTTGAGATGCACTACCCTCCCTAGAGGAGGACGGATGTTTCCACCCGCGTGCTACTCCAAGCTAAAGGATTCTACCTCCTCACCACCTCATCAATGAAGAGCTACGTGCATTGTGCTTGTCCAAGTTAGGTCACTGTCTAAAAGAATCATGTGTATGCACGAGATATTCTACTTAGACTAATCAAGATGACATGTGAACATAGACTTGCGGACTCAAAGAATTAAGTCACTTGACCTGAGAAATCTTAACTCCAGCTCTTATAAGGTTCCTCTGAAATTAGGTGGATTAAGGTCACATCAAGTCCATCCTCAAGATCTACTCATAACTTGGTTCCGAACCCACTAGCTTTTGACCTTGCATATGCAAGATATGCAGATGAGATGCAGATGACATGCTATGAATGAAATGCAAGACTTTTTTTTAATGCAAGGATGATATGCAAGAGTAAATAAGAAGCCTTTATTTTCAACATTTTTGTTTTTATTTTCTGGTATACAACAATTTTTACAACAATTTTTAGTTTGTAATAATATACATAGTATACAAGTTTTTTTTGGTATACATCCTATTTTACAACAAATTTTACAAGAGTATTATTTACAAGAATTTTACACTCTCTTTTTTTACAAGAATTATACATATTATACATATTATACAAGTATACAACTTTTTTTCAAATTTTACCCAACCCACAATTATTACATAATATAAACAAAAATAGGCGAAAATACGCGAAAGTACGAGCTATGGGTAAAGTATATATGTAATATATACACGCCCCCTTATATTTAGCGTGTGCTATGTCCTCAGGGCACGAAAAGCGACTAAAAAGACATAGCTCGTGCTAGGCGTAGGAGAGCTAAAATTACAGAATGTATAGAAGTCGCTCCGCCCCCCTATACTTAGGCTCTGGCAGCCTAAGTGTAGAAGAAGACAAAAATGGGGCGGACGAGGGCAAGAGGGGAAATGATGAGTATATACGAGGTGGGCATTGGTCCCCCCTATACTTAGGCTCAGGTCAGCCTAAGTATACGACAGGAGTGAGTATGAGGACCGATGTAATCTGGAGGATGTACAGAGAGCAGACTCAGGTGGCTTGTCCCCCTATACTTAGGATCTGATCATCCTAAGTATAGTCCAAGATGGTGGGATGAGTTACTAGAGTTGCGGGAGGGAAAGGACAGAATGTACAGGAATGATGGTATATACAAGTGAGTCGGTCTGAATCTTTCAAAATGTTGTCGATGGCTAGAGCTCACTACTGCAAGGTCTCATGCGCGGTTCGAGGTGTATCTGATGAATCTGTCTCGTGCATGAATACAACTCCTCAACATGGACTAACTGCTCATTGGATTCGACGAAGTGTTTAACCAGTTGCCCATTCACAAGGAATGTCGGTGCGTCATCTACGAGATCTGAGATCTCGACACATCCACTATCATGCACCGTACGGACGACAAATGGGCCTGTTTACTTGGACTTCAACTTGCCTTGGAAGACTTTCAGCCTTGCATTGAACAACCATACCTTCTGTCCAGGAACAAAGGTCTTTCGTCTGATATATCTATCATGCCAACGCTTCACCTTGTCCTTGTACACCAAACTGTTGTCATATGCACGGTTTCTGACTTCCACAAGTTCATTCGGATCCATTTCTCTCTGCTTCTGCCTAAGGTGTGTGTTTCAGTTGACCTTCTTAATTGCCCATTCTGATTTATGCACTAATTCTGCGGGCAAATGGCACGGCTTTCCGAATACCATTCGGAATGGGGAAGTTCCTAACGGTGTCTTGTAAGCTATCCTATACGCCCATAAGACCTGATCCAATATCTGAGACCAGTCCTTTCTGTCTGGGCGGACAAGCTTTTGCAATATAGTCTTTACCTCCCGATTCGACACCTCAGCCATACCATTGGTCTGTGGGTGATAAGGGTTGGCGACACGGTGTTCGATGTCGTAGTCCTTCAGGAGTTTCTTCATCTCCCGATTTACAAAGTGGCTACCCCCATCTGATATCATCATTTTGGGGATCCCGAACCTAGAGATGATGTGCTCTCTGATGAATTTACAGACAGTCTTGCTGTCTGCGACTCGGGTCGAGATAGCATCCACCCACCTGGATAGATAATCTACCGCAAGAAGGATGTATTCAAACCCGTGGCTAACAAGGAATGGGCCCATGAAGTCGATGCCCCAGGCGTCAAAGACATCACGAATGATGACATGCTGCATTGGCATTTCATCCTTGGGACCAACGGTTCCTCCCATTCTCTGGCATACTGGACATGACTTCGCAAAGGTGATAGCATCGCGAAATAGAGTCGGCCAGTAAGCCACACTGAAGTACCTTCCATGCGGTCCTCTTCCCGGAGTGGTGTCCTCCTGCCTCCAAGCTGTGGCATAAAGAAAGGACACTCTAGTATTCCTCCTGAGGAATACACCGTCTCCAGACACAATCCGGTCCTTCGAAGAAAAGGATCGGATCCTCCCAATGGTAGTGTCTAGCATCCGACTTTAGTCGGTCAATGTGGCTCTTGGGCCAATCCTCGGGAACCTTCTTGGAGACAAGATAGTTCACGATATTGGCATATCATGGGAGTGAGTCGACAACAAAAATCGACTCGTCAGGAAAGGAGTCTCGAATTGGTGAATCCTCGGAAGTATTAAGATGTTCGAGATGAGAGAGATGATCGGCTACTACATTCTTCTTTCCAGGTTTATCACAAATTTCCAAATCAAATTCCTGGATAAGTAAAATCCATCGAAGAAGACGCGCTTTCGCATCCTTCTTCTCCATCAAATACCGTAGCGTCGTGTGGTCAGTGAACACAATTACCTTAGATCCAATTAAGTGAGATCTGAACTTGTCCAAGGCAAATACTACCGCAAGCATCTCCTTTTCCGTAACTGTATAGTTACGCTGAGCGGTGTCAAGTACTTTTCTTGCGTAGTGAATTGCAAACGGGACGTCATCTCTTCTCTGTCCTAACTCAGCCCCAACAGCGAAATCTAATGCGTCCGTTATGATCTCAAAAGGTAGAGACTAATCTGGGGCTTGTAGGATAGGTGCGTCCATGATCATTCCTTGCAATAGCTTAAAGGCCTCAAGACATTTGCGATCAACAACAAACTCCATGTCTTTGCCTAAAAGCTCAGTTAGCGGTCGGGCAATCTTAGAAAAATCATTGATGAATCTCCTATAAAATTCGACATGCCCGAGGAACGACCACAACTGCTTGATTTTGGTTGGTGGCTGGAGTCGTCTAATCACATCCACCTTGGCAGGGTCAACCTCCATTCCTCTCTTGGAGATGACGTGCCCCAACACAATGCCCTCCGTCACCATGAAGTGACTTTTCTCCTAGGAGAGCACCAGATTAACCTCACAACAGCGTTTGAGGACTCGATCCAGATTCCTGAGACATGAATCGAAGGAATCTTCGTGGACCGAGAAGTCGTCCATGAAGACTTCCAGGAATTCGCCAACCATTTCGGCGAATACAGCAATCATGCACCTTTGAAAAGTACCCGGAGCATTGCATAATCCAAAGGGTATGCGCCTGAAAGCATAGGTACCAAAGGGGCATGTGACGTGGTCTTTTCCTGGTCCTCTGGAGCTATGGTTACTTGATTATAGCCCGAGAACCCATCCAAGAAACAGAAGAATTCTTTTCCCGCTAGTCTCTCTAGGATCTGATCAATGAATGGTAGGGGGAAATGATCCTTCTTCGTCGCGACATTCAAGCGTCTGTAATCCATACAGACGCGCCACGATGTGGGCACTCGCGTCACGATCTCCTCTCCGTCCTCATTGGTGGTCGTCTGAATTCCCGACTTTTTCGGGACCACATGGATCGAGGCCACCCATTTCGAGTTGGAGATGTGATAAGTGAAACCCGCGTTGCACCATTTCTCTATCTCATTCTCCACTACCTCTCGCAAATTTGGATTCAAACGACGTTGGAATTCACGAGAGGGTTTGGCTTCATTTTCCAAGTAGATATGGTGCGAACACAGAGCGGGATTTATCCCGTGGAGATCGGAAATGCTCCAGCCTATTGCCTTGCGGTTTTTCTCCATGATCTCTAGCAAGCGAGATTCCTGCTCCTCGGTCAATCGCGAACTGATGATGACCGGATATTTCCTTTCTTGACCCGCAAGAAAGGCGTATTTCAACGTTGTGGGTAAAGGCTTGAGCTCAGGTAAGGTGTGATCATCTAGGAAATCTGGCTCAATCGAATCTGGCTCAGTGTTGGAAGTGGCTGGATCTTTCTCTGTTATTGCTGCCACCAAATTATTTGGCTCTAGAGTCGGATCGTCAAAGGTCTCCATGCAATCGACGAAAGCCACGTCCGACTCGTCATCCTCATCTTCTGATTGTCCTAAAGAGGAAAGGACTGACAAGCCCAGTTGGGCTTCTAAGTCATCGAAGATGTAGGGGGATACAGGTTCTAAGCTGTACTCGTTTTTTAGGACCTCGCAAACTGACTCATGCACTGGATCATCTCCAAAGGGGAGGGACTCATCGATGCTGGCTGGGTTCTGTCTTCATGGCCCAACTGTGTCTACATGGTCGCGGTCTGCTTCGGATGAAGAGTACTCGGTGCTGGATTCGGAATCCCGTCTCTGCCATCTGGTTTGCTTCATCTTAAGTTCCTCATCTCCGCTTGGAGTTTGGAACTGGATCTTCCCGATCTTATAATCAAACAAGGCCCCTACTGTCCTGAGGAAGGGCCTACCTAAGATGATCTGGGAGTCTCTCTAATTACGAGGGGTTTCCATATCTAGGACAGTAAAGTCCACCATGTATTCTTGATCCTCGACTTTGATTACAACATTCCTCAATTCTCCTTGGGACCTCCTGGTTGATTTATCAGCGAACTGCAGGAGGGCTCTGGATTTCCTAAGAGGTCCTAGATTAAGCCGCTCATAGAGGGCTCTAGGCATTAAGTTAATTGAGGATCCGTTGTCTAGGAGAGTGCGTGCAAACGCAATGTCATCGACATGACTCACCACATAATGTGCACCCATGTCTCTTCGTTTCCTTGGAAACGAGTCCTTTATTGCGCAAGTCGTGGCTACTGACAGAACGTGTTTCTCAACACGTCTTTTAGTCTCCCTGCTAACCCTAGTAGGTGTGCATCTCACCTTCAGGTACTTCTGAAATGCAGGAGTCATTTCCACGTACTTGTCAAAGGGGATTATGACCTTGATATACTTGTTGCAGAACTCTGCCATCTCAGGGTCATCTTTTTGGATTTTTTTGAATTTCTTCTTTCCATCCGTAAGAGCTCGGGGGAAAGGGATTATTGACTCTAACTCATGTTCTGAAACTGAAATGTTTTCATTGAAAGCTGGAACTGAGTTCTGTACAAGAATCGGACTCATAAACAGACTCGGACTCTGACTCTGACTAAAAGGAAAATGATGTGGCGAAACCGATGATGCATCTTCCGCGACTTCTGGACGATCCTCCTCAGATGGAGGTGCGGGCTCTTCATCGGTTTCGTCGGACTCTCTACTAATGCGGGTTTGCTGCTTCGAGGACCCAGAAGTCCTCTTCTTCTGCCGGTGGTGGTGATGGTGGTGCTGCTCATCTTCTTCCTCCAAGTTCTCCTCAGGTAGAGACTTGACGGCTCCTTTCTTCGGTGTCCGTGCCCGATCAAGTACGAGCACGGTCCTTCCGCTCCTGAGGGACATATGATTTACATTATCATACGAAAGGATATCATATTCAGATAAAGACTTATCTGAATAGTATACCTGATCACGAGGTCGGTTCTGCCCTTGATTTAGGTTGTTCGGATTTGCCTAAACCTGGGCGAGAATTGGGGTCTTTGGCGCCATTTGTTGATCCTGGGTACGAGAAACGTGATTCAGAACGGTTCTCATATCTAGATAGTCATTCTGGATCTGTTGGACCCTATCAGACAGGGTCTGGAACGCCAAGGTGAGGGACTCCAATTCGGTGGGCTGGACTGGCTGATGCTGACTTGCGGATGAGGTTTTGTACTGACCCTGCTGTCCATGCCGATACTGCTGCTGCTGATAGGACAGTGCCTGGCCCTGTTGGCCCAAATGAAATGTGCGCCGTTGCTGCTGCTGAGGCTAGTACCCTTATTCGGACCTAGACTGAACAAAGCGCGGTGCGGGGACGGAGCTGGTTTCTTGGTAAGCAGGGGAAGGTCGGTGAGGCTGACCATTCCCCATCCCCGACTGTCTGCCGACGGGGTCACGGCTGTACCACAGCCCGTCCATCTCGAACACCTGCGGAGGCTCCTCGTATCTGGTCTCCACTTGTGGGGGTGCATGCTGGTCCTGCTGGGTGTAAGTCTGATCCCAGCCACTCTGAGGCCCTGGTGTCTGTTCCTATACAAGATGGACTCGCTGTACAGGTACAGGTGGTGTAGAAAGGGCAGGTAGCTTTATCTTAGCTACCTTCTCAGAAAGTTCCTCCACTTGCTTTGGCAGACGTGAGAGAGACTCAAGGTCAGTGACTCTCTTGTGGATTAGCTCGACCATGGTTAACTTATCAGCAATCATCCCTATGCTGGGAATGAGGTCCTCTGTTAGATCCGCTACAGTCCTCCGAGTTGTCTCGTTGGATAGGATTGAGGGAGACAACTGATAGGCCCTGGTGGCCTGCGACCTGCCGGTTTCCGTCATCTGCTCTAGTATTTTCCATACAGCATCCTTATTTTTATTCAGATAGCTTCCTCCACAGGCGGCACTTACTAACCCCCGCATCTCCGGGGTTAAACCGCAGAACAAGGTCTGGACTAAGATCGCCTTAGAAATGCCGTGGCATGGACATTTCTGAATTAGGTCATTAAACCTATCCCAGGCATTATGGAATGGTTCACTGGGTCCCTGGGAGAAACTGGCGATCTTTGCTCTCATTTGGTTAGTCCTACTGAGAGGGTAGAACTTCTTCAGAAATAAGTCCTTAAACTGCAACCAGGTTGTACATATCACCCCTAGGTTTTTCAGCCAATGTGCTGCCTTATCTCCTAAGGCGAAGGGTGGCCTTCAGTCGAATGTAATCCTGCCCAACCCTAGGATGGCTAAGGTTGTTGCAAACTAGCTCGAAGTCTCGGAGGAAGGCATATGGTTCTTCATGGACATTTCCGTTGAACTTCGGTAGCAGGCTAAGGAAGTGGGACTTGAACTCAAATGCTTCGGCGGGAACCGCTGGTGCTAACCAACTTTGTATCTCATTCTCTGCTGGGTTGTAGGCATCAACCATTGGTCGGTCGATTCCTCCTGCCGCAATGATCTGTCCCATTCTTGTTGTAAGATCCGTGTTAGTTGTTCGGCTTGGGCGAGGCGAGCCAAGACTTGGTGGAGTGGGTCATCGTGGTGTTCTTCCTCATCTGGGGGTCGCTTTGGTGGCATCTTGTCCTCTAGTCCTGAGAAATGGAAATGATCTGATTTAGAGGATAAATCAAGGAAGGGATACTTACCGAGGCGATGGTCTTCCTCGATAAGCTCAGAGGAGGGGAAAGGGTTGGTTTGAGAGTAACCACCCTGGGTGTGAGGGATCTAGAACTCAAGAGGGTCATGAGCTCTGGGTGGTCCAAGTTGCGCTTGGTCCGGTGAAGATGATTTTCGTGGGGGACTCAAAGAGAGATTGACGAATAATGTATCGATATTCCCCCAGTCAGCCATCTTGAATTGGCGAGAAGAGTCGGGAGTTTTGAGTAAAGATAGGATTTTACTCCTACCTGAAGCAAGCAATACAATCCAAGACCCTGGGTTCACACTCAACACAGTGAAGGACTCAAAACCCGAGTCCAATTAATTTTGTCAATTTTAAGTGTGATTTTTCAAACAAGATAGCAATGATTTACGCGGCCTATAGGGAAGTCGGTTCAGAGCCAGATGCGTCTTCCATGTTTAACCTGTCGCCTAAGATACCGCTGGTCCTTCCTTTCTTCGCTCCTATCCCAAGTTGATGGACTCAAAGACCATGCCCCTATCTACATGCAAGCAGGCGGAGGCTGACAAGGCCGGAACTTCGCCCCGAAGGGTTACTAGCAATTTGTCGCGAAGTACCGCTGGTTCACCCCTGACTACCCGCGAACAGGCGGAGGCTATCAGTGAATCTAAAAATATTCAACTCGTGATATTTGCTAGGATCAGTTGGCCCGTGATATGAAAGGCGGTGATTTGGGCTCTGCCTTAAGGTGTTCACACACACTCAAGTACCCTCAATCAGCCTGAAAACAAAGTCGGAGATTAGTCTCCCGCAAACAGATTTTCCAATTTTATTGATTTTTTGGTCAATAATGTTAGCAGTCCCAATTTTAAGTTTAGTTTTCACTTGTTAGTCCAACCACACAGCACGTCTATCGTACAGTCCCAATTTCCGCTTAATTTAAGTTTGAAAAACAAAGGGGGAAATCGAGAAAAGTCGATGCATGAAAAATGATGATGTGTATGCTGAGTTAAGAAGACTTACAGTGATCCCTTCAATTGTATGCAGGATGCAAAACAGAATTGAAATTTTTACACTACATGCAGATGCAAGCGACAAAATCCGCTCCTAGACAAGCAGTTCTATTAGCAAGTGAAGCACAGGTTGATTCGACTAGATCTGCGGTCTAAATGCGTCTTTTAAGTGGTTGTGTGGTCCTAAAAATTACGAGTACAAGCAAACCCTAGAGTGGCTCGAGGAGCCGCTAGTGCAAGCCTAATTTACAATTCAAACCACACAGCACACGGGGACACGGTTCCACTATCTTTACACATGCGAGAACCCAAACGGGAACCGTCGGAAATGATGCGAAAAATAAAGAAAAATAAATGTACAAATTCTCTCAAATCACTCAAGAAATTAAGATATCGATTCCTCGAAGCGTCTTCGACTCCTCGCGTTCCTCGCACAAAAATAACTTGAGGTCAGAGAATGATAAAAAAATGCAAAAATTAAAAGACAGAAAATATTCACAAGAAAATCGGGGGTCAGACTACCCGGGGGATAGAAAATCAGACACTCAGAAATAACTGCAAATTAACCTAATCCGTGCCTCACCGGCAACGGTGCCATTTTGATACAGACTCCCGCTATCCTTGTTAATTTGAGCAAATTAATGTTCAAATTAATAGATATTGTTCGTTGCAGTCCGATAATGAGAGCAGATCAAAAACCACTTTCAATTATAATCAAATTAATTTCGAGCGGCAATTTTTTTTACTTGGTTGGAAGACCAAGGTCGAACTCAAGGAGGCAGCTGTCTCCTTAGGTAGATTCGAAGCAAATTTTATGATTTTCAGAGGAGATATTTTTGGTCTTTTTCATATATTTTATGCAAGACACATGCAAAATCAGGCCAAATTACAAGATAAATCAGAAAGATGGTCAAATTAATTCCAAAAATTATGAAACTTGGCCAGATGATGAAATATGACGAACTTAAGCTACACTAATTTTTTTGGAATTTTTAGATGCACGGATAATAAAAAATGCAGACTTTAGTGAAAATGAATAAATCAATTTTAATAATTAACAAACGATGATATTTCTCAGAAACAAAATTAATCCAAATAGGTTTCATTAAGAGCTATCCAAATCAACTTGAATTTTGTTAAAACATTTCACGGTTGATTAATTAAAAATTGATTAAGGTTTTCACTAAATGAATTTTCTAAGACAAACTATACGTGCAAATGGTGTGATTTTCGGATATGTTGTAGCATAGACTTATATCTACCAATAATGATTTTTCATAGATTTTTCGATAAGCAGATAATGCCCAATCAATTAATCAATCAAAATGGGCAAAATGTTGCAATTTCTTCCCAAATTAAATTCCATAAATATTCTGCAAATCAGAAAAATACAAATAAATGCTAAAATGGTAGAACAAGAGTTATGCTACATAATGCAATTTTCGGAATTAGAAATGGATGACATAATGACGACAAAATAAACGTGCAAATGCAAGGGTATGAAAGCAATACAGAAAAAGAAATATGAGCTCAAATGAAGAACATGGACTTACATGCAATTTCCTAAAACTTGAAATTTCTTTGATAACTTGCAAGGAGTGTCAAGTGTCCCCTTTGCAAATCACCATTTGCCTTTATTATTATGCGATAGATCTCCTCTGTTTTGCTTGGCTTGAACAGGGGAGATTGACGGGCGGACGGAGAGTGGGGCGGCGCAGGCGCTTGGAGGCGGTTGACGGTGGCTGAGCGGTGGCGGCAGCCATGGCGATGGGGCGGAGACCTGGCGGCAGGAGGGAGGGCGCGCTGAGCATAGCCACGCACGGAGGATGCGGTGGCCGTAGCGCGGGGCGGCGCGCTCGCTGACGGCCTGGAGGGCAATGGGGCGGCGGCACCATGCGCGGAGGGCGGTTGTGATGGCAGCAAGAGCGCGCGCCGCACGCGCTGCGAACGAAGGAGGAGCGAGGGCGGCAGGAATGGTGCGCACGGGGCTCGATGGCGGAGGAAGGAGGACGCGGCCGCTGGTGCTTGCGATTGGAGCAGGTGGCTGATGGTATCGGCGGCGTGGGGCCGCGCTGGTTGAGTCGCGCCGCCCGTGATGGCAGCTGTCGGGGGGGGCGGTCTGGTGGTTGCCGCGGTCGTCGGGGACGTGACGGCTGTGGGTGTTGACGTTGATGATGAGGGGGAGAAGAAACAGGGGAATTAAATAAAAATCATCGTTGCGTTCACAACGGGTGATTTATCCGTTGAAGTGCATTTTGTTCAGCGTTTTGATGGATGAATAGAGGTGAAATTAAGAGAGAGAATGGGTGTGTAAGAAGAAGAAGAGGAGGGAAGAAGATGGTTACCTGTAGTTTGCCTGGAAGTCGGCCAAAAGGGAGGATCTGGCTGTGGTCTTCGCTCAAGACCCCGGCAACGGGTCGAGCTCAAGCGGTTCTTGAATCAATGACCGCGACGAAGGTGAAACCACCTTCGGATCTCGTCGGAGGGAGGAGGTCTCTGCTCAAGGAAGAAGGTGACTACTGTCACTGGAGCACCAATCCGAACTAGCTCTCTCCCTCTCTCTCTTGTATTGACGCAAGCAATGGCGGATGGGGATGAATGGAAGGGAGGGGATTATAAAGAGGAGGAGGCGGTTGGAGAGGAGATGGAGAAGGTGGAGGAGATAGGGTCGTATTGGAAACGTCGAAGAGGCTTCTCCCTTAAGTTAGGGGAGAGTGGAGAGGAATAGTCATAGAAGAAGCTCGGCCGTTGATGGAGAACCCCATCATCCAATGGCTCAGGATGAAGGAGGGAAATGGTATAAGTGGATGAATGAGGAGGCGACACATGGCGGCTCCAGGAGTTGCCACGTGTCGCTCCGAGAAAAATACGCAACTAAATGCAAAGAAAAATAAAAAAGAAATAATAAAAGAGGTTAAATCAAAAAGTGGTCAACACGAATGTTGCTCGTCTCGACGAGATCTACAACTTTCGTGAAGGGCCGAAAATCAAACGAGATCATCTGTACAAAAATTTATTTTTGGGTGGTACCTTATAGATATAAAATACCGCATTTTATCTTTTGTAATTTTTTGTCATTTTTCAATAAGAGAAAAATCAAAATAAAAATAAAAAAATATGAGAAGAATATTTACAACTTAATCTAATTTTTTTGGATTTTTAATAATGAAGAAAATAAAATGACAAAATACAGGGGTAAAAGGGTCATTATGTACAATGTACAAAAGGGGCCCAAAACCCAAGTTTTGCATACGAGCTCTGATTTTAATGAAATTGGTCTTGTTTCAAAGGTCTTTGAATGTATATTACTTTAAAAGTGAGTAGACCTAAATCGGACACTGTATGAGAGAGATATGTGCATTTTAAGGTCTAAGGTCTCCAACTGAGTTTGGGGTTTTATTGGGTAATTTTACAAGTTAGTATTTTTTATGTTTTTCTTTGATTAGTGTTAGTATTATATACACAATAGAGTTGGTTTTATTGGATTTGGAGTTAGTATAAAATATATACAAATAAGGTATTTTATCTAATATACAAGTGAATATTTACAAGTGAATTTGGCTTCTTATTTATTGCAATATGAATGCTAAAATGCTGATGTTATCAATGCATGCATGAATGCTAATTATACAATATAAGTGGAAATATGCCGCTAATTACTCGAGAACAAAGCTCTATTTTCAACTTTTAGAGTGATGAATCACAGATTCATCAGAGATCATACTTTGTATTGATTCGAGATCATACTTTTTTGGAGACAGATATCAAAATCAGATTCATCTTCTTGAGGATACCGACACAGATATCGTTATATATTATTTTTACGGACACGGATATCAATAACATTTCTATGAATTTCCCATTAATTATAAATTTATTCAATGTCGTTGTTTACATTGTAATGTATGGATTTAGGTTTGGTTATGGCTAAAAGAACAATAGATACATATTATTAATGATTTCAACGCGATGAAAAATTGCCACGCGCAACTTCAATAAATTATGGATGCTTATCTTAGAGATTATTTATCGTATTCTAAATAATATAACACAATAGTAGCATTTTATATTTTTGTGTATGTTTTGATAGATTAAGAATTGGCCCCACCTACAGAAAATTCCTGGAATATACTTCTCCTCCTTGACAAGACATTTTTTACAATGTGATGGCCATTCATCCTTGGTAGGTATTCACTCAATCCTCCTTGACAAGATAAAGAGGAATTAATCTTCCTTTCAGCTGGTTCATTGTGATTTTGGGGGTCGTATCATGTTCAAATCGGTCAAATATTTTATTATCTTTGTCAATGATTTTAATCATCTATCATGGTTATATTAATAAAGGGTTCAACAGGAAACTTATATGCACTTTTTAATGAAGTTAAATCCTTTTGCTTGTGCAGTTAAAAGTTTTGCAATTTTTATAAACATGCCCCTTTAATCTCATGACCCTTGCAAACTTACATGGTACGTATATGCACATATCATTAATATACTCTACTAATTTAACCATACTTGAGTTAGTGTAACCATATTTAATAGTAATATATTTACATTATGTTCTACATATGCTTTTAGGTAAAAATGCTTATATGGCTATCATACAATAGTAATGTATTTACTGTTATTATTTCGTGTAAAAATCCTTAAATAACTTGTATACTTTTATGTATATACAGCTATATACTTTTTTCATAGCATTGTTACCTTTTTCATTTCGTGTTCACGATATGAATTAGAAATTAAAACTTGGAGCTTGTGTGATGTTCTTTTATCATAATTTTATATTTGTATTTAATAAATCGTCAATTTTGCACTTAGCAATATGGTTTCTTCATTTTCGATGTTAAAGAATTATGCCAAAAAATTAATTGTGTTCAAATCTTAATCTTCTTAATATTATACAATATTGTGTAGTTGAATGCCTATTTTTTGTTTTTTTTTGTGGGGAGGGAGGCAAGAGGTTCATGCCTCCACCGCCTCGAGGCCACACCTCGCCTCAATTACAGAGGAAAAGGCCTTGATCTGCCTTTCATTTCCCTAAATCAATGTTTGCAACCAAAGAAATAAGGCAGGGAATCGATGTGTTTTCCATAAAACATGCCTTGAAGATTCTCCTAACAAGTCTTTCTCTACGAAAAAGTGAAATATTTCATCTTAAGTAGTGCCCTCCCTTTCCATGATTCTGCAATCTTTGGCCAAATCTGGGTTAATGATCTGAGCAGAATAATATACATTTATAGGCATTTTTCAGAGGTCTACATCCCAGGCCCAATGGTCGAGACCATCACTAGGTCCGTCTTCTGAATAACGCTCTTTCATCAACTTTCCAAAATCCATTCTCGATCGTCAGGGAGGTTTAAGTCAAAAAATGTCAACCATGCCCCCCTTCTTTTCACCCAACGAAGACCAACAATCTGCTATTGATGCATACTTATTTGCAATTGAAGCAAAAATCCTACAAGACCTCCACCTCTGTCCAATCATCCATCCAAAGTCGAATGGATTTACCATCAGCAATAATCAAACGAAATTGAGGGTGTACTCTCACATGGCTGCACAAACTCCTTTTCAAAATTTCATAGACAACTTCCATGTATTATCTTCCACCTCTCAACGATAACTCTTTTTTTTAAGCTCAAAAAAAGGGAGAGTCACTCGATGGTGATCGCCCCAATACTCTCAACGATAACTCTAACCATAAATATTACGTAATAATTTGTTCTATGTGTCCTCCTTTGGATCCAGATCCTTACTACCCATCCTACCAGCTTGTGTTCCATCCTACCAGCTTGATGCAGTCCCAGGTTTCGAGTCGGAATGTTTCACGTGCGGCGGCGATAAGACAACACAGATAGAATGATGATCCACGGTAAATTTGAAAAAGGAGGGGCGAAAGAAATGTAGAGGGCTTTGAATTCGTGAAGTATAACAAGGCAGGATACAGAAAAGTCTGGTAAGTCGGTAACAGATGCTCACTGCTCTAGAATCGTGACAACATTAGCAAATAAGAGTTCTGATGACAACTGGAACAAAGCTAAAATAAATAAAAGTGATGGAATTCGAAAGAAACTGAAACAAATTAAACTAAAAGAGACTCTATGATTCTATGATACTCGAGAACCAAAATAAATATAAACAATAGATATCTGAAGTTATGTTGTCATTGAATGGGGCTATATTTTAATAACTGAAGCTCTGTGGCTACTGGAAACAGGCTATAATAAGTGTTAGAATAGTTGGTGTGCGCCATATGAGTTGTAAGAGGGTAAATGGATCCTGGAGAGATCCATTTACCCCATCCATACGTTTAGTCCCACGTCTACCAGTGGTGGGACTTTGAGGCTCTGTGGAGGCTATATAAGGAGCCCCATACCTCTTGCATCCATTGAGAAAGTCAATAGACAAATCCGGCCCTTTGAGGCCTTCTCCCGTGGTTTCATCCCGCTCCTTAGGGATTAGGGTTCCACGTTAAATCCTTTGTTCTTATTGTTCTATCTTTATTTCTCTGATTCCATTTCCGCATTCTCTATTTTTCTAACAATAAGTAAATAAAAGATGGAGTCATGTCCTCTGGGTCAAGATAACAAGTTGAATAATAACCAAGATATAGCAAATAATTAAAGGCTGCAGTTCTGAAGTCAGGATAAATTAAAAGAAGACTTAAGATAAATTAAATCACTACTAAGAACCCTGTAACGTTCTATTGTAGCTCTGCTGGAACCAGGATAGAAATTATTAACTAAGCAAAAGTTCTGCTCTGAAACTAGATAGATAAATTAAATAAAAGTTATGACAAATGTAGTGGGAAAAGTATAGGACTTTGAGGTTGCAATCCCTGGGAATATAATAAAGCTAAAGTACTCAAAGAAGTAAGGGAACTTACGATAGGGGTGAACAAATATATCATGGATCTCTGTTGCTGTGAGTTTAATCCATAGACAAATTCAGTGGATGCCTGAAACTGAAGTACTGGATCATGTTGGTGGCAATGAAGGTGGGATTTCAGTGTTGGTAGTTGGGGGTAGAAGGGGGAGGAGGGATGTGCTGGTGGACTGGAGCTGGTGGTGTTGTCGACGGTGGGTGGGCAGGACTGGTGGTGGTGTTAGCAGCATCGGGAGTAAGGAGGGAGAAGGAGAGGAGCACGCCAGTCGCGTGAGGTTGAGGAAGGGAGGGAAGCATGCCAAGATGTGCAAAGGAGAGGAGGAGGGAAGGGCTGTAGATAACTCTGATTGTATTCAACTTACTCAACTGCCGATTACATATGGGAACGAGGCCTTTATATATGCTAAATTTTAGGAAAAGACAAACAAGTTGTGAATAAAAACAAGAGATAAGGTTGGATAAGAATTTTATATCGGGCCCTTTTACAAAGTTAGGCTTGCTAAGTAGTGGAATTAAAGTACTGGAAATAAAAGAGGTCTCAGGAAATTAAAGAGTGGCTTTTGTGTTGCATCAGCCTCCAGTAGTACAAGTTGCCCACCCCTTGAAAGGAATCTAGCTTTCCATCCTACCAGCTTGTGTTCCATCTTTTTCAATTTTTTTGAATAGGATTCAATCTTCAAATCGGAGTATCCGCACAACTACAGGGAAACCTAACTACATTATCGGTGGTTGTTGATCTGACATCCCTAGCATGTCTCCACAGCTCTTTGCCTCCGCTGCTAGTAATCCAAATGATATAAAAGAGGATTTCAAACCGCTTATGTGCATACCAGAGAAAGATTCAAAGATTTTAACTAATGAGGCAAGTGCCTCAGTTTCCCTGGATCCTTACTCCGTGAAGAATAAAATATCATCTGCAATCTGGAGGATAGCAATGGAGCAATCCCCCTTTGCAAAGCCTTGGAAAAATCCATTCTGAGCCCCCAACCTCATTATAATGGTGAATCTGCACAAACATTATATATCATGTATTTTTTAAAGATTACAAGAAAGGGATGTAAAAGTCTAAAAAATCACATCAACGATGCTTTGGAACCTCTTCAATGTGATCTTAAACAAACTGCATACAAGGGAGCTATTTACCAAACACCATGTCTTTATCTCTCAAAAGAGGAGGTTCACTGGCGGCAGAGATCGAGGCAAAAGTGGTTAAGGGAAGGAGACGCGAACACACGTTTTTTCCATTTCGTGGCTTCTGGGAGGAGAAGGAGCTTCTTACATGAGGTGGAGGTGGGAGGCCGCACGGTGTCGGGTGATTCGAGCATTGGTGCTGCTTTACGGGAGCACTTTGTGAGCGCATCGAGGAAGGTGCGGGACGGCATTGGTTGGGGCTGGACGGGTCTGGGTGCTGGCTCTTTGAATGCTGCTCAGGCTGATGCGTTGGTGGCCGCATTTTTCGAGGAGGATGTCCGCAAAGCGGTGTGGGATCTGAATGGTGATGGGGCTCCTAGCCCCGATGGTTTCTCCATCTCTTTTTACAGGGAATTCTGGGAGCTGCTGAAGGGGGAGATCTTGGAGGTTTTGGATGAGTTCAGGATTGCCAACGGGGGTTTTGAGAAAATTAACATGGCTTTGATCTTTCTGTTGCCTAAGGAGGAGACTCCTGTGGGAGTTGAGGATTTCAGGCCTATTTCTATTTCGAATGGCATTTAATCGTTACCAAGGTGCTGGCGAGCAAACTTAGGGCGGTCCTGGCATCAGTGGTTCTGTCCGCTCAATCGGCTTTTATTCCGGGTCGATGTATGGCGGATGGGATTGTTGTTGCGTCTGAAGCATGTCTTGAGTGGAAGAGGTCCGCTAAGAAGGGAGTCATTTGGAAGATTGACTACGCAAAGGCCTATGATTGCGTTTGTCGGAAATTCCTATGGGTATCACTGCAGAAAAGGGGTTTCCCAGATGAGTGGAGTAGTTGGATCAAGAGATGCATCACTACTGCCTCATGCTCTGTCTTGGTCAATGGTAGACCGGAGGGCGGTTGGTTCCAACCGCAGAGGGGGGTTCGCCAGGGTTGCCCCCAGGCTCCCTTGTTGTTTGTGCTTGTGGCGGACTGTATGGTCGTACTGTTTGAGCGGGCGGTTGATGAGAGATGGTGTAAGGGCTTCTGGTCGGGAGACATCTCCATTCCGATATTACAGTTTGCGAATGACACGCTTATATTTCTGGGGGGGACTGAAGAGCAAAATCACAATGCGGCAACTCTGGTTGACTTATTAGGGTGCTTATCTGGATTGAAGATTAACAGTGAGAAGTTGGTCCTTGTTCCCTTGGCGATGGACGATGGTGAGGGCGGCAGGCTTGCAGAGTGGGCGGGGTGTCCTCGGGGGCTGTTGCCGTTAACCTACTTGGGATTGCCTCTGGTTGCGGGCAGATTGAGGAAGTCTGATTGGGATAGTGTGCTGCGGAGGATGGAGGAGCGGTTGGAGGGGTGGAAGGCTACCACCCTGTCTAAGGGGGGAAGCTTGTCCTACTGAAGCGTGTTCTGTCAGCAATTCCGGTATTTTTCTACTCTACGAGACTGATGCCTGCTGGGGTGAAAAGGAAGGTGGAAGCTTTGATGCGTGCCTTCTTCTGGTCAGATGGGAGGCAAACAGGTAGGGGTGTCCACCTGGTGGCTTGGAAAGGTATAATTGTACCTGTCTCGGAGGGGGGGCTTGGTATTCGAGATGTAGAACTCATGAACAGAGCATTGATTGCTAAGTGGGCGGTGCGGATCTGGGGCACCTCCGATTCGTTGGTCTTACGGCTGCTGCGGGCGATTTATGATGTCGATGGGGAGTTGGTTACGGCGCGAGTCCGTCTAAGAGTCACCATTGTGGAAAGGAATTCGTGCGGTGCTTCCGGGTCTCTGGGCAATATCTCCGCCTGAAATTGGGGAATGGCCACCAGTTCCAGTTTTGGCAGGAGATTGGACTGAGGAGGGTTGGCCGCCCGTTTTCCTAGGTTGATGGCCTTGGTTGCGGACAGGGGGTGTGTGTGCAGGTGGTCGACTCGGGGGCGTGGGCTTCGCGTTTCACTCCAATCTATCGGATCAAGGATGGAGGATTTTCTGCGTCTGCTTTCCGAGATTCCATCCGTTGGGGAATTATCTGGTGAGCTGGACCATTTTGTTTGGACAGACGAGAAGTTTTCGGTGAAGAGGGCTTAATGAAAGCTGAGAGATGGAGATGAGCATGTTGATGAGGACATGTGTGCGGATGTAAAAGTGATTTGGGCAGCCAAGATTCCTGCTCGTGTTAAGGTATTCCTCTAATGCCTAAGGAGGAACCGTTGTTGCAACAAGGTGAGGAGAGGGAGGATGTTGGGGGGACGGATGTGCAATGTGACAGATGTCAGGAGGAGATAGAGGATGCAGACCACATTTTCTTCGGCTGCAGATCGTCGGGCAGATCTGGGAGGCTTTGGGGTTCTCTTGGGTCCAGTCTTCCGGGCTCGGTCCTTTCTGGAGCTCCATTCGGGCGGTGGGGCTGGGGTCCTCCGGGGATGTTTCCAAGCCCTTCGTCGCGCTATGGGCTATATGGCTGGGCCGGAACGACTGTATCTTCAAGGGGCAGCGCTTCCTATTGGGAAAATGTCGTTGCTCACTATAATGTTGTATACAATTTCTGGATTTCTAACTGATGTACCCTTTCGTTTTTAATGAAAATTTGGTTTTTAATGACAATTTTGGTGTGGTGACTCTCGACTCGAAAGGGCTCCCCCTTCTTTCTACTAAAAAAATAGAGTGGTGTTGCAAAGAGAACGTTGTCAAATTCTTGATGCAACTACAAGTTTACTTTTATTAAGGTACAAAAAAATTAGGGGAGTGCCTTTTGTTACTATTTTGCACAAATTAATAAGGTTCCATCCACAATTCTTAAAGGAGGTATTCTTTTCAAGCTGCTTCATCCTGATAATCTATTACCTTGACCATCCTGATAATCTATTACCTTGACCATTGTAGTGCCTCTGCTTTTTAAGGAAATAGTAATTGTAAGGTTTGAATCCTGGTCTATAAGATGATAGGCGCATTATTCATTAGATCATATGAGAGCTATATAACCCTCCCAAGATAGTTTTTTATTTTATTTTCCTATGTACTCTTTTAACCTTAGTCTCTTCTTATATATAGAGAGCTACGTTACATGCTCAATATACCATCTTGTTGTTTTCCAAATGATATCATAACGTCGGTCCTAGACCAGTGTTCCATGACCACATCCCCATCCACCACCATTTGGCACTCTATCTTTCGTTTCCGCTAATCCTTGTTTCAGTTTGACCACTCATCTTCGACATTTTGAAGGTTTTGGGCCCCCATTTTCTCATTTATGTAAATATCTCAACACCTCCAAACTCCTACAAGTTAATCAATTGCACGAGGGTCATATCATGTATTGATCAATTTTTTTTGCTCTGCTTTTTTCTTGTGAGGTTTTGACATAGATGGTACTTCGGATCCCAATGCAGCATTGTCGATAATAGACATGGGTGACATGAGGAACCCTTTTTCGATTTGATCATCAAGATGGATGAAACCAACTCTGCTCTCCCCGACATAGTATGGGTAACAAAGGGAACATCCGTTGTTTCCGGAGAAGCACCTTGACTATCTCTTCTGGTCATAATTCTCTCACGCATCATCATCCAAAAGAAGACTTTAAGGTGTCTCTGCATTTTCAAATCCCATATGAAATGACAATCTCGGATCATCTCTTCAGGTATCGGTCCCATCAGCCTGTCTATAGATTTGTTTGCACATCGAACTATGAATTCTTCGTCCCTCCATACCCAGTAGTCTCTTACCTCCGCAGGGCCTTCCATGCTGCCAATAGCCTCCAACAGCTCCATATAATCCTGTAGGTGGTGCTCAAAGAAGTCCCACAGAAAGGTGGACATCCATATTCCATCCAGCCAACAATTTGAAACCAACGCATCTTGGTCAGACGCGAGGACGTACAGTCTTGGTTAACATGCCACCAATGACCCTTCAGTTGTCCAGTTATCCGTATATAAAGTGAACGAGCAACCATTACCTTAAACTTGGACAAAAGAGTATAGGAAACTGAGGCATCAAGGTGTATATGTCCTTCTAGAAAGCAGAGGTATAGTATCAACGATGTGTCAAGGATGGTTGGGCATGTATGCCATAGATTCCACTTGGAAGTCCACAGCTTAAGTCCTCGTTGTTTCCACAGATCCTTATGATCTACTTCAACAGCAATGCTATATTCATGGTTTCCAAGAGAGGGATTCCTAATCCCCATCCTTTATAGGAAGCATAACATTATCCCAAGCAACTAGATGGATGCCCCATGTGTTCTGCCATGATATAGTCTAGAAAGAATTTCTTCATGATCCTCTTCAAGCAATGTCATACCCCAACCGCAAGTAATCTTCCTGGCATGAAGACCTGGATCACTGCCAGGATAGGCGTAACGAGAACCAAGCGCCCACCACGTGACAACAAGAACGTCTTCCACCCTGCAAGTTTTCCTTCCATTTTTCCAAAGACAGGAAGCCAATCCATAACCCACAATCACCCACAACTTAGTAGCAGACCTAAGTAATGAATGGGAAGTGAGCCACGCACCATACCAAACCATGCATAGCAATCTTCGACACATGTGTCTCTAAGGTCGAAAAGGACCATTATTTATTTATTTCTATTAAGCCTCAAACCTGATCGTTATCTAAAAACATCAAGCACGAGTCACGAAAACCATGCCCATGGCCTCCACTTTCAAGCCATCAATGAAAAATAGTGTCATCTGCATATTCTTTCCAACCATCAATGAAAAACATAGTGTCATCTACATTGCAAAATAGGAATGGAGATTTCTCCAAGTACCCTAAAGTGATACTTTGACGAACCACTTAATCTGCCATACGCGCAAGTACATCCATTGCCAACACAAAGAGTAAGGGTGCCAAGGGCATTTTTTGTTGAACCATTCGTTGTGGTTGAAAGAATCCCCCCTCATGCTGATTGTTTACAAAAATCGAATATGATGGTGTGGTCGCATACATGTCCATCCAAGGGATCTATATACCAAAGGAAGCATCATTTTGCTAGGGCGGACTGTGCAAAGGAACATAGAATTGTTTATTCCACGAAACCCTAGAGCTCTCTTATATAGGAGAAAAGCATGGAAAATTACATAATTAAGACAAGATAAATAAGGAATATAAATAAACCTCAGAGAGATAAATATCTCATGTCAACCCCTCAGGATCCGGGTACCCGTTTACGCGCAATTCGCAAGATATCATTCATGTTTAATCGCACAAGTCGCAAAAATACAGGGAAATTTTTTTCTTTTTTCGCAACTATGACATTCATTCTCAATACATGACCACAAGTAAAAGAGACAATATGGCACCAAAATTCTTTTCATTAATATTCATATCCATTTACAACATGTACAAGCATATTCCATGTTACAACATATATCCCAAAATGTGATACAAAAGAGATAACATTTACATCATTATCTGGACAAAAACTGAGACAAAGTAATTCATACCGTCGGGTATAAACTCTGTCTCCAGGAAGCATGTATAGCTACTGAGCTGCAGGCTGTTTGCCTGCCAAACATGTTAGGAAAGAAAAGGCGTCAGCGGTTGCTGGTACCTCCCAAAAAACGTATATAAAATAACAGGCATTTATTATTTACAAAAGAAAGCAAGTAGAGAGGCGAGAACAACTCAAATTAAACTTTATTTCTACCTTGCAATAAAAAGGGTTTTTCAGGCTACTTGTAAGCATCTCAAATGTTTGTCCCATACCCCGGCATTCCCCACATGTGACATATTTTATAGTACTTGAGTATTCATGAGTATCTGAGTGTAAGCACATATCTATTCATAGATCACGTTGTTGAGTGATAATGGAAAAGTTATGATTGGAAGGATCTATTAATTTATTTAAATCATTGGGTAGAGAGAATGGTCATTTTCTACTAACCCTAACTTTTGATCGTAACTTTTCAACTCTTAATTCCAATGTTTCCGATACAATTCCAGATGGTATAGATGCAGATATGGATGATCTAGATGTAGAATCGCCATGTCTGTTGGCGAAGTAACTCAAGCGGTGAAGAAGCCTACAAATGGCTCTTCCGTCTCGCCCTCTAATTGGAAGCGCGGTCCAATAGAGGGATAGGTCTACTTCCCAACTACGCCACTGAGACGGGTGAGAGTGACTCCCTAGAAAAGTCGCTCTAGAAAAACAGCCTGACTAGTACGGGCAACCGAGCTCGTACGTAAAGCTGAAAAACCAGGATCCCCCGCCTGGGCATCCTAAAACAGGGTCAGCGGAACTGGTCTAAAGTCTGGATCCCAACGAGGCGTAAAAACACTGCGAGCTCGCGTAAAAACCGAAAAGGGACTGGGATCCTAGACCCGCGCACTTGGCGGCCGCTGCCCAAACTGGGCTTCCTATCTTCCGCCCAGGTGAGGGTCACCGCGCCCTCGCACAGTCAGGCGTAAAGGTCACCATGACCGGCATAAACATTAGTCATCATATATTCTCAACATTCTCACTTTCTTGATTACTCAATTCTTTCTCAATCCTTTCTGTAGTCTAACTGTACAAATTAAAGCCTTCTATTAATAATGATTTATAGTTAATAGAGTATTCTTAAAGAATTAACTCATGGAGAAGATCAGACCTTGATTATAGGTTATCATTTCTACAATGTGATTAGGAGTTACTCATCTATGTTCCTCCCTCATTAAGTTCATGCATCTTCTTGTTCTACTTTAAGGGCCAGCACCAAAGTATTGGATGATTTAAGTCCAGACTAAAACTAAAAGAGAACTATTGGATAAATGAGAATTATTGCGAGACAGTGCCCCCATAACAGGTACTCTGTCCCTTTCTTGATAAGCTTTCTTATTTGTGTTCTTATGACCCACAAGACATCGATACAGACCAAAGTCTGACCAGATTTTGTATTGAATTGTGACCCTTGGGTCTCCCATCTACCCCATTCCATAGTTTTCTGACTTCTTCGATCCATTCATCATCAAAGCATCTAGGTTTCATCAATATCATTTTGACCATCTATATGGACTTGGCCTCAGAAATGCAAAACTATATCTCCATGTTTCCCTTACTTATTATAGATTGAACTTTTCTGGCCAATCTAATTAGGTATTGGTCCAACTGATGGAATTTACTTTGACTCTATAGATTTGGTAACATGTTGATTCCACTAGTCGTATGAGGATGAATTTCAAAGGAATTTATAAATTTAGAGCTTAACAAGTGATTCACACAGTCTCATAATTCTAGTAGATAACGTCTGAGTTGGATGCTCCGAAAGATTTACCACATAATCGAATCTGGAAAAGAATTCATATGGTATTTGTAAATCATAATAAATGATAAAATAATGAGATTTCCTCCAAACTCAAACCAACTCCCAGAAATAAAAATCAAAGCCAGATCTGGTTAATACTAGTTCACCCAACATATCACACAAGAAGAGGACATCAAACATGGAATCAAAGATATGTAGAAACTACATGCATGGCAGCAAGAAAAGGCTAAGGATTGTACCTATGGATTTTCTCCAATCTTGGAGAAGAACATGCAAATAGGGCTGGAAATCTGGAGCAGCATCTCCTTTGGATTGTTTTTATGGCAAGGAGCAGTAGCAGCTCCTGATCTCCAGCTGCACGCTTCGAAGAAGAAGGCTGAATCCTGGATTTCAGCACCTCCAGCCTCCTTAAATTCAATCTCCAACAGTAGCAAAAAGGGGCTGGAATTAGGGCTATGCTCTCTTGATTGTATGGAAATAAAAGAGGGAAATGAAAAGGGATAGGAAAAGGGAGGAGAGGATTGTACCTATTTAAAATCTTCAAATTGTATGAGAAGATTTGTATGCAGGGGCAATTGTCCAGGAGAAAGGAGTTATAGTTCCCTTGCTTGAAAATGGAGATCACAGCTCTAGCAGCTGCTGCTCTTGAAGCAGCACATCACTAGGAGAGAAGGCTGTAGCAACAACCCAAGGAAAGAAGGCTGGAGATTTATCTTGGCTCTTCACCCGTTGGGAGAAATAAAGAAAAAGAGGAAGAGAAGAATAGAAGGGGGAATGATGACGATGGGTGAGGGGTATTGATTCTTATCGGAGATATAAATAAGGGAGAGGGAAGTGCTAAGTGATGCCAAGTGGAGGTTTAGATGACAGATGTAGAGTAGCTTGGAAGGCTACTGTCTGCTACCGACATCATAAATTTTAATTATTTTTTTTCTGCTGGAATTTGACCGTCGTCAGTAGCTTACATATTTTGTAATATATTTTTTTTATGTTTTTTTTTCCAAAAATTTATCCGTATGCGCACGTCGAGTTTCCAATTTCGATGCGCAATATCTCATTTCGATCGTCTCAGAATGACGGTAAATATGAGTATAATGTTGATATACTTTCGGTCGGATTTTGAATACCCGAAATTTTCGGACACGGATTTTGTTTAAGGTTAAATTTTTCGATTTAAAATATCATATGACCTCCGATTGACGAACGGTCGATTCCGTTGGTCTCGTGTCGTCGAATAGGATCTAATGATGGTCTTGGTTCGTTTCGTGGTTTCCGAATTTGCGTCGCGGCTTTTCACGGCGCGTATTACGGCGTGACCGATTTTCGGTCGATTTCGCCCGAACGACTTTTGATTCATGATCAATTGGCCGTTTTAGGTTGTTTAGTATTGACCGACAACGTTTTTGGGTTCATTAGACCCAAAATCGGACGAGTTCGGGTTTAGGCGAATTCCCGGATGTTACAATTATAAAAACCTCAAAGGGAGTCTCGTCCTCGAGACTCGAGTTAAGGCTATTAGGTGTCTGGTTGGAATTTCATATGTCCATAAAAACCTCAAAGGGTTTTGAACCCATAAAAACCTCAAAGGGAAAACAAGCCATATATTTATAATGTATCTAATTACAAACGCTTGTTTTGTTGATTACATCAGAATAGCTGCGGGTATCGTGCCCGCATGTCGGCTTCAGTCTCCCATGTCGCTTCCTTGACGCCGTGTCGGTGCCACAAAACCTTGACCAATGAAATCTCTTTGCTGCGAAGCTTCTTTACGGCACGGTCAAGTATCTGGACAGGCTTCTCCTCATAGGTCAGATCCGGCTCTACATCGAGATTCTCGTAACTGATAATGTGGCAAGGGTCATGGACATACTTCCTCAGATTGGATATGTGGAAAACATCATGAATAGCTGAAAGATGTGGAGGAAGGGCTACTCGGTATGCCACTTTCCCCACTCTAGCCAGAATCTCAAAAGGTCCAACATATCGCGGCGCCAACTTGCCACGAATACCGAATCTCTGCACTCCCTTCATGGGAGATACTCGCAAAAATACCCAATCTCCAACCTAAAATCGATAGGAGTGTCATTAATATGAGATTAATTTAGACATATTTATATATGTCATAGATGAAGAAGAATTAATTAGATTACCTGGAACTCTAAGTCTCTCCTCCGACGATCCGCATAGCTCTTCTGGCGGCTCTGTGCCGTCAGAAGTCTCCGCCTCACAAGATCAACAGCTCTCGCAGTCTCCTCCAAGAGATCTACGGAATATAAAGCATGATCACCTACCTCACGCCAACTGAGAGGTGTGAGGCATCTCCGCCCGTATAGGGCCTCGAATGGTGCCATGCCAATACTGGAGTGATAGCTGTTGTTGTACGTGAATTCCACCAAAGGCAAATGGTCCTTCCAGGACCCTTTCCACTCCAAAGTGCATGCGCGAAGTAGATCCTCAAGCGTCTGAATGGTGCGCTCACTCTGCCCGTCTGTCTGCGGATGATAAGCAGAACTCATTTTCAGCTCTGTCTGTAGTGTTGACATGAACTGATGCCAATAGTGAGATGTAAATCTCGAATCTCTGTCAGACACCACCTCTCGTGGTATACCATGCAGCCTGATAATGTTCTGTACATAGAGCTTGGCTAATCTGGATGGAGTATAAGTCGTGTGGACAGGTATGAAATGGGCTGACTTGGTCAACCTATCAACAACGACCCATATAGAATCATGGCCACCTGGCGTCTTCGGCAATCTCGTGACAAAATCCATAGAAATGCTCTCCCACTTCCACTCGGGAATGGGGAGAGACTGCAGTAATCCTGGTGGTCTCCTGTGCTCAGCCTTGACCATCTGACAGGTCATGCATCTGCTAACATGTAGTGCTACATCGCGCTTCATCCAATCCCACCAGAAATGTCGACGCAGATCACGGTACATCTTCGTACTGCCTGGATGGATAGATAACCGTGAACTGTGAGCCTCATCGAGAATGTCTCTGCGAAGCTGCTCATCATTGGGTACAACGACCCGTCCTGCCTTCCATAAAATAGACTCCATCACAACAAAGTCATCAAATTCGTCCTTGACGGCGCGCATGTATCTATCATGAATCCAAGGATCAGTCTTCTGGCCTTCTACAATACGATCCCACAGACTGCTGTATCGTGGAGGTACGGCGGTAGAAATGGATGCGCTCTCCTGATGATGCCAATCACTCAAAGCTGCAAGTGTATCCCACGTGTATAGCCAGTTCGCCGTACCCTCTGCATGTGCTCTCCTGCTAAGTGCATCAGCCACCACGTTTCCCTTACCGGGATGGTAAGAGATCGTGCAATCATAATCCTTCAGCAGCTCGAGCCATCTACGCTGCCTCATGTTTAGCTCCTTCTGATCAAAGATGTACTTCAGACTCTTGTGGTCTGTGAAAATCTCGAAGTTCACCCCATATAGATAGTGGCGCCAGATCTTCAAGGCGAAGACAACTGCCGCCAACTCCAAGTCATGTGTGGGGTAGTTCCGCTCGTGCGGTCTCAACTGTCGTGATGCGTAAGCAATCACCTGTCCTCTCTGCATCAACACTGCTCCGAGACCTTCTCCAGATGCATCCGTGTAGACTGCATAGTCCTGAGTGCCTGAAGGAAGAGCAAGAATAGGCGTTGTGGTCAACCTCTCCTTCAGTGTCTGGAAGGCCTGCTCACATGAATCGTCCCAAATGAATGGAACTCCCTTCTGCATCAATCGTGTCAATGGACGGACGATGCGTGAAAATCCGCTGACAAAGCGTCTGTAATAGCCCGCTAATCCGAGGAAGCTCCGAATCTGAGTGACTGTCTTGGGCTGCTCCCAAGACATAACTGCATCAATCTTTGCAGGATCAACCGCGATACCTGCCCCAGAAATGATATGCCCGAGAAACGAGACCTGGGATAACCAGAACTCACACTTGCTCAACTTGGCATATAGCTTGTGCTCTCGTAATGTATCTAAGACGATCCGCAGATTATTAGCATGATCCCCTTCATTCCGTGAATAGATGAGCACATCATCGATGAACACCACTACAAACTTGTCCAAGTATGGACGGAAGATACGGTTCATCATATCCATGAAAGCCGCAGGTGCATTGGTGAGCCCAAACGGCATCACCACAAACTCGTAGTGTCCATATCGAGTCCTGAAGGCTGTCTTCGGAATATCCGACTCGCGAATCCTCAGCTGATGGTAGCCTGAGCGAAGATCAATCTTCGAGAAAACCGAAGATCCCTGGAGTTGGTCGAACAAATCATCAATGCGCGGCAAGGGATAACGGTTTTTCACCGTTCTCTTGTTCAGCTGCCTGTAATCGATGCATAACCTCATGGATCCATCCTTCTTCTTGACAAATAGAACCGGAGCACCCCAAGGTGAAGTGCTCGGCCTCACGAATCCCAAGTCAAGCAACTCCTGCAACTGCACCTTCAGCTCCCTCAACTCGGCTGGTGCCATGCGATATGGTGCCATCGAGATCGGCTGTGTATCTGGCAACAATGTGATCTCGAACTCAATCTCCCTCTCAGGAGGTAGCCCTGGTAGCTCATCAGGAAATACGTCCGCGTATTCTGAGACTACTCGGATGTCCTGTATCATCGGCTCCTGATCAGACACCTCCCGAACAAAAGCAAGATATGAATCGCAACCCTGATCAACAAGTCGTTGGGCTCGCAATACTGAAATGTACTCCATGGTGGAGTCATGTGTAGTACCCTCAAACGTAAACTCGGGTAGATCTGGAATCCTGAAGACAACCGTCTTCCTAAAGCAATCAACAAGTGCATGATGAGTGGATAGCCAATCCATGCCTAAAATCAAGTCGAACTCATCAAGCTGTAGGAGTAGACAGTCTGCGATCATCTCGTAACCGCCAATCAGTACGGGCAAGTGCCTGACTATCATAGATATGACAAATAACTGGCCACCTGGCCCTCGGATGTGATATGGAGACGATAGCGTCTCTGCAACTCTATCTAAAGAAACAAGCAACCTCGAAGCAAGGAAAGAGTGTGTCGCGCCGGAATCAAATAAAACATGGAAAGGTCGGCCCAAGACTGAGACCATACCTTTCACTACAGTAGCGGCTGAACGTGCCTGCTCCTCAGTAACTGCATGTATCTGCCCCTGTCTGGCTGGTGCGGCACTGGAGCCTGCCACACTCTGCATCTGCCTCGGCTGCTGTCGCCTAAAGTTGGAGTTCCTGCCACGGAAACTCCCTGAACGCTGTGTCTGGGGCTGTGACTGTGAAGGCTGTGGCTGAGGCTCGCCAGAAGCCTGTGGGCACTGTGCTCGGTAATGTCCCCACTCGTGACATCGGTAGCACCGGACTGGTCGAGTAGAGGGAGTAGCTGTGTCCGTGCTCCGAGCTGGTCCTGCAGGTGGTCTATCTGCTCGCTGCGACCCAGATGGTCGAGCGGACTCTGTGCCACGTCCGGCAAGTGCTCCTCCTAGAGTAGTCGATGGAGAAGAGCGAGCACTGCCAGAGAATGTCGAACCTGTAGATCGGAACCGTCTGGCTGACCTCTGCTGCTGAAATGGTCGACGTATCGGCCCAAAATATCGCCGCGGTCTAGGCGGTGCTCCAGACGAGCTCTCGTAACGTCTCCCTCTGATGTCCTCGAACTTCTCTGCAGCATCGGTAGCCTCGGAGATAGAAGTGATGTGTAGTCCAGCCAACTTCTCCTGTACTTCCTCTCGCATGCCACCAATGAACTTTTCCAGATTCTCTTCTGGAAATGCGCCAGCTGCTCGTGTATGTCGTGACAACTCTGTGTATCTAATAAAGTAATCCCGGGCTGTCATCTGTCCCTGACGAAGCTCTGCAAACAGTCGGCGCTGGGACTCCTTCCACTTCGCAGAAAAGAAGTGGGCTCTGAACCTCGTCACAAAATCGTTCCAAGTAGGCTCTCGGCCTAACTCGGACACTACGGCCTCCCACCATCGCTCGGCGAAGTCTATCAGTGAATACTCTATGAAAGATAGCCACGTGTTTCGTGGCGCCTGAATCGCCCTGAGCACCTTCATTACTCTCTTCAGCCACTGCTCAGCGTCATCTGGTGGACCTGTGCCCTCGAACAAGGGTATGTTGGCCCGCTGATAAGAAGTGAAGACTGACTGGTGCCTGTGAATGGCTGCATACTCGTGTGCATCCTCGTCAGCAAAGTCAACAGGGTCCTGCTCCCTGTCTAAGTCTGCATCCTCCTCAGCTCCATGCTCTGGAATGTCCTCTAGTGGATCGTCAGGATGAGGCTGCTCTACCTCAACGGACTGGTGTTGGTCCTGTCGTATCCCATCCTGGGATGGATAGTACGTGAAATCTGACAGGTCCTTAAACCTCATCTCCATGTCCGTCTGCCTATCGGCAATCTCAGTCTGCTGGGCCAATATCTGCTCCTGCTGGCCTCTCATAGCAGCCTGCTGCTGCTGAAGATCGGTAAGTGCGCTCAGTATGCGTTCCAGCTGATCAGAAGTATCCTGATATGGTCGAGATGCCATGGCTCTGCATGAGAACCATAATTAGTCATAAGGATGCCCTAGACAGATATTTCTCATAAATGCTTTTCTCTTCTTGGGATATAAGATGAAAATTAATGAAATTGGTGACATCTGTGGTTATTGAATATGAATGTCATATTTCCCTTTTCGAACTTACGACAAGTCGGTAGACTGTCGCTATTCGAGAACTTAATGCGATCGGAATTGTAATATCGCGAATGTGCGTATCGGGGTACCACCGCTCTGATACCAAACTGTCAACCCCTCAGGATCCGGGTACCCGTTTACGCGCAATTCGCAAGATATCATTCATGTTTAATCGCACAAGTCGCAAAAATACAGGGAAATTTTTTCTTTTTTCGCAACTATGACATTCATTCTCAATACATGACCACAAGTAAAAGAGACAATATGGCACCAAAATTCTTTTCATTAATATTCATATCCATTTACAACATGTACAAGCATATTTCATGTTACAACATATATCCCAAAATGTGATACAAAAGAGATAACATTTACATCATTATCTGGACAAAAACTGAGACAAAGTAATTCATACCGTCGGGTATAAACTCTGTCTCCAGGAAGCATGTATAGCTACTGAGCTGCAGGCTGTTTGCCTGCCAAACATGTTAGGAAAGAAAAGGCGTCAGCGGTTGCTGGTACCTCCCAAAAACGTATATAAAATAACAGGCATTTATTATTTACAAAAGAAAGCAAGTAGAGAGGCGAGAACAACTCAAATTAAACTTTATTTCTACCTTGCAATAAAAAGGGTTTTTCAGGCTACTTGTAAGCATCTCAAATGTTTGTCCCATACCCCGGCATTCCCCACATGTGACATATTTTATAGTACTTGAGTATTCATGAGTATCTGAGTGTAAGCACATATCTATTCATAGATCACGTTGTTGAGTGATAATGGAAAAGTTATGATTGGAAGGATCTATTAATTTATTTAAATCATTGGGTAGAGAGAATGGTCATTTCCTACTAACCCTAACTTTTGATCGTAACTTTTCAACTCTTAATTCCAATGTTTCCGATACAATTCCAGATGGTATAGATGCAGATATGGATGATCTAGATGTAGAATCGCCATGTCTGTTGGCGAAGTAACTCAAGCGGTGAACAAGCCTACAAATGGCTCTTCCGTCTCGCCCTCTAATTGGAAGCGCGGTCCAATAGAGGGATAGGTCTACTTCCCAACTACGCCACTGAGACGGGTGAGAGTGACTCCCTAGAAAAGTCGCTCTAGAAAAACAGCCCGACTAGTACGGGCAACCGAGCTCGTACGTAAAGCTGAAAAACCAGGATCCCCCGCCTGGGCATCCTAAAACAGGGTCAGCGGAACTGGTCTAAAGTCTGGATCCCAACGAGGCGTAAAAACACTGCGAGCTCGCGTAAAAACCGAAAAGGGACTGGGATCCTAGACCCGCGCACTTGGCGGCCGCTGCCCAAACTGGGCTTCCTATCTTCCGCCCAGGTGAGGGTCACCGCGCCCTCGCACAGTCAGGCGTAAAGGTCACCATGACCGGCATAAACATTAGTCATCATATATTCTCAACATTCTCACTTTCTTGATTACTCAATTCTTTCTCAATCCTTTCTGTAGTCTAACTGTACAAATTAAAGCCTTCTATTAATAATGATTTATAGTTAATAGAGTATTCTTAAAGAATTAACTCATGGAGAAGATCAGACCTTGATTATAGGTTATCATTTCTACAATGTGATTAGGAGTTACTCATCTATGTTCCTCCCTCATTAAGTTCATGCATCTTCTTGTTCTACTTTAAGGGCCAGCACCAAAGTATTGGATGATTTAAGTCCAGACTAAAACTAAAAGAGAACTATTGGATAAATGAGAATTATTGCGAGACGGTACCCCCATAACAGGTACTCTGTCCCTTTCTTGATAAGCTTTCTTATTTGTGTTCTTATGACCCACAAGACATCGATACAGACCAAAGTCTGACCAGATTTTGTATTGAATTGTGACCCTTGGGTCTCTCATCTACCCCATTCCATAGTTTTCTGACTTCTTCGATCCATTCATCATCAAAGCATCTAGGTTTCATCAATATCATTTTGACCATCTATATGGACTTGGCCTCAGAAATGCAAAACTATATCTCCATGTTTCCCTTACTTATTATAGATTGAACTTTTCTGGCCAATCTAATTAGGTATTGGTCCAACTGATGGAATTTACTTTGACTCTATAGATTTGGTAACATGTTGATTCCACTAGTCGTATGAGGATGAATTTCAAAGGAATTTATAAATTTAGAGCTTAACAAGTGATTCACACAGTCTCATAATTCTAGTAGATAACGTCTGAGTTGGATGCTCCGAAAGATTTACCACATAATCGAATCTGGAAAAGAATTCATATGGTATTTGTACATCATAATAAATGATAAAATAATGAGATTTCCTCCAAACTCAAACCAACTCCCAGAAATAAAAATCAGAGCCAGATCTGGTTAATACTAGTTCACCCAACATATCACACAAGAAGAGGACATCAAACATGGAATCAAAGATATGTAGAAACTACATGCATGGCAGCAAGAAAAGGCTAAGGATTGTACCTATGGATTTTCTCCAATCTTGGAGAAGAACATGCAAATAGGGCTGGAAATCTGGAGCAGCATCTCCTTTGGATTGTTTTTATGGCAAGGAGCAGTAGCAGCTCCTGATCTCCAGCTGCACGCTTCGAAGAAGAAGGCTGAATCCTGGATTTCAGCACCTCCAGCCTCCTTAAATTCAATCTCCAACAGTAGCAAAAAGGGGCTGGAATTAGGGCTATGCTCTCTTGATTGTATGGAAATAAAAGAGGGAAATGAAAAGGGATAGGAAAAGGGAGGAGAGGATTGTACCTATTTAAAATCTTCAAATTGTATGAGAAGATTTGTATGCAGTGGCAATTGTCCAGGAGAAAGGAGTTATAGTTCCCTTGCTTGAAAATGGAGATCACAGCTCTAGCAGCTGCTGCTCTTGAAGCAGCACATCACTAGGAGAGAAGGCTGTAGCAACAACCCAAGGAAAGAAGGCTGGAGATTTATCTTGGCTCTTTACCCGTTGGGAGAAATAAAGAAAAAGAGGAAGAGAAGAATAGAAGGGGGAATGATGACGATGGGTGAGGGGTATTGATTCTTATCGGAGATATAAATAAGGGAGAGGGAAGTGCTAAGTGATGCCAAGTGGAGGTTTAGATGACAGATGTAGAGTAGCTTGGAAGGCTACTGTCTGCTACCGACATCATAAATTTTAATTTTTTTTTTCTGCTGGAATTTGACCGTCGTCAGTAGCTTACATATTTTGTAATATTTTTTTTTATGTTTTTTTTCCGAAAATTTATCCGTATGCGCACGTCGAGTTTCCAATTTCGATGCGCAATATCTCATTTCGATCGTCTCAGAATGACGGTAAATATGAGTATAATGTTGATATACTTTCGGTCGGATTTTGAATACCCGAAATTTTCGGACACGGATTTTGTTTAAGGTTAAATTTTTCGATTTAAAATATCATATGACCTCCGATTGACGAACGGTCGATTCCGTTGGTCTCGTGTCGTCGAATAGGATCTAATGATGATCTTGGTTCGTTTCGCGGTTTCCGAATTTGCGTCGCGGCTTTTCACGGCGCGTATTACGGCGTGACCGATTTTCGGTCGATTTCGCCCGAACGACTTTTGATTCATGATCAATTGGCCGTTTTAGGTTGTTTAGTATTGACCGACAACGTTTTTGGGTTCATTAGACCCAAAATCGGACGAGTTCGGGTTTAGGCGAATTCCCGGATGTTACATCTCAACACTCCCCCTCAAGCAGGAGCATATATGTCTATCATACTCAGCTTGGAACAACATCGATGAAAAGGACCTCTAGCAAGGGCCTTGCTGAACTATCGGCAATCTGGTCACCTGACGCAACATGAGACGTGGAAATGAGTCCCTTTTGAATTAGAACTCGAGTGTAATGACAATCTACCTCGAAGTGCTTGGTTCTTTCATGGAATGTTGGATTACTAGCTATAAATAGAGCATCTCGATTATCGCATTGGAGATGCAAGGGAAGAGGCAACTCAATAGTTAGGTCAGTTAGGATGGATCTAACCCACATCATCTCCGTGCTCCCTTGTGCCATAGCTTTATAAATTGATTCAGCACTAGATCTCGCCACCACTGTATGTTTCTTACTCTTCCATGAAACCAGTGAGCTCCCTACAAACACAATGAAACCTGATGTGGACTTCATGTCCTTAGGGCACCCTGCATAGTCTGCATCAGCACACCCTGTCATTGTAAGAGATATATCTCTTCTGAATAAGAGTCCTGCACCTAGAGAAGATATCTCAAGATCATATTTACTGTATCCATATGGACCTCCCTAGGTTGCTCCATAAGCTGGTTGACTCTACTAACTGCAAATGATATATCAGGCCTGATGATTGTGACATATAACAACTTTCCTACTAGCTCTTTATATCTTCTCGTATCGACTTCTTCAGAATCATCATCATAGAGCTTGGTATTAAGATCCATAGGAGTGGTAGCTAGCCTACATCTTGTCACGCTTGTTTCAATTAGGTGATCAGTAACATATTTTCATTGCGTCATTACCATGCCCCATTGATTTCGTGCAAATTCAAAACCAATAAAATAACGAAGATTGTCAAGGTCTTTGGTCACAAATTATTGTCCAAGGAAATCCTTAGCTAATTGAATCCTCTGCTCATCATCACATGTAACAATGATATCATCCATATAGACCAATATAGCAACAGTACCTCTCCAGGTTCCCTTTACAAAAAAAGAGTGATCTGCAGTAGATCTAATAAACCCATGTTGTTCAATCAATTCTGAGAGCTTTTGAAACCAAGCCCTCGGACTTTGTTTAAGGCCATAAATCGCCTTGTGAAGTCTACATACCATATGCGACTCCCCCTCAGCAGCAAAACCTGGTAGTTGTTGCATGTAGACTTCCTCCTGCAAGTCAGCATACAAGAAGGCATTTTGAAATCCAACTCAAAAAGAGGCCACTCACGTATCACAACGATAGAAATCAGAATCCGCAGAGTAGAGTGACGAGCAACATGGGAAAATGTATATTGGTAATCCACACCATATATATGGGTGAATCCACGAGCAACTAGTCTAGCCTTGTATCTGTCCATTGTACATCAACACGGTGCTTCACTGTAAATACACATTTGCTCCCGGCAACAGATGGACCAGGGGGAGCATCAACAACACTCCATGTGCCTCGAGATTGCAATGCTGCCATCTCTTCTTCCATAGCAAGACCCCACTGACTAACCTGCAAAGCTTCCTGGTAGGACCGTGGTATCTCCAATGCAGACAAACCTATAACAAACTGTACATTAACCTTCTAAAGGATATGTATGATGGGGCTTCATCTTGTATAAAAAATTCAGTCTGTGAAGGCATACTATTTTGACATCATCACCGGTCCACATCATGGTTCTTTAAGTTTGTTCCTTTTACTTTGGTTATGAATGAGTTGACTGGTCACATTCAGGATTAGATACCTTGTTATTGGTGAGACTAGAGATGGAACAAGAAGCTTCAGGTTTAGAGACATGCTTTAAAGACTAAAGGATTTCATATAAGTAGGGCTAAGACTGGATATATCGAGTGTACATTGATAGAAGCAGTGGTGAAGGAATCGATGTGAAGATTGGAGAAGATCGCATTCAGAAGAGAGATTCTTTAAGATAAATGGGATGTGTTGTAACATGTTGGGGAAATTGGAGATGTTACTCGTATAATAAATGCAGGCTAGCTAAAGTGAAGAGGAGCCTCTATTGTTCTATGTGATAAGAAAAATCCCTTACATTTAAAGGAATATCACAAAACAGTCATGAGACTCGCTATGCTATATTGATCTGAATGTTGGCCTGTAAACCATAGACATGTGCGGAAAATGACACAACAAGAATGAAAAGGCTACGGCGGATGTGTGTGTGTTGTGTGGACATACATGGAAGATTAAATTCAAAACAGTGTGATCAGAAGGAAAGCTGGTGTAGATTTGATAAAGGATAAGATTAGAGAGAACCTCTTAAGGTTGTTTGGCTATTTGCAAAGGAGGTCGGGTGATGCACCAGTTAGAAGATGTAAGATTTGAGAAGTCAAGCTTGTTAAAAGGGAGCAAGGAAGACCCAATAAGTGTTGAAAAGAGATTATCTAAAGGGATCTTAGTTATTTAGATTTAAGTCCGAAGATTACCCAAAATAGAACCTAATGAAGGCAAAAAATCCATGTAGCGACCCTACTTAATGAGAGAGAAGGCTTTGTTGTTCTTTTTGTTGTTGTATAGGCACATCGAACTCAAATAAGAAGATAGGTCCATCTAGAATAGATGATGATCATGATGATGAAATAAATAAGAGATTGAATTAATGAAGGGTAATAAAAGGTAATTACATAATTAACCAAAGGTTGTATTAAATACATTGTAGCTAGAAAAGGGTGTGACCCTATATTGATGATAGTCCCTTCAACATGAAATAACAAGGTCTTTTAAAAATGTAAAATCAACACCAGCAAGATAACAAGGACTAATAGCTAAACAACACCAATATCATTCTCGGTCTTCAAGTACTCATTGCGACACATATGACCCATCTTAATAGGGTTTATCTTGGATATTGAAGAGCAAAAGGTAAATGCAACCAAGATACATAACAAAAGATGGAAGATATCAGAATATAGGTTCAGTAATTTAAATGGATTATAATTCTTTTATACCGAGAAAGGCACCCAATTGATTAAATAATGCCATGTACACCATCTCCCTAAAAGGTTTGTGGACTATCACGATAATGAAGATCTTGGTAATGTCAAGAGTATGTTTCAACTTCCACTCAGTGGCACCATTCCACTAGAAAATATGCACAAGATGTTCGGTGAATGGTACTATTGGCAAGAAAGGGAATATAGAATGCTAGTCAAAAGATGTTAACTTATGTATAGTAAGTTGTTGAGTACTACATAACGAGTTGAAGGGCAAGGCAAGGAAGAGGCATAGTACGTCTGCCCGCTTAGTAGTACTTGAAATTAATTATGAATAAAATATGAGAGAGAAGGCTAACTCATTGATGTACTCAACTATATGCTAAAGTCGGAGAGAGAATGCCAATAGCAAGAATCTAGTATAACCACCATCTAATACATTTGACCTCCTACTTATATAGTTATTGCAAGATGTTTGGTGAATAGTACCATTAACAATTTCGTTGGAGGCCTTCCCCGTTGAAGAAAAGGATTCAAGCCTCATCCCGTATTAATTAGTAGCACTGAGTTAGAATCATGTCATATCAATGAAATGCCTTGGCTCAATCCCACTCAATGCTTCTTTCTTAGTTTCAATCAATCCATGTTAGCATCTACCATGAAAAGCTCTGCCATGGTTCTGCCATGGTTCTCCTGGCTATATGCGTAAAATGGGAAAAATTGTGAGAAGTTTTGGAGTTCATCCAGACTACTATCACTACGAAATAAATTTATGGGGAAAGAATAAAAAATGAAATTCATGAAAAGTTTCTCTACTATAATCGTAATGTCAAATTAATCCTTTAAACTAAACCATGATAACTGCTTGCGAGCAAGATCTCATGCAGAATCAAAAATATGAACCAACTCCTCTAGGCATCTTTAGCAATTGTTAAATACGTAGGGCATCATCCTCCTAATAGTTTTGTGTGTACTCATTCAAAGCTGATGATTGCTAAGGTGGAAACATCACAATAAAGGCAGCAAAGGAAAATATTGTTTCGCAATATACCTCATTTGTGTATGTATGATCAGGATAAACTCCTTGTTGTGAACTGTCGAAGCAAACATGCACAAAAGATCGAGCAAGCAAACATGCAAATACAAAAATTTACAAAGTTCACCCACAACTTCTTGGGTGGCGATGATCGGTTTCACTATTTTCATAGGATATAAGGAGCCCTGAGCCCTAGGGAGTTTATATACTACTCCCAATATAAACATATCCCAAAAGCATAAGGACATGAATATTCATATAAAATATTTTTCGGGATGGCAACGTTGCCCCTTGCAACCCCCCTAGAGGGGCTCTCGTTCCCCCCTTGCCATCCCCTTCCCCAAACTAAGGGTATGGTGGCACCGAGGGGGGAGGCATCGGACGGTTCTTCAACTGGGTTTAGCAGAACATATGGTTAGGATTCTAAGCATATCAATAATCTCCACCTTTAATCGAATCCTCTGAGAAATTTTGACAAACTTCGTTGTTGACAGCCCCCCTTTGGGCTATTGTCAATTGTTGACATAAAGTCCAAACAATGTTTGAACTTAATCCCAAGAACTGCCATTGTGAACATATCAACTTGATTATCCATTGTGCCAACCTTCTTCACCTTGATCCTTTTCTCATAACGAATGCAATCACACTGTCGTAAAAGTCGGCCGACTAAGCCAATTAGTCGGCCCGACTAGTCGAGTCGAGGAGTTAGCCGACTTGACTAGTCCTAGTCGGCCTATAGTCGGGTGCACTCGATTAATCGGGCGACTAGTCGGGTCAATCTACGATTTTTATTGAGAAATTTTGCTGGAGTCGAATGGGTACAGACCCCCAACTCAACCTGATTACACGTTTTCACTTAAGAAGGCTTACTATTTGACAGGAAGTCCCCCACCCAAGTACCGCGAGCTCCCAAAACCCCCGCCTCTGTTGCCTCGAGTCCTCGACATGCTACTCACCAAAGCGCCGCCAACACCTGACGAGCCCTCGTATCGCTGCTCCAATCATCAGATGCCTCACCGACCACCGCGAGAAGCTCCGTCATTTCTCTCCAAGCTTCGTACTTATTTTTTTACTACAATATGGCGTGTTTGTAGACTTGTAGTTGAGCTTATTCAGCAACCATGGTTGTTTATCTTTCTCCACAATAGGAAATGAGATTTAAAGTATATATTCAAGCTTCGTGCGGATATTATGGGTACAATATACAGTGTTTATAGTTGACTTTATTCAATTCAGCATGTATTTTATGAAATTTTATGCATAGATTTGTACATTTATTTAGCATTTATTTCCATAAAAAATATTTAACATTTATTTATGAAATTTATGCAGTTCAGTATGTTTTTAAGTACAGTATGTATTAATGAAATTTTATAAATTTTGTTACAATTCAAGTTTCATGCACATATTTATTCAGTTTATGCATAGATTTGTAATTTTATAGGATCTAGAATTTGTAATTGTAATAGATTTGTGTGTATGTATATGAGCTATGAGGGTATATGTATTAAAAATGATTTATATATTTAAAATAATTAAAAAATTCAAAACCAACTAATACCTGACTAAATCCGATTAGTCTCCCAACTGATGATTAATCCTTACTCATAGACCCAACCGATCGAGTACCGAGCACCGACTTCTGCAACCTTGAATGTAGTGATATCTGACATTTATGTGCTCGGTTCTCTCATGATGCACATGATCCTTGGATAGGCATTTTACACAGAGACTACCACAATATATGATAGCATGATCATATTATACACCAAGATCTCCAACTAAGTTTTTTAGCCAGATGTCGTCCTTGGTAGCTTCTGTCAAAGCTATATCCTATGACTCAATGTAGACAAAGTAACGGATGGTTATAAAGTAGCCCCTCAACTAATGAAAAAACTCCCCAAATTGAAGATACGGCATGTCATTGATCTCCTCCATCAACATATATTGCATAATCTGAATCTGAATATCTAGAAACTAAAAAATGTGAATGGGGTCAATGTCAGATGTTATTCTCAAATAGAAGAAAAATCGCTTAACTACATGCAAATGATCCTTCCCTGGAGTCCTCGTAAATATGCTAACAATGCTCATGGGATAAGTGATATCAGGTCTTGTGTATACATGGCATACATAAGACTCCGAACTGTGTCGGCATAGGAAACATGTGACATGTGTTCCTTCTTTGCTCCGACTGAGGTACGAAAGAAACTTAGAAATGAGAATTTACAACGAACAGAGTACTTAGGGGCTTTGTTGTAAACATTGCAAATCTCATCAAAACTTTCTCAATGTAATTCTTCTGAGGTAAGAAAGGTTTCCCTTCTACATAAATCCCTAAAATTACCAAAATAAACTTTGTTGTACCAAGTTCCTTCATGCCAAACTCTAAAGTAAGGAGCTTCTTCATATCATCAACAGTACTCTTATTCTTGGTAGCAATCAGCATGTCACGATGTACAATAATAGTTAAATGAAGGATCCATCATCTGCCTTGTTCCGGTAAACACAATAATCGTATTAGCTCTCGTGAGCCCCAGATCAATTATGAAGTTGTCGAGCATTTTATACCATCCATGGGAGGATGCTTAAGTACAAACAATGACTTCTTAATTTGTACAAATGATCTTCCTTGTCCTAAAATGTGAATCCCTCTAGCAGACTCATCAGAATGTCCTCTTCAATTTCACCATGCAAGAAAGTTGTCGTCAATCGTCACATATAACTGATCCAGTTCCAATTCTCGATGTGCTACAAGAGCTAATAGCAACATGATAGATGTATATCTTACAGCATGAGAGATTATCTCGATCCGTACTTTTTTTCTAATTGTGACCCTTTGCAACAAGGTGTGCCTCATATATGATGCCTTCATTGAATTAGATTCATGTCATTTTCTTGAAGACCCATTTGCAGCCAATGACTTTCCTCCCTTTTTGCAACTTGACAAGATTCCCATGTATGATTCTTGATAGGAGAATTCATCTCCTCACCATACTAGCAATCTACTGCCTAGATTCTACCCTTGCTATAACCTCCCTGTAAATGGATGGATCTAGAGACTCTAACTCCTCAACAACTTGTAGTGTAAATGCAATCATGTCTTCAAAAACATATCTCAAAGGCGGACGTATCTCTCTACGAGGACGATCAGTAGCAACATTCGATTACCTCTCCACTAGTTTCTTAGCTTCATGTTGTTCAACATCAACCTGATAATAAATGATGTGATCAACTACTCGATCATTAATTAGTGTTAGTTCGAACTCCACATGTTTGTGCATATCATCACCTATCCCTGCATCAACAGACTCACTCCTAGATTGAAGCATGGAATTCTCATCAAATGCAGCATTTATGCTAACAATAATTCTATGCTCAGAAGGGTCCATATTCTATACCCCTTAACTCCCGCACCATAACTTGTAGACACACATTTCTTTACCTTGATTCTAGATTTCCTTCACCAACACTATAGTATGCAGTAAAACAAAAGACACGTAAAACTGCAAAATCGGCATGATTACCAGACTATACCCCCATGGGCATCTTGCGGTCGATAGCAGATACGCAACTTGGATTCACCAAGTAACAAGATATATTCACAGCTTCGGTCTAGAATGCCCTACAAAGGCTAGAATTTGAGAGCATGCACCTTACTTTTTCAGGAAGCATCATATTCCTTCGTTCTACAACTCCGTTCGGACATGGTGCATCTCATACAGTGTGTTGTCTCACAACACTCCCTTCTTTACAGGACTCATTGAATTCTAATCAACATAACTCCAATGTCAGATCTCATACCTTCTTAGAAATCTGGTTTTCTACCAACATCTTTAACTGCATACAACAACAACAAAGCCTTCTCCACAATCAAGTAGGGTCGGCTACATGGATTCTTCGCCTCCATTCAGATCTATTGTGGATCAATCCCGAGCTTATATCCACAAAACTAAGATCCCTTCCTATAGTCTCTTTCCAACACTACTTGGGCCGTCCGCACCCTCTCTTAGCCGGCTCAACATCCCAACACTCGCATCTCCTAACTGGGGTATCAGCTGATCTTCTTTGCAAATGACCAAACCATCTTAAGCGGTTTTCTCGCATATTATCATCGATCGGAGCTACACCAATTTTCTTTCTAATTGTATCATGTTGAATCTGATCTTTACGTGTGTATGTGTGTCCACACATCCACCTTAGCATTTTCATTTCTGCTACAGACATTCTCTGCACATGTCTATGGTTCACAGGCCAACATTCAGATCCATAGAGCATAGCAGGTCTCACGGCTGCTTTGTAAAACTTTCCTTTAATTTTTAAAGGAATTTTCTTATCATCGAGGACTGCAGAGGCTCCTGTCCAGTTTAGCTAGCCTGCATTTATTCTATTAGTAACAACTCCATCAATTTCCCCATCATGTTGCAAAATAGATCTCAGATATCTAAAAGAATCTCTCTTCTGAATGTTATTGTCACCAATCTTCACCTTGATTCCTTCACCATTGCTTTTATCAAAGATGCACTCCATATATTCCGTCTTAGCCCTACTTATACGAAATCCTTTAGTCCCCAACTCATGTCTTCAGACCTCAAGCTTCTCAATTACACCATCTCTAGTCTCGTCAATCAACACAATATCATCAGCAAATAACATAGACTAAGGTAACTCATCATGAATGTGAATTGTCAACTCATCCATAATCAAAGTAAAAAAATGGACTCAAAGATGAACCTTGATGTAAATCAATGTTGATGTCAAAATAGCCAATCGTCCCATACGGAGTCCTTACACAAGATAAAGCCCTATCATACATGTCCTTTATAAGGTTAAGGTATAGGCGGGTACTTGTCTCTTCTCCAGAACTCTCCACAATATCTGTCGTGGCACAGAATCATAAGCCTTCTCCAAATCAATGAAGATCATATGGAGGTTCTTCCTTTTAGCTCTATAAATCTCCATTGTTCTACTCAGCAAATGGATGGCTTCAATAGTTGAGCGACCTGGCATGAATCCGAATTGGTTTTCTTTTACGTTGGAAACTTACCTCAACCTTCTTTCGATCACACGTTCCTAAATTTTCATAGTGTGACTCATCATCTTGATACCTCTATAGTTTGAACAATTTTGAATGTCCCCTTTATTCTTATAAAGAGACACCACGATACTCCTCCAATCTTCAGGCATTTTCTTGCTTCACCAAATAACATTGAATAGATTCGTAAGCCAAGCCAAACCGCGCTCACCTAAAACTCTCCATACTTCTACAGGGATGTCATTCGGTCCTACACCTTTCCCAGGTATCATAACCTTCAACACCTCCTCTACTTCCTTTCTTTGTATCCGTCTATAGCTTACACGATTCAAGTAACTTTCGCTACTAGCTACATCATCCAAAGTGATCTCTCTATTTCCTTCTCTATTGAAAAGTTTATGAAAATACTGCTCCCATCTAGTCTATGTATCCTTCTAAGTAACAAGCACATGACCTTCCTCGTCTTCAATGCATCTCACTTGAGAAAGGTCTTGGGTCTTTCTTTCTCTTTCTTAGGCCAACCTGAATATATCTTTATGGCCCTCCTTAGAGTCGAAATTTTTATATAAAACTTCATAAGCTTTTAACTTAGCTTCGCTTACAGCCTTCTTTGCTTTCTTCTTCGCTATTTTGTAGTCTGTGACAGTTTCCTCTGTTCTATCCTTAGACATACCTTTAAAGCATGCTCGTTTAAGTTTTAGCTTCTCCTGCACCCCTTCACTCCACCACCAAGCTTTCTTTTGACTGGGAGCTCCTCCCTTTGACTCGCCTAGCATCTCTTTGGCTACCTTTCGGATACAAGATGCCACTGCCTCCCACATTTCGTCTGCACTTCCGCTACAATCCCAAGATAAGTCTTCTAAAACCTTCTCCCTGAAGCTCGATTGCTTCAGTGGAAGATTCTACCATCTAGTTCTAGTGATCTTAGGAACCCTCTTTTTCTTAACCAGGCCTTTTATTCGTACATCCAAGACTAACAAGCGATGTTGGGTAGTCAAACTCTCTCCTGGGATTACTTTGAGTTTTTACAACACAACCGATCTCTTCTCCTCAACGCAAAGTAATCTATATGTATTGTAGTTGGCCCACTCTTATATGTAACTAAATGCTCCTCCCTCTTCTTGAAGAGAGTGCTTGCTATGAAAAGATCATATGTCGTTACAAAATCCAGAATGACTTTTCCCTCTTCATTTTTATCCATAAAATCATGTCCTCCATGAACACCGGCATACCCTGAAGAATCTTTTCCCACATGTCCATTTAGATCTCCACCTATGCAAATCATCTCTCTTTGTGGATTTCTTGTAAAACCTTATCCAGATCCTCCCAAAAAGCTTGTTTACTCCTTTCATCTAAACAAATTTGCGGTGCATAAACTGAGAAGATATTCAAAATTTCTTCTTCAAGCGCAATTTTTAGCAAAATAATCGGATCCCCGAATCTTTGCACCTCAACCACACAATCCTTCAAATCCTTATGAAAAGCCATTCCAACACCGTTTCTACCCTTATCTTTACCTGAATACCAATGTTTAAAGCATATCTTCTCAATCTCCTTTGCTTTCTCTCCAACCCATTTAGTCTCTTGAAGACATAGTATATGAATCTTCCTTCATTCCATCGTATCCACTATCTCCATCAATTTTCCAGTTAAAGTGTCAATATTACAACTACCAATCCGCAACTTCTGTTGCAATCTCTTTTGGACTATCTTCTTTACTCGCATGCGTCCATTATGCGAGAACCCTTGCAAATTTTGGACTGCATCCAGGCGGTGATGTAGCAGAACTAACTTAATTACCCGCATGCATTCCTCATGCAAGAACCCTTGCAAATTTTGAACTACATCCAGGCTGTGATATAGCGGCCCTTACCAATTTTCATTGCATCCGGGCGATGCAACGCGTCGCAAGTAGGGAACACCCCAACGAAATCTGTATGTTTGCTTAAATCCATGTTGAAAAGATCCGACTGTCATGGGACAACTTCCTAAATAGTATTTAAAAAAATAATTATTTAGGAAGTTGTCTCTGACTGTTCTACGTTGGTTGCCGACTACCTAACGCAACCATCCTCATTTACCCAAACTTGGGACCGGCCATGGCTGAGTTCATCTTTAACTACATGAAGGTTTATGCCCTTGTTTCATCGTGAACAACCAAACAATCCTGGAATAATCACCAATTATAAACATGTACCTGGTACCTCCCAAAGATGGAACCTGGGAAGGGGCCTAACAACCATCATGGATGTAGTCAAGCATTTCCTTCATTCTGTGAATAGCTTTACCGAACCGTTTCATGTGTTATTTCACGAACACGTAATGCGCATAGAAATCCATCTTGGAACCTTTTAAATCCCCCTTCTGGCTCATATCATCCCTATCTGGCTCATGTGCCCTAGTTAGTGTCCGGAAAGGCGGCCCAGGCAGCCGTATATGCGACGACAGTCCCCCTACCACACCGAGTATGCTTTACTCGCTCAATATGCGGATTATGGGGTATACTCAGCCTAGTAATCCGCATATGCGTCTGCATATGTAATAGGGGTAACTCTGCTCCTCTGCCACCTTCTTGACTTCCACATGAGTTGCTCCTCCGTCATCTTTTTCTCCTCTGCTAAAGTTTGATGATTGCTCTATTTAGCCCTAAATCTCTCTATTTTTAGATTCAGCGGGAACGACTCTATATTTTTATAGATTCTCCAGTAGCAACTCTATTTTTTACATTATCTCACAACCACATGAGTATAAAATAAATTACATGTGTTTATCTAAGATCTTTTATGTGATAAAATGAATATAGATGCCGAATTTGCATGGAATATTATAACTGCACAGAACAAGTAATATATATTTAATTTAAATGGTTAAACTTTTTTAATATTTGACTTTGAGTAGACAAATACACCATTTACTAAAGCATGAAGAGTCGTGGTTGTGTTTGCTAACCAGGTTACACTTCCAAAAAAAGGTTACCTTCCACTATGGACAAGAATATCTACCATTTTTTCTATCTTCAATCAATTTATGACATTTTTTACTTTCTCCACCATTAACTTAACATCTTTATCCTTTGAAAATGGATGAATTTTGGAAATGCTTTGGTTGATATCACATTGTACAAAAAGTCTTCACGTCACATTTCTTCCATAATATATATTTTTTAAACATAAATATCTAATGTTTGAAATTATGATTATATTTTTAATTATTTTAAATTAAAATAATAAAGACCGCATAATCTGCATATACTTCCTCCTACACGCTTACTCACTCCAGACCGCCTGACCGAACGAATACCGCATACATGCTTTCTAAACCTTGACCCTAGTTGCATATGCCGCAACTTTGTTTGTGATTTCACATCTTGGGATACCATTGCAGCGGAACCAGAAACTATAAACCCATGCATGACATATAGGGGCTTCTGCTCGTTGCCCTTGACAACAACCACCCATCTTTGACAACCTGCATAACTCCGTCCTAAGCGCTATACCTATATCCATTGTTTCTAAAAACACGTCTCGAGGTGTTGAGACGTACGCATCGAGGTATTTTTCAAGGGAAAATGCCTCGAGGCTATAGCCTCATGCAGCCCCAATGAGGTGTATGCCTCAAGGCTTATGAGGCGTGCATCGAGGCGTACGTCTCGAGGCACTGCCTCATGTATGAGCTGATTTTTTACTTTTTTCTACAATATTTTTTCTTTTCTTTTTGATTGTGAGATTTTCATCTTTTGTAGACAAGTATTTTCAAGTTCTTAAGCTCATGATTCATTGAAATGCATTTTTTTAGTTTATTAACATATTAAACTTATTTTTACTTTGTTATGCATGTTCTTTATAAATCAACATTAACAAAAAATTGAGCCTTGAGTCCTTAAATCTAATGCCTCTACTCTCTACTATGAATCAAGCATAAATGTTTTATTTATTAACATGTTTGGATGCAAGTCCCCTACTTTGAAGTAAATTAAGAAAAGTATATTATTGTAAACATGTCTCATCTTTTATTCTATTAAATCGGAACTAAATTAATACGCATCAAAGCGTGCATCAACAAAGATGGTCATAACATGCAATATTCAAGTATTTTATCCCACAATCCTTACGGTAAAGTAAAAAGTGATCATTGATTCATTGCTTACTCTCTTATCCTTCTCAATTGAATGACACACATATCTCACCTAATTTTGAAAATGTTGTGTTACATCTAGTCCCTTTAGTTAAATTTTATTCAAAAATTTAAATTTTACAGAGCGTTGCCCATTATTGTGCTTGCATATCCAAATTTACTTGACTCCTTATAGATTTAGTGTCCAAAAAAGAGAGTTATATAACAACTTGGATGTTTAAATCATGATGTTAACCTTAAAATGTCATAGAATTGTGTATTTAATCATAACTATTTAATTTATAGAACTTGAAAATTGTAATTACGATTAATTATGTTTTATGAAAAAATTTCTTTCACGAGTGAGGCTTACGCCTCGAGGCAATACTGGGAAAATACCTCGATACGCCTCCGCTTTTTAAAACATTGTCTATATCATTTAGAGTCCAGGACTCCACGGGATATCAAGTTCTTTCTTAGATCAGAAATATGATGAACTTTTGTCACTGTCTTCATGGTTCCATCATGCATCTTGATCTTTATACTGTCAATCCCTGCAATTTTGCACGCTGCATCATTCTCCATGATAACAATTCCACTGTTTATCTTCTCATAAGTGCAAAATCAATCTTCACTGAGGGTCATGGTAAGAACAATATGAATCAAGTATCCGTGTTGATGGTCACCTTCTAATATGTGACGACGACGACGACCAAATCATCTTCAAAATATCCACTTCCCTGAGCCACTACCGCATCTATTGTCTTCCCTATCTTCTTAAGACAGTCTTTCTTCTAATGTTTATGTTCCTTGCAGTAATTGCAGTGAGAGTAGTGGAAGCAATGGCTGGGATGAGAAGTGGGAGCGGGAGTAGGAGCAGGAGTGGAAGCAGGAGCAAAAGCGACAATGGGGGTGGTGACGAGGCCGTAGGTGGCAAAAAGGAGGTTAGGAGTGCCACCCCCACAGAGGTGGTGGGCGGGGTGGAGGGCACTGGCAAGGCGGGAGAGGATGTAGAGATGGAGGATCTCGCTAGGGACGGTACCTGGAGCTCTCTGACGAGAAGGAGAAGGCTTGGGAAGGCGAAAGTCGGGCTGGTGCGACCCATGTCATCGAAAGAGGGCGAAAAAAGGTGGTGTTTCAGATGTGGAGCGACAGACCACATAGCCTTTGCTTGTGGCTCGGAGGTGTCGTTGTGTTTCAGGTATGAGCAGCCAGGTCACAGGAGGGAATGCAACACCAGGGACATCTGGCGGAAGAGACAGGATGATAGGGCAGTTCCAGACCACGTGGGGAGGACCCCAGAGATGGGTTCCTCACCACCAGATATGTTGGGTTGCGCTGGATGGAGCTTCTTGTTGAGGAGTCTGTCAGCAGGGGCGATGGCGGGAGCACCCTTGGCAGGCCTAGTGATAGGGGAAGGAGATGCCGGTCTCCTACGAAAGCTGGGGGAGAGGGTCAAGGAGGCGAGGGACAGGGGCGTTGCCATGGATGCGACGTGGTTGCAAGAAAATCAGATGTGTATCAGAGGCTTTTCAGCGGTAGGGGCGAAGGAGGTTATGATGGGGGCTTTGAATTGCGGCTTACCACCGGAGTCGAGAAGACACGTAGTCTGGAGGCATTAACACCTCATGGATGGAGGGGTCGACATTCAGACTTCATCCTGGAAGGCTGCGGTGGTTGGGGTTCCATTGCGGTGCCGAAGTTTAGAGACGTTGCACGGAGCGCTTGGACAGGTGGGCGAAGTTCTGGAGATCCCCAGCTCTGAACTAAGACCGATGGAAGGCTCGGACGTGATTCTATCCATGAGAGGGGACCGGCCCCGGGCTTTGATGCGTATTCTGTTGTATGTCGGAAAGAAACTTTTCCCACTATGGGTGTATGATCTGGAGGAGGGCGACGGCCCGGAGTAGACAATGGTTGTTGTCGGGGAAGAACGGGAGTCAAGGGAGCCGGAGGGCTTCAAGGAGCGTGCCACCCAACGACCACTTCTGGGTCTTCAGACCGTAGGGTATGCGGGAGTCGAAGCGGCAAGAGTCAAAGAGTCGAGAGTCAGAAGGGCGACAGGGCTTACCTCGGGTGTTGAGCCAGACTCAATGACTATAGGTGATGCAGTATGAGCCAACCAATGCAAGGGGTCAATCGTTGGGACTCGCGAGTGGGTAGTCTCGAACCCGATTACGAACCCGTCTACGTACCCGTCTGATGTCAGATCTGATCGCCCCGAAGGGGATAGGTCAAGACCGATGGAGATGATTTTGGAGTCAATCACGGATCTTCTTTCGAGCCGGGTAATCCCAACGGGTTGCCTTTCGATAGGGAGCAGCTCGATTGTGGGTCATGGTCCTGGTCGCGCCTCGGTGGAGGCCTTCGAGCACCCTGGCTTGTTTCAGTTGATCGCGGGGATGCGAACGGGGTCTCCTCCAACCCCCAGCTCGAGGCCCACTAGTTTCGTCGCATCACCGAGGAATAGGGCACTGGCGGCTGCGGAGGGCGGTGGCCCTGCACGGGTGGAGGATAGGGTGTCTGGGGACCCCTCCCATGGCTCCTCGTCCATCCGTTTGCTTGGGGTGAGGGGGTTACAGGGAGATGACATGCACTGTCAGGAGTTGATGCGCTCCATTGACGCGTTGGAAGACGATCACGATAGGGCCACCGAGGGGATCAACTGCGGATCGCGTTAGTAGGTAAGCTTCTAGCATTCTCCGGAAAGAGGAGGTGGGAGAATGGGAAAGACGGGGTAGGGGATGATGAGGTTGGGGAGAGGGGTGTGGGTGAATGTCAACACTCAGGCACCAGGGGATGGCATCGACATAATAGAGCAAGCCAGCGCGGTTGCATCATCAGAGCAGTCAGAGAAGCCGATTGCTGGTGGCTCGCCAGATCAGATGTTGGTATCAACGGAAGACACAAGGTCTTTGTGGAGGAGAGACTTTTCGTATAGGAGATAACACATAATTTGGTGTGGTGCTGGTCGAGGCTGCCCCCTTGATTAGTTAATAAGGATTTTAACTTGGAATGTGAGGGGCTTGGGACAACCCGAAAAGCGATTAGTAATCATGTCTCTCTTGGCCTCGTGGAAGATTAACATTGTGTGTCTACAGGAAACTAAAGTTAACTCTTGACGACATTAGTTGGGGGTCTATTTTTAGCCCTCAACTAAACGAATTCAAGTCTGTATTGGCTAATGGCAGCTCGGGACCTTGGGTGGTATTGTCATTGCTTGGAACGAGGACAATTTCAAGAGGTTGGATGAGGTGACCTTAACCTGTTATGTTTATGAGGTCTTGGAGAACGGGAATGATCGCTCTGGATTCATCGTCACCTCTGTTTATGGCCTGGCGAGCACATACACAAACGATGAGCTGTGGGAGGAGTTGCGTAGGATTAGGGCACGTTTTGCTAATTTGCCATGGGTGGTTGCAGGGGACTTCAATGTCACCTTGTATGCGGAAGATAGGCCCAATGGGAGAAGTGTCGCGACATCGGATCTCATCTTTTTGGTGAGGTAGTGGAGGATCTCGCGCTTGAGGCCATGGATGCCACAAACAACAAGTACACTTGGAGAAACTCCTCTTCCTGATCGTGCATTGATCGGTTCATGCTATCGTCGTAGGCTCCGGAGCTGTTCTACCTCACGAGTGTGATATTGTTGTCGCGCTCGAGGTCTGATCATACCCCGTTGTGTCTCGATACTTACAGTGGCAGGGGGCGTTGTCGTACTTTAGGTTTGAGAAGTGTTGGTTGTTGGAGGATGGTTTCCGCGAAATGGTCCACGTTTTGGTCGGAGCTCGTGGTGGAATGATCGACTACAGTCAGATTTGCCTCTAAACTTGTGGAGCTTAGGAAGAGGTTGATGATATTTAAAAGGGAGAGTCGCTCTGAGCATGATTTGACGCAAAGACACGCCCAGGAGGAGGTAGAGAGGCTAGACCTGCTAGAGGACGACATGGACCTGAATGTGAAGGAGCTTCTTTACCGAGGGGCGGTTCAGAAGATTCTGGACGAGGAAGATCGAAAGCGTGAATGTGAATGGAGACAGCGGTCGCGCCAGAAATGGTTGAAAGAATGAGATGCCAACACCAGATTCTTACATAATGTGGCGAATGGTCGGAGGAGGCGAAACATGTTGTTCTCGATGGAGGTTCAAGATGAGGAGTTTCACAGAGAAAGGGAAGTGGCAGGCACCGTCACCGACTACTTTTGGGACATGAGCAGAAGGTGTGTGTGCTCTGGCTCGAGACGGTTGGGGTGGGGGTGATGGCAGTTTTAGAGCAGGACGCTAATGAGCTGACAAGATAGGTGCAGATGGAGGAGGTGCGATATGTTGTGTTCGGCTTAAATGTTGATGGGTGTCCGTGGACAGATGGTTTTCCGGTCCTTTTTTACAGGGAGTACTGCGATTTGATCGTGCAGGAGGTGATAGGTGTTGTTTCAGATTTCGAAGAAGGAAACTATGGTTTCGATCGACTCAATCGATCTTTCCTCTTCCTTCTGCCGAAGAAGGACGGTTCAGTGAGAGTAGAGGATTTCCGACCGATTGCGTGTTAGGAGGATATATGACCCCAGGCTTTCACTCATGGGCCTCGATGGCGGTGTTAGCGGCACACTGTCATACTTCTGGAGGGGTGTTTGCGGTGTGGCACAGGAGATTCGTAACTTGTTGAGACGAGTGATTGGGGACGGAACGAGTTTCCAGTTTTGGACAGATGATTGGAGTGAAGATGGGCCTCTTCACACGCGTTTTCCAAGGTTGTGGACACTGGCGAAGCAGTCAAGCCTTATGCTGACTGACACTTGGGATGGGTACTCATACTTCTCGAATTTCATATCGGAGCTCTCAGAACAGCACACCACGGAGCTCAAGACTATGCTATCGGAGATGGGGATGTCAGGGGCCCCTCTACCGGTCCGGATCACTGGACCTGGGGTGATGGGGCTTTCTCAATTTAGAAGGCATATAATGCCTTGAGACTTGAAAGGGCCGACGAAGTTTGACCCAGGAGGCTGTGAGGCGGACTGTAGACATATCTGGAAGTGGAAGTATCCCTACCAGAGTGAAGTTTTCATGTGGATTTTCAAAAGGGGAAGACTGCAGATAAGGGCGAGATTGGCACGTTTATTCCAAGGGAATGAGATTGAATGCCCAAGATGCATGGACTAGGTGGAGGACACGAAACATCTATTTTTCAGATGTGACAGTTTGGCACAGATTTGGGACCGATTTGGGATCCATAGGGTACAGGTTGAGGATATTGAGAGCTTCTGGAGCAGTATTGGTGCGGGTTGGACCGAGTCAGACGTGGATAGAACGAAAGCTGTGGTGACAATCTGGGCGATCTGGTTGGCCAGAACGGTGTCATTTTTCCACAAGATCATTTTTATGTTGAAAATGTGGTGGCATGTGTTAACGCATTGGTAGGGAGTTGGAGTCATTAAATCAGTGAATGTCTGTAAATAATTGTACGCTTGTAATATTTTTTGGTGACTCACGACACGGAAGTAGGCACGCCATGAACAAAGTTGCACAGTATAGTGCTAAATTATACAAAAGCATATAACTGTGCAAACACAGATCACGCTATCACTAAACGGAGAATATAGAAGCTTGATATTTGTCCTTGTGATAATAACATAGTGGATAGTATGTGCTCTTGATTCACGTGGAACTTCGAACTATGACTCTGAGGTACTGGATCCTTAAGGCTGGAGTGCCTTTGTTGCATGCAATGAAGTACAATATCCCAATTAAAATTTCAACACGAGCACTATCTGTCATTGGTGCAATCATGAAATCCCACAATTTATCGTGTACCAAGTCCAACCCCATATTTTTTGTGTGCCAGCCACTCAACCGGTCTGTAACTAACCTTCGGAATATCTAGTCCTGATAACCGTCCAAAATCATTCTTTTTCTGATAATCACACAACTCATGGACTCTGCATCTAGGGCTAACACTCAGGACACTAATCAATGTGGTCTACAACAATCGGTACCTAAATGCCAACCTTAAGTGAAAGAAATGAAGCACATACAATCGGTCATAACTACTTGGCACTGCACATCTGAAACCAAGGTTGTATGTGACGTCCCGGACCCTACACACAGTACGTTATGAGGGGTTACTAACCCATACAACCTATTGGAGCTTGGGCCCAACTAGAGCCCCTAACCACAGCCCAACATGCTTAAGCCCAATTTATCTAGACAGATAATAATGGTGAATTTCCAACTAACAGTCATTTCTAGACAGATAATAATGTAAGCATCCTTGTTGCATGTTGTATCTTTGGAGCAAGAGGCTTCGGAAAAGGTTGTTTCCCTTCTTCAAGGAGACAGATACCAATATTAAGAATTAAATAGCCACCAGATGAGCATGAAGCATATGGATGATGAACATCCTTGTGGCCAAAGTCAGGACTAACAATGTAAATTAATTTCTATCTCGATAGGCTTCGTAGCAGATGCCACTGGCTTCCACATCACTTCTGCAAGTACACCTACTACGAATCGATCTTCCACACTCAACCATATTGAAAAGGGAACTTGTTATGCCTCCAATGCTGGAGATAGCAACAACAAGCAACGAAAGAGTGATGGTCCATAGGTACATGTATAAAACTTATAGCACATTATCCTCCATAGCAATCAGGGCCCACCGAAACAATTACCAGTTCTTTAAAGGTAACTTATCCAATCCCTTTCGGGTGAAGGAAAGTAATAAATCACCAATAGACAAGAGAGAGAAAAAGACACATGTTGCCCACTGCCTTGAAGGAAGGGGCTTCACGCGGAGCATTGAATTGATCGTATGCGTACCGGTGCCGCGGCAAATGAGATCACGGTGTGACTGTGACGTAGCAGAGCGCTAGTCAGGTCGATTGGAGATTAGGGAGGAGTGACAGAGAGGCGAGGAGAGCCGGAGGCGATGGTGAGCTTTCTGACGGCGATGGCGGATTTGACGAAGATTTGGGAAAAGGTGCAGGAGGTGGGAGGAGGAGCGGGGATGCGAAGGAAGAGGAAGGACGGCTGCTATAAACTGATGGGTGGTTGGGAGAACACAGCTGGGCAAGGAAAACTAGGAGGCCGGAGTTTAGGGATCACGGTGGCAAAGGGGAGGCAGAGGGAGATGGTTGCTGTCCTTTCCAAACAAATAAGTATAGACTCACTGGACGGATAGTCAGGTCCATTTTTCACACCTTCTTTGATAAATATCCAGGAGCGGATCCTCTGTCGTAAGTGGATTGCAGCAGACTCTGTTGCAGTCCACGGATGGCTGACACCTGGCGCGGATTTGATCCAACGGTCCGCCCCCGCTCCTCCTCTCTCCCGAATCCCCTCTCGCCCACCATCGCCGCCTCCCCGACTCTCTCTCGCCCATCCGCCGCCTCTTCCCCGAGCCGCCCCTCGCCGCCCACCCGTTGCCAAGCCCTCTCTCGCCCCCGACCATCTCTCCCTCGCCGCCCTCGCCGCCTACCCCAGACCTCGAGCCCTCTCTCGCCCACCCGCCGCCTCTCACCGCCTCTTCCCCTCGCCGCCCCTCGCCACCCACCCGCTGCCAAGCCCTCTCTCGCCCCCGATCATCTCTCCCTCGCTGCCCTCGCCGCCTACCCCGACTCTCTCTCGCCCACCATCGCTGCCTCCCCGACTCTCTCTCGCCCACCCCCGAGCATCGCCGCCTCTCGTCCCCCTCGCCGCCCACCCGCCGCCTCTCGCCCTCTCTCGACCATCGCCGCCTCGTCCCCCTCGCCCGAGACCCCCCTCGCCACCCACCCACCGCCTCTCGCCTTCTCTCGACCATCCACTATCCTCTCCCACTGTTGTTCTCACTGCCCAACAATGGATCCCTCCGGCGGCATCTTAACGTGCGTCGTCAAGAAGGTCGGAGATGGACAGAGAGCAAGAGCATACCAAAACATGCACATATATACAAAAACACGCACATATATACCAAAGGACCATTTATCCAATTCGAGCCTCTTCCATACCAAAACGAGCACAAATACACCAAAGGGAACAGTTCCATACAACAGAGATCACAATCATACCAAAACTTGCACATATATACAAAAACACGCACATATATACCAAAGGACCATTTATCCAATTTGAGCCTCTTCTATACCAAAACGAGCACAAATACACCAAAGGGAACACTTCCATACAACAGAGATCACGACCATACCAAAACTTGCACATATCTACAAAAACACGCAAATATATACCAAAGGACTATTTATCCAATTCGAGCCTCTTCCATACCAAAACGAGCACAAATATACCAAAGGGAACACTTCCATACAACAGAGAGCAAAAGCATACAAAAACTTGCACATATATACAAAAACACGTACATATATACCAAAGGACCATTTATCCTAGTAGAGCCTCTTCCATACCAAAACGAACAAATATATACCAAAGGAGACACTTCCATACAACAGAGAGCAAGAGCATACCAAAACTTGCACATATATACAAAAACACGCACATATATACCAAAGGACCATTTATCCAATTCAAGCCTCTTTCATACCAAAACGAGCATACATATACAAAAATACACTTCTTCCTATGAAGTGCGTTTACATATATCTTTGAGTTCGTACATATATCTTTGAGTTCATACAAAAATACGCTTCTTCCTATGAAGTGCGTTTACATAACCTAGACGAAGATGGGTGGTGTTTTCCTCAATATTATCGGCAGTATATGAGAGGCATCGCATTAGAGCCCCGGGACTCTTCTCATGAGCACTCCTCCAAACATCTAGGAATTGAATCTTCTTAGTCTCCTTAACTGCCAACTCAAGAATCAAGTCATGGACACGACATTTTCTTTCATACTTCAAGTGCAAATATCCTTCAACAACTTGAATCAAGCAACAACCCAGGCAGTATATTCAAAGCTTGAAGATGATCGAAGTAGCTTATAAACCTTCTTGGCGAGAGTGGTTTTACCAAGGCCGCCCGTCCCCACGATGGACACAACCGATTTCCTGCTTCCCTCATGAACAAGCAGTTTGGTCACTGCCTCCACATGGTGCTTCAAACCCACGTCCGCTCAACGGTGTCGACGCTCCTTGTGTTGAGAAACTTGATGTCATAGGTTTCCTTCCACCTCTTGAAATCGGCAACATCTCCTTCATTTATGCAATTTGCGTACCGAAGTCGTGGCGCCATTCAGAAAGAAAGTCAGGGAGGAAGGATTCCGGTGTAGCATCACCAACGTGGAGAGACAAGGTGTCGACGATGTCCTCGACATGGAAAGCCATCTCCCTTACTTCCTTGATCCATGTTTCCACTATGGCTTCCTTCGGTTGGACGTTGGCAGCATCCTCAAGGAAGGCCAGCATTGCCCCGAGCTCATTTTGCACCCACTCGAGATACCAAAAGCACCAAAACGAGCACATATATACCAAAGTGGACACTTGCATACAACAGTGAGCACATCTATACCAAAACTCGCACAAATATACAAAAACACGCACATATATACCAAGAGTATTTATCGAAGTAGAGCCTCTTTCATACCAAAACGAGCACTGACATACAAGAGAGGACACTTGCATACAACAATGAGCACATCCAAACCAAAACTCGTACATATATACAAAAATACGCACATATATGCCAAGAGACCATTTATCCAAGTAGAGCCTCTTTCATACCAAAACGAGCACATATATACAAAAGTGGACACTTCATACAACAACGATTACATTCATACCAAAACTCGCACATATATACAATAACACGCACATATATATCAAGAGACCATTTATCGAAGTAGAGCTTCTTCCATACCAAAACGAGCACCGATATACAAAAGTGGACACTTGCATATAACAGTGAACAGATTCATACCAAAACTCGCACATATATACAAAAACACGCATAGATATACAAAAATACGCTTCTTCCTATGAAGTGAGTACATATATGTTTGAGTTCATACAGAAGTTCATATCTAAAGTCAAAAAAAATGTGAATTCACATGTTCTCATATACCAATCTTTCTTTCCATACAAAAAATTCCAAAAAATTTGGCTTGGCGGCGATGGTCGGGGGCGAAGAGGGTCGAGGGCGAGAGGCGACGATGGTCGGGGTGGTTGGTGAGAGAGGGATTGGCAGCGAGGTCGTGGGCAGGCAAGAGAGGGTCGGGGAGGCGGCGATGGTCGGGGGCGAGAGGGTCGGGGAGATGGTCGACAAGATGCTCGGGGCTTGGCGGCGAGGTCGTGGGCGGGTGAGAGAGGGTCAGGGAGGCGGCGATGGTCGACAAGTGTGCTTGAGGGGCGGTGATGCTCGGGGGCGGGCGAGAGAGGTTCGGGGAGGCGGCGATGGTCGGGGGAGAGAGGAGAGGGTCGGGGATGAGGGTAGGGATTCGGAGAGGAGGGAGCTGGGGGCGGGATCCTTAGCCGTTGGATCGTTCAGCGCTACGTGTCAGCCATCCGTGGATTGCAGCAGAGTCTGCTGCAATCCACTTACGGTAGAGGATCCTCTCCCTAAATATCCACCTTCAGCTTTGCTCATACTTGGTCGGTCGGAGTGGTAACCTAGTTGTTTTTTTGAGATTTTTACACCCCTAAGTAATGCCGCAATAATAATCATAATCCTGCATAATTATGAATTACATGTGAAATCCCGAGTAATGCTTAACTCTTACATGACATAACCTCGTGTTATATTCCGTTTGGGATACCCGTTAAGTTTGACGGTTTCCGTTTGCAAAGACAAACTGCCCCTGAAACTCCTTATTTATAGAACATGCCATCCTCTTCATGCATGCCTCTCTCCCCCCGTGCTCGAAGCAGTTCATGTCGCCGATCCTCCCCTACCCCCCCCCCCCCCGGGCCTGCCGCCGAGACTTCCCCTCCCTGCTGGAAACCCTCGTCGGAGCAGCCCCTGCCCCCACCGCCGAGCCTTCCCCCTCCCTCGCTCGAAGCCCTCCCCCCCCCCCCCCCAACCCCCTGATGACGCGCCCAAGCGACTAAGGTAAAGAGGTATCTCAGGTCATTGCGACCTCAACCACTCGGGAGGCTATGACAACCAAGAAAAATCAAGAAAGACCACCAAGGAGATAAAGCAAACAATCAAGCACAAAAACAGTGGGCTCGCTATTTTATTTTACCTGGTATAGCTATCAGGGTCGAACACAATGAGCACGGTATGCCTAAGTTACAAAGTAGTCAGAAATCCAGAAACAATTTTTTTTGGTGGATTTTATGTTTTTCAACATTTTTTGGAATTTTTAATATTAAGAAAAAGGATAAAAACACTAACAAAATCACAATCAAACAATTATTTAGCATATCAAAAATACTCAGAAAATTCAAATAAAAATATTTTTGGGTTTTAGAAATATTCAGATGTTTTTTTTAATTTTCCTGGATTTTTCTGATTTTTAGCTGATTTTATAAAAATAGAACAAGGTAAAAAATGCTAAACAGTGTATAGTTGAGATCTGAAGGCAAGTTAAAAATACTTAAAATGCATGTACAATCCCAACAGCAATTTTATGTAAAACTATATATTAAAAACTAACTACAGGAGAAGAAAACATATTCTTGATTTTTTTTCTGAATTTTTAATTATTTTTATAAGATTTTCAAATTTTTTCAATTTTTAAGTGTTTTATATAAGCAAATGCGACAAAAATTGGAGACAAGCAGAAGCAAATCAACATACACAATGTTTTTGGAATTTTTAAAGGGTCTTTAATATTTTTAGTTGATTTTTAAAGCTGGATAGAAGCAATTTTGAAAGTTTTGAATTTTTAAAAATAACAAATGCAAACAAAATGAGCCCAAAAATTCACAAAAATTCTTACACTATGGCAGGAGCCATGTATCCAAATTTCGTGAATTTTGGACGAGATTTGCTATTTATTAAAACCAATCAAAGAGACACAACACACAGGGACCTAAATGCAAAGAAAATTAGTTCCAGGGACCAAAGATTAACACACATAGAAAAGTATAGGGTCGGCTCTGCAATTTTTCCACAAATTCACGCACATGTCCAATACAGCACGCATAGGGGTATAAGTGCAAATACTAAAACTAAAACATCAAATCATAACATAAATGAAGTCCAGGGTAGTACATGCAAATATCCCAAGAAAACACGTGACGATGCACGTGCAACCACAACGGAAGGACTAAAATGTTAATATGAAAAACTGTAGGGGCACAGATGCAAATTGGTCCATAGTGTACTTGTTATTTTACAGACTAAATGACAAATAAAATAAAGGAAGGGGTATAGGAGCAAATTACCCAGGCTGGTCGTGCGGGTCACGTAGGGTGGCAGGTGGCACTCTTTGAGTGGATGGCGACGTGCGGCTCTAGCGAACAGCTGGCACATCCAATGGTCTGGCTACGAAGTGAACGTGGGGCGTACGGGGGCCGTTAGATGTCAGATCTAACGGCCTGACATGCGCAGGCGGCGGACGGCTCTAATGTGAACTGGCGGAGAGGCGATGGTCCGACGGTGATCAGGATGCGGAGGAGGAAGCTGGACAAACTCTGCCTGGGTGAAGTTCACCGAAGAACCGATGGTGATCCAGCCCTCTGATGGACGATCGGACGATGGGGGTAGACTCGCGATGCTCTTCCGCGTCGGGTGGACGGGTCCGATTGACCCGTCGACGGTCAGATCTCCTGGGCGGGGTGTACGACCTGAGCAAGCTCCGACGAGGCTGGATGAAGGCGAACTGAGACGTGACCACGTGTGCGAAGACCTGCGGGATAAAGCTCCGACTCGGAGGGGTACTCCGGTCAATGCTATTTGACTAAAGATAAAGGGAAGCGAGGGTGGTTGGCGAAGGGAGGTTCCGGTGAGGTGGCGGAGGGAACCTAAGCCCAATCTTGGCTTGGATAGCCAAGATTCGGGTGATCAGGATGTGGAGGAAGGGTGATGATGAACGGGGGTGTCGATCAGAACAGATATAGGCGATTGATGGAGCTCCGACCACCGGGTCGGAGCTAGTAGAGCGAAGAATGAAAGATTGGATATAACTAAAATTAGGATTGAAATCACGGGTACCTGAAGGTCTGAGATTAATCCTAAGCTCCAGGGGGTGAACTAGAATTGGTTTGTTGCCTCGATGACACTGCAGAAGGCGGGGAGGCTCAAACGCGGCGGAGGTCCGACCACGTAGGGTGAGCGTTGGCTGCAGCTCCCTTCTCCGACCACCAAAGGCTCCGGTCGAAAGTTGTCACAAAGGAGAAGAAGTCTAGGGTAGAAGGAGAGGGTGTGGCACGAGCTACCGCTCTAGAGAAAGGAATGAAGACTTTATAGCATGTCCCATGTGGCGAAGAAAAATCGAGTGGAGCGCGTAATCCAAGAAAGATCCGCCATTCCCTAGGGATCTGCGAGGGTCGCTGATCCAAGGGGAAAAAGCGGGCGGTGAAATCGGGGCAGAATATGGACGGATCCGAGTGAGAAAATTTCGAGAAGATGAGGCGCAACTCGGATTCGGGTGAAGAAGGGTCCGGGAGGGGGAGTTGACCGGGGTCAACATCCCTCCAGGACCAATCAGAAAATTCCAAGGCCAAAAATCTTTGGAAAATGAATTAAAAATAAAAAATGATTTTATTTTAAAATATGTTCAACATAAAAAATATTTCTTTATTTCAAACTATTTTTAGTGATTTTTATTTATTTTTTTTGAAAAATAAATTAAGGTATATACATTATGTTACATTATATACATGTATAAAATACTTATTTATCTTTATTTTAATTTTTAGTTTGTTTATTTTTGTACAAATACCCCAATGTATATTTTATTTATTTACAACATAAAATTGGAGTAAAAATAAATTTTATTTATTTTTATGATTATTTACAAATGTTAAATAAATATGGATATGATACATATATACATGTATTATGTACAAGGTGGTAGAGAGAAATTATTTTTATTTTTCTAATTTTTGTTTTATTTTTAGGAATATATATAAGGTAATATAAACACATTTTTATTTTATTTTTGTGAAAATAAATTATCTATATATAAGAGAGGGGATATGTACAAGGTAGAGTGGCCCTATCTCTCTCTACTTTTTTTATTTGACGATCAGGCCCATATTGGGCCCTCTCTTGGGAATTAGGTCACTCAATATTTATTCTAAAAATTTCCCCTTTTTTCTTTTATTCTTTATTCTTTTATTTTTGCACAAATACATGCTAACTATTAGTATTTAACAAATGCATGCCTATTTGTAACTTGTTGTATTTACAACTATATACATGGTGTTTTGCCAAGATATTTAGCTAAAATAAAAGAATAAAGAGTGATGAATGGGGATTCATCGCCCTCATATACTTTACTTTTGCTAGTCCCTTAGCAAACACTTATTTGAAAAAGAAGTGAAAAAGAGAATGAAAAAGAAAAAGAAGGGAAATCAAGGTTGATTATTAAACTTCCCTTCATTAAATTGAAGCATGGAGCTCAGCCAGGCCTTTGGATTATTAATTTGTCGGATCCTTATTTGGACTTAAGCTTAAAACTCAACAGCCTCTAAGTTCCACCAATCTATGGTCATGACTCCTCAAAAATCCAGATCAGAACAAGCCTACATACACAAACTCTAATGACCATGAATCTTTCCTTGTACTGTGTAAGTGATATATAGATTCCCACCTTAGAAATGACAAAATGACAACCTCCCTTAACAAGGTAACTCTAATGCCTCAATCTGGCAGCTCTTTCCTCGAGGAGAGGGGTATTCCCTTCTGTGTTCAAGTTCAACCGGCTCAAGAAGAGGAGGAAGAAGAGAATAGACCATGACAGTGTAGCCATGTATCCTTGGGAGTCCAACCAGTATAGCTAGGCCTCCCGCTGCAAGCTTCATGATATGAGCATGTGTAACATAAGCTTTGCTTTATTTGACTACGGTGGATATTTTATTTTCAATGAGATCCACCACTTTTTTGGAGTTTTTCTTTCTTTGCACTTTTTTTTCGATGTGCATATGTACAACATATCTACATGGTGTAGCATATATACATAAGGATTTTTTTTCTCTTGAGCCACTAGACTATCCCTCTTTTGAAGCTTTATTGCAAACCCACAACTCCTGTCTTTAGACTTCAACACCACCAGACCAAGTTGAGACGCACTTCCTTCACTATAAGAAGAAGAGAGGTTCCGCCTAGAAGTACTACCCTCATATGCTACCCCAAGCCAAAGGAAACTGCCTCCTCACCACCTCATCCCGTGGAGAGCTATGTGTAATGTACTTGTGCTAGTAAAGCATTGTCTCTGAGAGTCATGTATGCGTTGTTAAGTGTTCTACTTAGGCTCATCAAGATGACTTATGATCATAGCCTAGTGGACTTAAAGAATTAAGTCCCCAAATTGACCTGAAAAGTCTTAACCATAAGCCCTATAAGATTCCTCTTTAGAATTAGGTGGATTATTGTCTTAACCAAGCTCCATTTTCCAATTTAATTCCAAGCTAGTTTAAATGTCAATCATGATTCAGAAAAACTGTACAAATATACAAAAATGTTTTTATGCAAGTTTTCGAAAATGTGCAAATTTTTTGAAAGATGTTTGAATGAATGAATGCATGGAGTTTTGCAAAATATTTACAAACATTTACACAAGGAATTTTGCAAACTCTTGTTTTTCAAACATTTTACAAAACTTTTGTACTATATACATAATTTTGATATCAAAATATTTACAAACTCTTTACACAAAATCATTTTTACAAACATTCGTACAAAAATAATTTTATAAATAGCTATGTATGTGCAAGAAGGAATTTTTATGTATAAGGAAAATTTTTAAATTTATATGGCTTTTCGATAAAAGATTTTTAGCCATTTTATTTATTAACACACTCATACAAAGTACGAGTTATGGCTAAAGTATATATGAAATATATACGACCCCCCTTGACGAGCGTATTACTACCCTTGTTAATTTAGTCAAATTAATGATCCAAATTAATCTCTTATCTTCATTGCAGTCAGATAATAAGAGCTAATCAAAAACCACTTTCAATTAAAGTCAAATTGATTTCGAGCAGCAAATTTATTTTACTTGGGCAAGCCCAAGGTCGAACTCAGGGAGGCAGCTGTCTCCTTAGATAGATTTTAAGCAAATTTCCAAGGTCGGATTTTCTGAAGATATTTTTTAATCTTTTTAATATATTTTATGAAAGAACAAAAAGGCACATGCAAAATCGGGCCAGTTTCCAAGTTAATTCAGATAGATGGTCAAATTGATTCCAAAAATTATGAAACTTGGCCAAATGGTGAAATATGATGAAATTAAGCTACCCTAATTTTTTTAGATTTTTCTGACACTAGATGGATTTACTGTGAATTAAAAATGAATGCAAAGTGATTTTGTCTAAATTAATTTTAGTAAATACCAAATCACAATATTTTCAGATATAAAAATTATCCTAGATAGCTCCAAGTATGAAGAATCCAGGAAAATTAATAGACCTAGATTTCTATGTGAAATGGACCTATTAAAAAATAATTAAGAAAATCACAAAATGATTTATTCAGGCCTCGGGGTGCGTGCAAATGAGATGATTTTTGGAGACAATGTAAATTTAATTATCTTAGGTTTAATGTGAATTTTTGGTTATTTTTGGAGTCACAGGGAAATCACTACAAATTAAAAGGCATAAAGGGGTAAAATATGACAAAATTCCACACATTAATTAATAATTAAACCCACCGCTATCACAAAAATGTGCCAAGTGTCACATATAAAAGAGGAAAAATTTAGCTACACAATGCAATTTGCAAACTTGAAAAATGAGTTAAAATGTATGTCTAGATATGCGTGCAAAGACAGGGGCCTAACTACAATTACAGGAAATAAATTTGATAAAAGTTAAACATGCCGACAGGGACTAATGTGCAATTACCAATAATGAGGGGGTATGTATGCAAAATACCCACAGAACACATGCGCCTCACGTGGGGGCTCCTGGTAGGGACTGGAATACAATTATGAAAACCTCCAGGGGCCTCGTTGCAAAATACCCAGGCCGCAAATACGTGGGGTCCCAGGCTCGGTGGACTGCGGAGGCTCGGACTCGGCTCGGGACTCTAGAGGCTCAGACTCGGCTCGGATGGAGGCTCGGCTAGCTTCGGGGTATCCGAGCCTGATGGTCGGGGAAGAGGCTCGGAGTAGGTGACGTGGCTCGCTGTGGACCACTGATCAAGTGAGGATCCAACGGCTGCTGGTGGCTGACATGTGGCGTGCGGTGACCCGTTGGATCAAGATCGATCCAACGGCCTCTGAAGCTCTGGCGATTGGCGACGTGGCTCGATCAGGTGCGTAGGATCCTCATGATCCTACAGATGCGGGACGTGGGCAACGTGGCATGCACCGGACCATTCGATCAAGGGGATCGGACGACTGCTGATCTTCTTCCTCAACCGGTCCGCCACCTCCTGCGACGGAGATGGTTGTGCTCCGACGAAGGAGCTCTGGCTCTGCCTCCTCCTCAGGACGTTGATGAAGGTCTTCGGTGATTCCCAAGTGGCTGGGAAGAGTCGTGGATGCGTCAGGAATCCACCAGAGGTCTTAGGAGTGGGTGAACGGCTCTGGAGAGCGATGGCAGAGAAGCTCGAATGGAGCTCTGATGAGGTTCCGTCCAATCAAAGTTAAAGTACCTGCAGGGGTTAGTGGAATAGCCAAGGCATGCGAATGTGCTCGTGGGATGTTCGTGAGTGTGGAGTGAGGCCTAGGGGAGGCTGAAGTCGTCCGGTGATCGAGCTCCGCCGAGGTGGCAGAGCTTGCGTCGGCGTGGGGTGAAGTGTGTCGTCAGGGCTAATGAACTAGTGTGCGAAGATGCCAGCTCCGAGGCGACGCTCGGAGGATGGCCGGAGGAGCGTGAAGAGGAGTGTGGACGGCGAATAAAAGAGGAGATAAATAAAAAAAAGGTAGAAGGAGATCGGGAGAAGAATGGAGATGTCTACCTGGGGAATGAAAGCTCAAGTGATGATTCCGGTCGTCGCTCGAGGGACGATAGAGGGCCCGATCTCAAGCATCTCGTCGGAGGAGTGGCAGCACGGCGTGGCGACATCACGGATCTCGCCGGAGATGAATGCCTATCTTCGCTCGGTTTTACTCTCAATTACTGTCACCAATGGTTATCTCTGAGCTCCAGGATACCTCTTGCAATGGAGGATGGGGGTGACGGTTGAAGACGGTGGAGTATTTAAAGGTGGAGGTGACAAAATAGGTGGTGAAGCAATGGAGTTGGCAGGCATCGTGGAGCGAGGTGGATGGAGGTTATGGCGTTCGAGGGTTTGGTGAGGATGAGGGATGAGTGGAGTATGTAGTGGTGGTGCCAAGGGTTGGAGACGGTGGTCGGCGTGGTTCCCAAAATAGCAAGGGGTCGGCCCTCGCATACGGAGGATGACGTGGGGCGCAGGGCTTGCAGAAGGTAGGAGACGATGCATTGATCGTTGGATCGCGTGATCCAACGGCCAGGAGAAGGGCGGAAGAGAATGGTTAGGATCAGATCAGAGGAAAGGGAACAAAGGGATGTGATGCAGCCACGTTGTGGCCGTGGGTCGAGGTGCTAACGTGTGGCGGAGATGAAGTCTAGGGGTTTGATCGAAGGGTTGCGAGGTGTTGCGAGATGAATGGCCAGGATAAGAAGTTTCTGGCGAAGATCGGAAGGCGTAGGGCGCGCCACGTGGCATGTTGCGAGTGCGGCGCTGACGAGCGGTCCAATGAGATCCATGGGTAGATCAAACGGCTGGGAGGCTTTGCGATGATGAACATCCCAGATCAAGCGAGGGGGCGAGCGATCAGACGACGGAGATGGTAGGGCGCGTGGCGCGCAAAGGAGCGGGCCGCGTGGCGCAATCAGAGGATGCCATGTGGCCTGCTCTGAGTGGCTGAGAAAGAAAATGGAATTAGAGAAAGAAGGAGGCCGAATTTAGAAAAACTCAAAACATGAAAGTTGTAGATCTCGATGAGATCTACAAGTTTCATGTTGACCAAAAACGGAGATTAGGTCAAATATGATATACAAATACAAGAGTACAAATATACATACATATAGTATACAAAGGGGCCTAAAAACTCAAATTTTGCTTACGAGCTCCGAATTGAATGAACTTGGTCTCATTTTAAAGGAATCTAGATATGTATTAATCTGGAAGTGAGTAGATCTAATTCAAAGTTTGCATGAGGTAGATATTGGCATTCTAAGGTCTAGGTTCTCCAACTGGGTTTGGGGCTTTATTGGGCATTTTACAGGATAGGGAGTTTTGGCCTTCTTCCTTATATTATTAACTACTAATGTACATAGTGCAAGGAAGGTGTTATTTGATTTTAGAGGGATACAAATAATTAGGTGAATTATTGGTGGATATTTTACAAGGGGACTTTACAAATAGATTGGCTTCGTATTAAATGCAATTATGGAATGCTAAAATGCATGCATTGTGAATTTATGCATGAATGCTATTTATGCAAGATAGAAGGAAATATGCATCTAATTATGCGGTAACAAAGCTCTATTGTCAACTTTAAGAGTGATGAGTCACAAATTCATCACCCCTATACTTAGCTCGGACGATGTCCTCAGAGTGATCCAGAGCGATGAAGAAGACATAACTCGTGCTTAGTATAGGGAGGTGAAAAAGAATAGTATACTACAAGGACGAATCAAAGAATAGAATGAAGAGGACTCAGTGTTTCCCCCTATACTTAGGATCAAGCAATCCTAAGTATAGCAAGTTGTACATGAAGGGAAATCCGAGTGGAAGAATGTACATGGTCTACCTCCCCTATACTTAGGGTAAAATATCCCTAAGTATATGCAGCAAAACAGAGGTAGAAAGGATCCAAAAGAATACTCAAGAGTCCAACACCCCCTATACTTAGGGTAAAGTACACCCTAAGTATAGCATAATCATAGGATGAAGATGGGGTGTGGGACTAAAGAATGGAATGATATGGACAATTGGATCTATACAAGACGGAAGACAGTGATAATCAGGCGTGAGATGCACTAGATGTGAGTCAAAGACCACCATCTAACGCAAAATGAATGGGGGCGACGTCAACGACCAGTGGCTCATGATCAAGATACGATTTGAGCCGCTGCCCCTTAACATGAAATGTAGACTCAGATGACATCTCAGATATGTCGATACTCCCATTATCTTGTACCTTTCAGATCAGGTATGGCCCCTTCCACTTGCTCTATAACTTCCCTGGAAATAGTCTAAGCCTAGCATCAAATAACCATACTCTTTCATCTGGCTCAAACTGTTTGTGGCTGATATGAGAATCATGCCACTCCTTCACTCTCTCCTTATAATGTAGGCTTCTTGAAATGGCTTCATCTCTAAGCTCCTCCAGGGCTGTCATTCATACACTCCTCTGATCTCCTACACTCACTGGATCCAAAAGTATCTCGGTAACCATCCAAAGTGACTTACGTCTAAGCTCAACAGGTAAATGGCAGGGCTTGCCATAAACGAGGCGAAAGAGAGATGTACCCAATGGAGTCTTGAAGGACGTCTGATATGCCCACAAGACCGAGTCCAAAAGCTGTGACCAATCCTTTCGGTCAGGGCGGACGACCTTCTGCAATATAGTATTGATCTCCCTATTCGACATTTCAGCAAGACCATTGGTCTGAGGGTGGTATGGAGGGGCTACTCGATGGTCAATGCTGAACTTGCTAACAAGGGTCTTTACCTTGTCGTTGATGAAATGAGACCCCCCGTCAGATATCAAAACTCGAGGTACCCCGAACCGTGAAATGATGTTCTTCCTCAAAAATCTGCATACAGTTGATGAATCCACATTTCATCATCTTTATTCTATCATTTTGGCATCAAAAACCCTAGCAAATGCGTGTAAATACCCTTAATTAGAGCATCTTAGCATTCATGTATGTGCATGTAAATAGTATATAAAATACTGTAATTAAAGCCAAAATTATAGAATAAATAAAAGAAAAGAAACATGATAAAATATTGTAAATATTTTATGACCCAAAACCCCGAGACCTAGGCATCTTGATGAATAGGTCGACAAGGAATAAAGTAGGGGGAGATAAGGGCCAGAACACAATGAAATTCTATTCATTCTTTATTCATTTTGGGACCTATTTTTTGGTTCTACTTTTTATACATCAAATAAAGAAACTTTGTCCATGAAAGTTGTAGATAATGAAATAAAGAAAAATACAAAATTAATTTCATTCAAAAATAATGTACAGATAAAAAGTTATGGTCTGAATAAGAATCCAGAATTCCAACTTCCCAGACCTGTATCTCACAAATGAAAACTCCAAATGCACCAAACTCACCTTTAATTGTATATAGTTTAAAATGATCTATTTAATGGAGGGGTTTCGTATTTTTCGGAGTTACGGTTTGAAAGTTGAGTTTTGGACCCCTCTTGTATAATTGTACAGATTAAAATATTCAATTTATTATTTATTCATTATTTTTATAATTTTATATTTTTATAATTTTGTAAAATAGTACCTATAATAAATGTGTACATTAAAGTCAGAATAAAAACATAAAAGAAATACAAAAATAAAAATACTTGTATATGCTACATAGGTATAATACCTATACCTATACTTGTATAATACTTACTTATATTTTATTAAGTGTATAAAATATATCAGAAAAATAAAATAAAAATATAATTAAGTGTATAAAAGTATTCTATAATATTATAAAATAATATACATAAATAAATGAATTAAAAACACAAGATAAAAATAAAAGAATTAAATATATATATATATAGGTATATGTACCTACAAAGGGCATAAAAGGAAACTTGTAAATTTATACTTCATAAAAATAATTATAAATCACCATAAAATACCTTATAAAATAATAAATATTTTCTTTAATAATCATAATTTAATTCTTTCATTTTATTTTTTTAATTAAATTTCCAAAATCATTTCCAGGGATTTTTCCTGGTTGGTCCACGTGGACCAACCAGGTGATGACCCCAGTTGACCTCGGTCAACTGGTCGTCCTCCCACCCATGTGCGCCTGTCAGAGCTCATTTGACCTCGTTTTTGTTGATTTTTCCAGACCACATCTTGCACCAAATCGTGTCGCGCTCTTCATGACCTTTTCTCCTCGATTAGCAAGCCTACTCGCCCAATGTCTACCTCGAGGATTGGATCATTGTGTCGCCCGATACACCTTGGTCTTTGGGGCGTCAGAACCACCTTGTCAAACCACATATAATGCCCCATGACTTTCCTTTGAATTTTGAACCCCTCATTTCCATAGCTACGCTCTCCTTTCGTGCCTAATCGGTCCAGGGAGGTGACAACTCCCTTCAGCGAGTCTCAGGCGGGTCGAGCAAGGCTTAAGGTGGCTTCCACAACCTCCGCCACCACCGCCGGTGTCGAGGTACTTCCCTCCGATCACCACCGTCGAGGCTGCCCTTTTTCCCTTATTTTCCTTTGCATTTTCTTCGCCGTAGTCTTAGGATCAAAAGCCCTCAAGAAATTTCCACATTCATCGATCAAATCGCCTTCCACGTCCACCTTGCCGGAGCGCTCCTCCGGCCGAGCTCATCCTCGCCACTTCGTGCCGCCATCCCACCACCGCGGGACCCAGGCATTTTGCTCTGGGTTCTTTCACTTGTTTTTGCAGGTCAAAGATGTTTGACTCGTGCCTGGGTGCACTTTTGAGCCTCGCCGGAGCTCTGTGGAGCTTCCCAGCTCCGCCGCCCTCCTCCACGAGCCTCGGCCACCGCCGAGGTCTTTTGAAGCCCCCGGGAGCTCGCCCTAACCATCAGGAGCCTTCAGCCGTCTTTTGGAGCCCAGAAGTCCGCCGGAGAAGGAGCAGGACCTCGGAGAAAGTCGCCTTGCCGGCGCTCCTCCGCGGTTCTTGCTCTGGTCTTCAGCGCCGTTGGATCAAGGAGGAGCTCCAGATTGCCCAGCCACCGTTGGATCGCGCCAAGCTCTGACCGTCAGATCTTCAGTTGAAGATCTAATCTCTGTCGTCCATCGCTGAAGCGTCATCGGCCGTCCATCGTCTGTCACGTGTCAAGTGAATCGCCTCCAGCCGTTGGATCGCGCGCCTTAGGGGTATTTTGCATCATTCACCCCGCACATTTTTGTATTTAATAGTTAGTCCATAAAAATTTCATAGGTAGTTTACAGAGTTTTATAATATTTATAACCAGACCCCCGAACTTTTACTATTTGCACTTAGGTCCTCACCACGTCACCTCACGTGACCAGTACACGTGAGGCGAAGGGCATTTTGCACAGGACCCCTTCAGGGTTGTCGTATTTCGTTTCAGTCCTAGAACTTTGATATTAAGTGTAAACTTTTTGGGATATTTGCATGCGAGTCCTGGGAGTTTTGATATTACATCTAGGTCCTTCCCATGCGTGTGCTAGTCACACGCCCCGATGGGTAATTTGCAGGTGAACCCTTGCGGGTCTCGATATTTGTAATTGGTCCATTAAGTTTTATATTAAGTAGTACATTTTGTGAGAAAATTGCAAGCTTTGCCCATGGATGTGTTTTTATTTGCACTTATACCCCTCCTAGGCATTGTATTTTTGCGTGCTTTCTCTATTTATTTGGAGCATCATTTTAACTCGGAAAATTCCCAAAAAATGTCATAAGCTCTTGTTTTGTTGTATATTCACGCCATATGTTTGCATTGCATTTTTATTGCATTTTAACATTTATTAAAATCAAAAACATGCATTTTAGCTACTGTTTGCATTAGAAAATACCAAAAAAATATTAAAACACCTTGAAAATTCCAAAAAATTACATATTATGTATTTTAGTGCCTTCTAGTGTCATTCCAAAAATCACTAAAAATTTCAAAACCAAAACCCTAAAAATTAGAAAACATTAAAAAACTTCAAAAAAATCTAAAAAATTCTAGAAAAACCCTAAAAATGCAAACCCAAGTTCTGTAGATTCCTTATTTTATTCTCTTTTAGTGAAAATTAAGTTGGAAAATTTTGTTACTGATTGCTATTTTTCATTCCGATTTTAATTTTAGCCAGCACCTTTATTTACTATTTTCTTGTATTTCCACTTTTAGAAATACCAAAAACATTCAGAAAAATTCCCAAAAATCACAAAAGCACTATAAAATATAAAAAGACCAAAAATAATTTATTCCCTGATTTTTGACTAATTTTACCTATTTTTATAAATACCTTATCCCCTCTTTTCTTGTATTGTGTATATTCTATTATTGAAAAAGAAAATACAAAAAATATAAAATATAAAAAGAAAAGATAAAATCAGAAAATTGAAAACCAAAATACAAAATTAAAATATAAAAAATAAAATTAAAAAAATAAAATTAAAAACCCATAAAAATTGGCATAATTGTAGACAATTAATCACATCACATTTTGGCATTTTGCTTGATCTATCCTGCCTTGCTCCCTGTGTTCGAACTCTCTATATACTTACACATATACATCTGTTTGTAGAGTTAAAAATAAATTTGACTCCATATTAATTTTCATTGCTTGATTTATACTGTTGTGGGTTCATTATTGATTAAATCGGGATTTTAAGTGGTCAATACACCGATTGTGTTCCCACCTTGTGTGGAATACACGCCCGTTCTATTTTCGGATTTATCAAATGGCGCCATTGCCGGAAGCAACAACGTATAGATCGCATTTTTGATTGATTGTGATTATTTGTTCATAACATTGCTTGCTTTATCTCTCATTTTTGATATCTATTTGTGAGCTTTCTAACCATTGTCTTTCTTGTCTGCTTGCGAGGGACCGCGGATCGAGGAGGATCGCCTAGGGGATCCTGTGCAACCTTGGGAGGCGGAGTCGGCTTTTCTAGCCAAGCTGACAGGAGAGAGCAGGAGGAGTGAGAGAGAGAGTGGTAGCTAGCTTTCATTTATTTTTGTGTGAGAGAGAGATTCATTTAAATTGTAATAATACAGGTACATTTGGACACTCGGGACACTCGGGCCTAATTTCCAGGTGTTTGTACACTTGGGGGCTCATCGCGATTTTTATCGTGTTTTCACCGCTGTCATTTTTCGGTTTTGTTTTATTTTCCCTTTCTTTTGTGGATTGAGCCCTTAGATTTTTAGGCGTTGCTTGATTGATTAGATTAGGTCCAAACACCCTAATAACCATTGCATGTACCTATAGTGTGTATTTGGACTTAGTTTAATTAAACAGTCGCCTCATCATCTTCGAGCCTACGTGCCGCGAGCCCACCCCATCAAGCGCTACTCCTGAACTCGATGTGTCGAGAAGAGGAGGGGTGAGTCTAAACCAGACTTTTGGATTGAGGATTAGTGACCGACTTGTGGTTCTTCACGCTAGCAATTGCCTGCTTAGGACGATTTCTGTGTGCATATCGGCATATAGATTAGGTTTATAAATTCCTATTTTGCATCCCGCATGGAGAGAGCTGGGAGTCACTGTAAGTCTTCTTTCTTAGCATCCAACATTTAGGCACTAAGGTGATATTTCCAACTTAGTGCCACTTGCATTGGCTTTTCCGACTCTTCTCCCTCTATTTTTAGATCAAATAGGAATCAAGAAAATACAAAATCGTTAGGCGCTTGTATTGAATCTACTCAGAACAAGTGATAACACCAAAAAAAATTAAAAAAGGGACTGCTAAAGAAAACTTAACCTAAATAAAATTGGTTAATTAGATTCATTGCTTGGGGAGAGTAACACACTCACTTGTATTCAGGTTACATGGGAATGTCTCCTTCCAAGTGAGAGAGCAGCTTCGTAAGGATTAGAGCCGAAAACCCAGTCTGTGGTTGCCTTGTGTATCGCCTGGATTTCCGAAGTATTGGCGCTTCTATCGTACGTGGACGAGTAGGGCTTGGTCACCATTTATGACTCTCTATTGTGTAGAGCATAGACCTTGTCCGAAGTATTGAGCCTAGGCCACGCCTTCACGGGGGTGTCTGTCTCATCGTCTTGCGTCCGAGTAGGTTCTTGCACGCTCACGGGTGATTCCGTTGCGAGCGAGTTCCGAAGTATTGGTTTCGCCTATTGGCTTCCTTTCTCCATTTCTTTGGCTGAGTAGGGATCTAGGAAGGGTTACAAGGACCTCAAAAAGTGCATACTACATGTTACACAGGAGGAGGACAAGTACGAGATACTCTTCCGGCAGCACTCTCGCTCCTATAGGCGTAGAGCTCTAAGGACTCGTTGAAAGATAACTTCCTGAATTCAAGCTAAAAACTACAAAGATAAAAGCTGAACCTTCACGGCTTCATGCGTTGAGTTGGTGAATCCCCTTGTTTTGTGTTTGATTGCTAATCGTATTTAGGTCAAGATCAAAAAAACCGCACAATTGTGCGCAATTTTGCCACCTTCTTCTTCATTTCTCAGCCTTACTCTTCTCAATAATCAAGATGATGGGACGGATATCTCTTAGGCCGACTTTGGCGGCACCGCTATCTAGCACTCCTCCCTATTCATCTAGGACAACCTCGGAGAGTCCAGACCCACTCTCCGAGCCTGAGTTCACTTCCACCCTGTTCCCCCTCGACCACCCTTCTCCTTCCATCAGTCCAAGAGTTTCAGAATTTAGTGCATCACAGAGCTCAGATCATTTGACGCACCTGAGATGGGTTCTTTTGCATTTTCAGAGAATCCAGAAATGGCAGAGGAGAACACCCAGATAAGCATGAGAACCCTTCATTCTTATATAATCAAGCAACCATCAACAATTCATTGCTAGCATCCCTGGAGACTATGCAGAGGCAGATCCGAGACCAGGGAGTATTCATGGGTGACCTCATGAGAGAGATCGCGCAGATGCGAGAAAATAAACCTGAGGGCGGTGGTGGTGGAGGTGATATACCAGCAGCAGAAGAGGGAGGAGAACCAAACCAGGAGAGGCCGCCACAGACCATCATGAGAGAATTGCATAATCCAACAGCCTCCCTCACTCATCGTTGGATCCGACTCCCTCCCATCCATGGAGACTTCGAGCTTCGCCCACATACTATTCAGCTTCTGCCTAAATTTCATGGGCTACCGATCGAAGAACCACACCTCCATCTGCAAGAATTCGAGATGATCTGCAGCACAATTCATGATAGGCTGATGACTGAGTATACCATCAAGATGATAGCCTTCCCATTATCTTTGGTTATAGAGCCGCTTACTGGCTGAAACATTTGGGGAGCTTCGTCGACACTTGGGAACAACTCCGGACCACCTACTTGAAGAAGTATTATCCTCTCGGTCGGACGAATGCAGCGCGAGCTATGATTAGCAACTTCACAATGATCCCGAATGAACAATTCCATGAAGCTTAAGATCGCTTTAGAGAGCTCATTGACCGGTGTCCACATCATGACATATCAAAGCCCAACTTAGTCCAAAGTTTCTTTTGTGGGCTGACACCGGAGCTACAGGGGCTTGTAAACGCCTCTTGTGGTGGGTCCTATTTTTCCAAGGGTGAAGACGACGTTTGGGCCATCTATGAAGGGATGACAGAGAACTCGACAATCATGGCCCAAGCCCGCGTCTACACGCAGCAGAAGCCCCCCAAGGAGCGGGATCATATCAGAGGATCGCCCACATCGATGCTGGTCTCCATACTTCGTTGGCAGTCGTAGCCCAAGCCGAATCAGCTGCAGCTGACATGGGCATCATTAGTGAGAAGTTGGACCGTCTCGAGATCCTCGAGAAAAAGCAGATGCAAGGACTAGCCCAGATGGACCAGATTACCAAGACAAGGATTGACCTGAAGACGCAAATTCTTTGCATTCAGGAGGCACAAATGTCTACTCAGCAGCCTCCTAGGTCGTGGGCTAATCCCAGCAGTAGTAGCTCAAACCAGCCCTTTGCCTCGTACCGCCAGGTCAACCATATCCAGGCAGAGCCGGTCCAGCAGCTACAGTATTACCCGTCGCAGCCGCCATCTCAGGACACTCATATGGTGGTCTATCAGCCGGATCAGCCACTGGCAGTTCTACCTCCACTATCCTTCGAGCAGGAGCCATTGATGGAAGTCAATGGGATATGGTACAACCGGTACCCGCAGCATGAGATTCGTCGCGATCACCCCGGATTCCGTTGGTCCACTGGTGGCACCTCCTCCCAGCAGCAACCTCCCGCTCAGGGATACCCGAACAACCAACAGCAATAGCAACAGCCCCAGTATGCCCACCAACAGAATCAGCATGGTCCTCGTCCCGCCTATCAGGGACAGTAGTGGAGGCAGCGTCAGCAGCCTCAACAGTCATATCCCAGCCTCGTGAGCATTTCTCCTCCCAACAACAACCTCATTTCCAGCAGGGGAATACATCCGGTTCTCAGGCACTTGCCTTTGAGAATCCATCATTAGATGACCTCGCCCGACTGCTCTCTGAACATCGGGAATCCTATCGACGAGACATGGATGAGTTCCGGTAGGAGGTGAGGGATTTAATCAAGGGCAAAGCCGCCATACCAGCTCAGATTGAACCAAAACCGAACAATCTGAAGAGGAAGTCTGAGCAGGTACAGTTCACAGTGGATACCTCTCCTAGTGATTATTTGAGTGACATGTCTTCTTCTTTGTATGATGCTGATTTTGTGACTACTAGGAGCGGTAGGATGCCAGCCGGCGGTGCCTCATCTGAGCGACAACCACATGCAGAACCACGAGCGCCAGATGAGCAGAGTAGCGGTGCTGATGCCGCTGATGATGTTGATGACGGTGGTGCTGATGCCACCAATGATGGAGATCCAGACGACGATACTGAGGCCGTCGTGATACCCGATGCAGACGGTGGTGCTGATGCCACCATTTTTGATGCAGAGCCAGAGCGCGGTGCTGATGCCGTGAAGACAGGTGCTGTGAAGACAGGTGCCGTGGGTGGTACTGAGGCCACCACTTCCACTTTTGTTGAGCTTCCTTCTGTGGTGTTACCACCTTTTGTATCTCAGGACTGTGGTAACAAGAAAAAGAACAAAAATATGAATAAAGGAAAGGTTTCTGTTTACACTTCAGATCCATATGTGTTGAATGATGATCATGGTATGGAATCTATTCCTTCACAGGCACAGGAACCTCTTCCTAGTCCTCCATCTGCGGAGGCCCCTTCCATCCCCTTCCCTGAAGCACTCTGCCGGGTAAAGGGGAATAAACGAGAAATTCTAAAAAAGACCCAACAGGTAGAGTTCATCAATCAGATGACTGATAGATTCCACATTCAGCTGACTCTACAGGAAGCCCTTGAGCACATCCACCTCTTCAAAACGAACTTGAAAGAGAAGACTACAGTCCGCAGGAAGAGGAGGAACCACAGAGATCAGATCCATGTGCTCACTCATTCCACTTGCTGTACCATTCAGAATAAATTGCCAGCCAAGAAACCTGATGCAGATGCTCCCTATGTCAGATGCGAGATTCAGGAGCAGCAGTTAGATCGTACTCTATTAGATAGCGGCTCTTCTATCAACCTTCTTCTGGCAGCCCTACTCGACCGATTCAAGTTTGGTCCTCTTCTTCAGAGCAGGACGATACTTCAGTTTGCTGACAGGTCGCCTAAGAGGCCGAAGGGGTTGTTGAGAGACGTGGTCGTTACCATTCATGGCATGAAATTCCCCGTGGACTTTGTTGTATTGGACATGGACATCCCTGAATCGATAACTGATGCCCCCATCATACTTGGACGCCCATTCTTGGCCACAGCCAAGGCGGTGACCGATCATGATAGTGGGAAGGTATGCTTTCGCGTAGAGGGCAAGAGCATACAAATAGAGATGATCGACGAGACCAGAGCGAGAGAATTAGCGTGCTCAGAGCAGTCCAGTGATATTGAGCAGATGACAGAGGTCGAGCTAGACATCCACCAGGAGTGTGATTTTGTGATGACAGATGATGAATCCAATTGGACAGATCCTGTAGCACAGACCCTCGCCTTGCCTAGAGACTCACCATACTTAAAGCTTATGGCAGTTGAGAGCCTGGAGAGCACACTCCTGGACGAGGACACATTTGAGGCTGACAGTTGTGGGACGAATGGTGATGATTTTCAATCTTGTTCTTCTAATTCAGATCCCTCGGATTTAGACATCGATTGGGATGATTTTGATGAATATTTGCCGCGTCTGATTCCTTCTGAGCCGACAGCTAGGATGGAGTGCGAGCCAGTACAGTTTATTGATGATTCAGCAGGCCTCCCTTCGTCAGATGTTCATTCGCGGTGAGAGTTCTCTCATGCAGACCTGGTTGCTTTTACACAGACATATCAGAAGTCAGATCTTCCACCTCCCAATTGTCCAGAACGGAAACCCTTGCCGTAGTCGCTGCAGTATAGATTCCTTGCGGGTGAGCCAGATATGCACCCAGTCATTATCTCAGCAGGTTTGACTGGAGAACAAGAGTCTCGTCTGATGGAGGTTCTTGAACGCAACTGCAAGGCGATAAGATGGAGTATAGCTGATCTCCAGGGGATTAGTCCGGCTCTATACTCCCACCACATCTATCTTGAGGAGGACGCTAGGCCCTCGCGTGAGTTCCAGCGACGGCTGAACCCGAATCTTCGAGATGTGGTCATGAAAGAAATATCAAGGTGGTGGAGCACCGATTTTATCTACCCCATCTCCGACTCCAAGTGGGTTAGTCCATTACATGTGGTACCCAAGAAGACGGGCATTACTACAGTTGTGAATGAGTCTGGAGAGGAGATAGCTACTCGGGTACCAACTTCTTGTAGGGTACGTGTGGATTACAGACGATTGAATCAGACCACCAAGAAGGATCATTTCCCACTACCATTCATTGATCAGATTATCGAGAGGCTGGCTGGGAAGAGTCACTACTGTTTTCTTGACGGGTACTCCTGTTATAATCAAGTGACCGTTGCCCCGAAGACCATGAGAAAACGACATTCACCTGTCCGGTTGGGACTTATGCTTTCAGACGGATGCCCTTTTGTCTATGTAACGCTCCCGCGGCATTCCAAAGGTGCATGTTGTCCATTTTCTCGGACATGGTGGGTGATTGCTTAGAGGTCTTCATGGATGACTTCTCGGTCTATGGTGATGGGTTTGATGCTTGTCTTGACTGCCTAGACCGTGTGCTTCAGCGCTGCATAGAGGTCGATCTTGTCTTGTCTTGGGAGAAGAGTCACTTCATGGTGACTCAGGGGACGGTCCTTGGTCATATCATCTCCGACAGGGGCATGGAGGTTTATCCGGCCAAGGTGGATATCATTAGAAAACTCAATCCGCCGTCCAATTTACGTCAATTGTGGTCTTTTCTGGGGCATGTCGGTTTCTACTGACAATTTATTCATGACTTCAGTCGAATTGCCCGACCGCTCACTGATTTGCTGACGAAAGACATCGAGTTCATTGTAGATGATAAGTGTCTTGCGTCTTTTGAGATTCCCAAGAACATGGTTGTCACGGCTCCTGTCCTTCAGCCACCTGATTGGTCTCTCCCATTCGAGATCATGACGGATGCTTCTGATTTTGCGTAGGGGTTGTGCTTGGACAGAGGAGGGATGGATTGTCGTATGCCATTCACTACGCCAGCCGGACTTTGGATGCCGCTCAGCAGAATTATACTGTGACAGAGAAGGAGATGTTGGCCGTAGTCTTTGCTTTGGATAAGTATAGATCGTATATTCTCGGATCTAGAGTGACTATCTACACAGATCACACCGCCATCCGGTACTTAATGGCCAAGGAGGATGCCAAAGCACACCTTACCAGATGGATCCTTCTACTCCAGGAGTTTGATATTGAAATTAAGGATAAGCCTGGAGTTAAGAATGTGTTGGCGGATCATCTCTCCCGCTTAGAGAACCTTGAGGAATCTGAGCCCAGCGCACCTATCACAGAGACGTTTCCGGATGAGGCGATCTTGGCGATCTCCTCGCTTCCATGGTATGCCGACTTTGTAAACTATCTTGTTGCCAAGACGGTTCCCCAGGGTTGGCCCAGGCAGAAACTTGAGACCTTCCTAGCTAAGGCCAAGTTTTATCATTGGGAGGATCCCGTCCTTTATCTTGAAGGAGGGGACAACATCTGGAGGAGGTGCATTCCTCAAGAAGAGTAGCAAAGCGTCCTCACCTATTACCACAAGCTTGAGGCAGGAGGACATCATTCTGGGAAAAGGACAACACAGAAGGTGCTCCAATCCGGCCTTTGGTGGCCTACTCTCTTCAAGGATTCAGATGAATTCGTGAAGAGGTGTACTGACTGTCAGAAGATGGGTACTTACGGACAGAGAGACATGATGCCCATGCAACCCATCACTTTTGTGAGGTTTTTGATGCATGGGGGATTGATTTCATGGGCCAATTTCCTCAGAGTCAGGGATTTGAACACATTTTGCTTGCTGTAAATTATGTTAGCCGTTGGGTTGAGGCCATCCCCGCCCGAGCCGCAGATGCTAAAACTGTGTGTAAATTTTTGAAAGAAAAATATCATTTCACGGTTCGGGGTACCTAGAGTTCTGATTTCAGACGGGGGGTCTCATTTCATTAATGATAAAGTTAGGGCCCTTGCAGACGAGTTCGACATTGACCATCGTGTTGCCACGCCATACCACCCTTAGACTAATGATCTTGCCGAAGTATCAAATAGGGAGATCAAGACTATCTTACAGAAGGTTGTCCGCCCAGACCGAAAGGATTGGTCACAGCTTTTGGACTCGGTCTTGTGGGCCTATTGGACCTCCTTCAAAAATCCATTAGGGACATCTCCCTTTCGTCTCGTCTATGGCAAGCCGTGCCATTTGCCAGTGGAAATCAAGCATAAATCATTTTGGGCAGTCATCGAGTTACTGTTAGATTCCGAGGGTATAGGAGAATAGAGAAGAGCGGAGTTGCAGCCCTGGAGGAGTTGAGAGATACAGCTTTTTCTAGCAGCCTACAGTATAAGGAAAAAGTGAAGACATGGCATGATTCTCATATCAGCCATAAACAGTTTGAGCCCGATCAGCGTGTATGGTTGTTTGATTCCAGGCTGAAGTTATTTCCAGGGAAACTACAGAGCAAGTGGAAAGGTCCGTATGTGGTCAGGAAGGTACACGACAATGGCAACATTGATATATCCGAACCGTCATCTTCCTCTACATTCCGTGTTAACGGTCAGCGCCTGAAGCTATACTTAGATCATGAACCGCCGACCGTTGACGTTGCCCCCATTCTTCTGGTATGAGATGTGTTCTTTGACTCCGATCATTTGCATCTCGTACATGATTATCACCTCCATCTTCCGCTGCATAGATCCATCTGTTGATATCTTTTCTTCTTTTCTTCTTTTCCTCCTCTATCTTCTGTATCTATCAAAAAGGTGTCACCCCTTTTTGTCAGTCTTCTATACTTAGGACGTACTGTAATCCTAAGTGTAGGGGGGTGTGCACCCCGAGTGTTCTATTCTTTGATCCTCTCCATTGTCTCCTCTTCTTGTCTATACTTATGGATATCTTACCCTAAGTATAGGGGGAGACAATTTGAGTACGATATGTTCATTCCCACCCTTGACCCTCCTTGCTTTGTGTACAGTCTGCTATACTTAGGATTATTTGATCCTAAGTATAGGGGGGACGGTCAACTTCTCATTGGTTTATTCATTCATCTCTTATTCATTTACATTAGACTTTTCTATACTTAGTAAGAGTTATGTCTTCTCTTTTATCTCCGATCTATGAGGACATAGCTCAAGCTAAGTATAGGGGGTCGTATATACTACGTATATACTTTAGCCATAACTCGTACTTTCGTATTTTTATAACTATGGCTAAATATACTTGTAAAATTCATTAAAAACCTTAATAAAAAAAATATGATTATTCCTCAGATTCTTTTTGTATTTACTGATTAATAAATCAGGTGAAAATATTTTTTGCAAAATGTTGAAAAATAGTTTGAAAATCTTTTGGAAAAATCTTTTGAGAACTATTTTGAAAACGTTTTGTTACATGTTTTCAACCTTTGTAAAAACATTTTGATTTAAAATTATTTTCTTTGTGTGAAATAAAATGTTTGAAAAATGATTTGCAAATGGTTTGAAGAATGGTTGCAAAAATATGTGAAAAATCTATATATATATACACACTGTTTGGAAAACCTTTGCAAAATGATTTTCAAATGTGTGTACATGTTTGTAAAATTGTTTGTAAAAATTATTTTGGACTACAGTTTTCAAAAGTGTTTGAAAAACCTGTGTCAAATAAGTTTGAGGAATATATACATCACACCAAAATCCATTATATATATATGTATAAAATTGACCACTTACCCTGTAAATTCTTAAAATCCACTTCTTGTAAATATAAGAAGCACTCCCGTGTAAATATTTGTACCTAGCTTTTAGCCAAAATCTTTTTGCTTTCAAAAATCCCAAAAACATTTGCAAAATTAAAATCCAAAAACATGTGAAAAATCTTTTTGAAAAATACAAAAAATGCATATGCATCATCATCTTTTCAAAAATCCATAAAAAGTTCAAAATCTTTGAAAATTGCATCACAAAAATATTTTCTGCATATCATTTGCATAGCATGAGCATTTTTTTCGGATTGAGTTTGATAGTTGAACGAGTCTAAGTAAAATCTGAAGATTGGAGCTTGATTGGACCTTAAAATCTACCTAACTAACAGGAACTTATAGGAACTGGGATTGAGGTACTTCAGGTCTAGTTGACTTAATTCTTTGAGGATCACGAGACTTGGTTCAATGGATTCTTGACTGCCTAAGTAGAGTATTCGGAGCACACACACGACTCTTGTTGATAATGACCTAACTTGGACACCTGCACCTTTCACATGGCTCAACTCAGTTGGAGAGGTGAGGAGGTTGGATTTGCCGGTATGAGACGCACACAGGTGGAAACACTTGTCCTCCTCTAGGGAGGGAGGTGCGCCCCAACCCGTCAAGTGATGACGAGTTTCGAGGATAGGAGATTGTGGGTTGCAATAAAGCTTCAAAAGAAGGATAGTCTACTGGCTCAAGAGGAAAAACTCCCTACGTAAATGCTGTTGTATATAGTATTAAAAAAAATGCAAAAGCAAAAACTCCAAAAATGTGGACAGGCCTGTACAAAAATAAAAATGCCTGCCGGAGTGTACATATGTTGTAAAGTCAAATAAGCAAGCTTGTGCTTCAAAGTCAAAACATGTGAGCCTGCAGCTGGATGACTTTACTACACTGGTCTTGCATCCTAAGATAGGTAGATACACTGGCTACCGTCCATTCTTCTCTTCACCCCTCCTCTTGGGCTGGATGCCACTTGAACTTAGAAGGGAATACTCTGCTCCTTGAGGGATGAGTTGTTGGATTAGGGAATTGGGGTGTCATATTGGAGAAGTCGGTCTCTTTGTCGTTTCAGTTGGAGGGAGCCACCATCACTTATACTGTACGAGTCAAATTCATAGTCATAAGGGTTTGCGTATGAGTTGAAGTATTTCTGACCTGGCTATTGAGGAGACTTGAGCAGAGTTTTGGGATTCTCGAAGGCTGTTGGATTTCAATTCTGGTTCTCATTAAGGTTCTGCCCGCACTAAAATTCCAAAGGTCTAACTTAAGCTCCAAACTTTGATTTTGTGAAGACAAGTTTGATAATCAAATTTAATCCACTTTCTTCTTTTTCTTTTCTTGCTTTTTTCTTTCTGCACTTATTGCATAAGTGTTTGCTAGGGACTAGCAAAGGTAAATTGTAGGGGGATGATGAATCCACATTTCATCATCTTTATTCTATCATTTTGGCATAAAAAACCCTAGCAAATGCGTGTAAATACCCTTAATTAGAGCATCTTAGCATTCATGTATGTGCATGTCAATAAGTATAAAATACTGTAATTAAAGCCAAAATTATAGAATAAATAAAAGAAAAGAAAAAGAATAAAATATTGTAAATATTTTATGACCCAAAACCCCGAGACCTAGGCATCTTGATGAATAGGTCGACAAGGAATAAAGTAGGGGAGATAAGGGCCAGAATACAATGAATTTCTATTCATTCTTTATTCATTTTGGGACCTATTTTTTGTTCTACTTTTTATACATCAAATAAAGAAACATTGTACATGAAAGTTGTAGATAATTAAATAAAGAAAAATATAAAATTAATTTCATTCAAAAATAATGTACAGATAAAAAGTTATGGTATGAATAAGAATCCAGAATCCCAACTTCCCAGACCTGTATCTCACAAATGAAAACTCCAAATGCATCAAACTCACCTTTAATTGTATATAGTTTAAAATAATCTATTTAATGGAGGTGGTTTCGTATTTTTCAGAGTTACAGTTTGAAAGTTGAGTTTTGGACCCCTCTTGTATAATTGTACAGATTAAAATATTCAATTTATTATTTATTCATTATTTTTATAAATTTATATTTTTATAATTTTGTAAATAGTACTTATAATAAATGTACACATTAAAGTCAGAATAAAAACATAAAAGAAATACAAAAATAAAAATACTTGTATATGCTACAGAGGTATAATACCTATACCTATACCAGTATAATACTTACTTATATTTTATTAAGTGTATAAAATATATCAGAAAAATAAAATAAAAATATAATTAAGTTTATAAAAGTATTTTATAATTTTATAAAATAATACACATAAATAAATGAATAAAAAACACAAAATAAAAATAAAATAATTAAATATATAGGCATATGTACCTACAAAGGGCATAAAAGGAAACTTGTAAATTTATACTTCATAAAAATAATTAAAAATCACCATAAAATACCTTATAAAATAATAAATATTTTTTCTTTAATAATCAAAATTTAATTCGTTAGTATATTTTTAATTAAATTTCCAAAATCATTTCCAGAGATTTTTCCTGGTTGGTCCACGTGGACCAACCAGGTGACGACCCTAGTTGACCTCGGTCAACTGGTCGTCCTCCCACCCATGTGCGCCTGTCAGAGCTCATTTGACCTCATTTTTGTCGATTTTTCCAGGCCACATCTTACACCAAATTGTGTCGCACTCTTCATGACTTTTTCTCCTCGATTTGTAAGCTTACTCGTCCAACGTCTACCTCGAGGATTGGATCATTGTGTCGCCCGATACACCTTGGTCTTTGGGGCGTCAGAACCACCTTGTCAAACCACATATAACGCCCCCTTGACTTTCCTTTGAATTTTGAACCCCTCATTTCCATAGCTACGCTCCCCTTTCGTGCCTAATCGGTCCAGGGAGGTGACAGCTCCCTTCAGCGAGTCTCAGGCGGGTCGAGCAAGGCTTGAGGCGGCTTCCACAACCTCCGCCACCACCGCCGGCGTCGAGGTACTTCCCTCTGGTCACCACCGTCGAGGCTGCACTTTTTCCCCTTATTTTCCTTTGCATTTTCTTCGCCCTAGTCCTAGGATCAAAAGCCCTCAGAAATTTCCACTTTCATCGATCAAATCGCCTTCCATGTCCACCTCGCCGGAGCGCTCCTCCGGCCGAGCTCATCCTCGTCGCTTCGCGCCGCCATCCCACCACCGCGGGACCCAAGAATTTTGCTCTGGGTTCTTTCACTTGTTTTTGCAGGTCAAAGATGTTTGACTCGTGCCTGGGTGCACTTTTGAGCCTCGCCGGAGCTTTGTGGAGCTTCCCAGCTCCGCCGCCCTTCTCCGCGAGCCTTGGCCACCGCCGAGGTCTTTTGAAGCCCCCAGGAGCTCGCCCCGACCATCAGGAGCCTTCAGCCGTCTTTTGGAGCCCAGAAGTCCGCCGGAGAAGGAGCAGGACCCCGGGGAAAGTCGCCTCGTCGGCGCTCCTCCGCAGTTCTTGCTCCGGTCTTCAACGTCGTTGGATCAAGGCGGAGCTCGAGATCGCCCAGTCGCCGTTGGATCGCACCAAGCTCTGACCGTCAGATCTTCAGTTGAAGATCTTATCTCCCCCGTCCATCGCCGAAGCGTCATCGGTCGTCCATCGTCTGCCACGTGTCAAGTGAATCGCCTCCAGCCGTTGGATCGCGCGCCTTAGGGGTATTTTGCATCATTCACCCCACGTATTTTTGTATTTAATAGTTAGTCCATAAACTTTCATAGGTAGTTTACAAAGTTTTGTAATATTTATAACCAATCCTCCGAACTTTTACTATTTGCACTTAGGTCCTGGCCACATCACCTCACGTGACCAGTACACGTGAGGTGAAGGGCATTTTGCACAGGACCCCTTCAGGGTTGTCGTATTTCGTTTCAGTCCTAGAACTTTGATATAAGTTTAAACTTTTTGGGATATTTGCATGCGAGCCCTGGGAGTTTTTGATATTACATCTAGGTCCTTCCCAAGCGCGTGCTAGTCACGCGCCCCGGTGGGTAATTTGCAGGTGAACCCTTACGGGTCTCGATATTTGTAATTGGTCCATTAAGGTTTATATTCAGTAGTATATTTTGTGAGAAAATTGCAACTTTGTCCCTAGAAGTTTGTTTATTTGCACTTATACCCCTGCCAGGCATTGTATTTTTGTGTGCTTTCTCTATTTATTTGGAGCATCATTTTAACTCGAAAAATTCCCAAAAAAATTCATAAGCTCTTGTTTAGTTGTAGATTTATGCCATATTTTTGCATTGCATTTTTACTGCATTTTAATATTTATTAAAAATAAAAAAGAAGCATTTTAGCTACTGTGTACATTAGAAAATATCAAAAAAATATTAAAACACCTTGAAAAATTCCAAAAAAAATATATATTGTGTATTTTAGTGTCTTCTAGTGTCAATCTAAAAATCACTAAAAATTTCAAAACCAAAACCCTAAAAATTAGAAAACATTGAAAAACTTCAAAAAAGATCTAAAACATCCTAGAAAAACCCTAAAAATGCAAACTCAAGTTTTATAGATTCCTTATTTTATTCTCTTTTAGTAAAAATTAATTTGGGAAAATTTTGTTACTATCTTCTATTTTTCATTCCAATTTTAATTTCGGCCAGCACCTTTATTCATTGTTTTCTTGTATTTCTACTTTTAGAAATACTAAAAACTTTCAGAAAAATTCCTAAAAATCACAAAAACACTATAAAATATAAAAAGACCAAAAACTTCTTATTCCCTGATTTTTGACTAATTTTACCTATTTTTATAAACACCTTATCCCCTCTTTTCTTATATTGTATATATTCTATTATTGAAAAAGAAAATACAAAAAAATATAAAATATAAAAAGAAAAGATAAAATCAGAAAATTTAAAACCAAAATACAAATTAAAAATTAAAAATTAAAAAATAATATTAAAAACCCACAAAAATTGGCATAATTGTAGACAATTAATCACATCACATTTTGGCATTTTGCTTGATCTATCCTGCCTTGCTCCCTGTGTTCGAACTCTCTACATACTTACACCTATCCATCTGTTTGTTGAGTTAAAAATAAATTTGACTCCACATTAGTTTTCATTGCTTGATTTATACTGTTGTGGGTTCATTGTTGATTAAATCCGGATCTTGCGACTGTGTTCCCACCTTGTGTGGAATACACAACCGTTCTATTTTCGGGTTTATCAACAGTCCTAGCATCTGCTTCGGGCGGGGATGGCCTCAACCCAATGACTTACATAATCAACAACCAACAGAATGTACTTGAATCCTTGCTCTTAGGGAATGGACCCATGAAATCGATGCCCCGTGAGTAAAAAACCTCACAGAAGTGAATGGGTTGCATCGGCATCATATCACGCTGTCCACAAGTGCTCATCCTCTGACAGTCAGTACTCCTTTTCACGAATTCATCAGATTCCTTGAAGAGAGTAGGCCACCATAGGCCGGATTGGAGCACTTTCTGTGTCGTTCTCCTCCTAGAGTGATGTCCTCCTGCCTCCAACTTGTGGCAGTAGGTGAGGACGCTATGATGCTCCTCCTGAGGAATGAACTGATGCCTGACACTATCCCCTCCCTCATGGTAAAGGATGGGATCCTCCCAATGGTAAGACTTGGACTTCACTAGGAAGGTCTCATGTCCATGCCTGGGCCAACCTTGTGGAACTTTCTTGGCAACAAGATAGTTCACAATATTAGCATACCACGGGAGAGAGGCGATAGCAAGGATCGCCTCATCTGGGAAGGTCTCACATATAGGATCAATTTGCTCAGAATCCTCAAGATGCTATAATCGGGAGAGATGATCCGCCACTATATTCTTGACTCCAGGCTTATCCTTAATCTCAATATCAAACTCCTGGAGTATAAGGATCCATCTAGTAAGTCTCGTTTTGGCATCCTTCTTTGCCATGAGGTACCTGATGGCGGTATGATCTGTAAAAATGGTCACTCTAGATCCAATGATGTACGATCTGAACTTATCTAGGGTAAAGACTACGACTAGCATCTCCTTTTCTGTGACTGTGTAGTTCTATTTTGCGGCATCCAATGTACGGTTAGCGTAGTGAATGGCAAATGGTACTCCATCCCTCCTCTGTCCTAGCATGACCCCTATGGCAAAATTAGAGGCATCCATCATGATCTCGAATGGGAGAGACCAATCAAGCGGCTAGAGGACATGAGCATCGACAACTAGACTCTTGAGAGTCTCAAATGACGCAAGACACTTTTCATCGACTATGAACTCGGTGTATTTGGTCAGCAAATCAGTCAACGACTGGGCAATCCTGCCGAAATCATAAATGAATCGTCGGTAGAAACTGACGTTCCCCAGAAAAGATCGTAATTATCGCAAGTTGGACAGCCGATTGAGTTTTCTAATGATATCCACCTTGGCCGTATCAACCTCCATGCCTCTGTTGGAGATGATATGACCAAGAACCGTCCCTTGAGTCACGATGAAGTAACTCTTCTCCCATGATAACATAAGGTTGACCTCGCTGCATCTTTGCAGGACGCGGTCTAGGCACTCAAGACAAGCATCGAACCCATCGTCGACCGAAAAGTCGTCCATGAAGACCTCCAAGCACTCATCTACCATGTCCGAAATGATGGACAACATGCACCTATGGAATGTCGCTGGAGCGTTGCATAGACCAAAGGGCATGCGTCTGAAAGCATACGTCCCAAAGGGACAGGTGAATGTGGTCTTGTCCTGGTCCTCTAGCGCAATGGCCACCTGATTGTATCCGGAGTACCCGTCAAGAAAGTAGTAATGACTCTTCCCAGCTAGCCTCTCTAAAATTTGATCAATAAAAGGCAACGGGAAATGATCCTTCTTGGTGGCCTGGTTCAATCGTCTGTAGTCCATACAGTCCCTCCAAGAAGTGGGTACCCGGGTAGAGATCTCCTCTCCAGACTCACTCACAACTGTAGTGATGCCCGTCTTCTTGGGTACCACATGTAATGGACTAACCCACTTGGAGTCGGAGACAGGGTAGATAAAATCGGCACTCCACCATTTCGAGATTTCCTTCATGATAACCTCTCGAAGATTCGGGTTCAGCCGCTGCTGGAACTTACGCGACGGCTTGGCATCCTCTTCGAGATAGATATGGTGGGAGCACAGGGCCGGACTTATCCCCTGGAGATCGGCTACGCTCCATCCTATCGCCTTGCGGTTCTTTTCAAGAATCTCCATCAGACGAGATTCTTGCTCTCTAGTCAAATCTGTTGAGATAATGACTGGATGCATCTCATGCTCACCCGCAAGGAACCTATACTTCAGCGACTGCGGCAAGGTCTTCTGCTCTGGACAACTGACCGCCGGCGGATCTAGTCTCTGAAGGTCTGAGTGAACGCAACCAAATCTGTGCGGGAGAACTCTTGCTGAATATGGAGATCTCGTGAAGACTGCTCTGTTGGTGTCTCTATACTCTGAATCGGCTCGGTCTCCACCCTTGCTGCTGGCTCTATGGAAATTAGACACAAAATCATATCATCGAACTCTGCCCAATCAATGTCTGACTCTGAGGGATCTGAATCTGAATCAAACAACACATCAACTGCCTCGCTATCGGGAACATGGTCTGAATCCTCAAAGGTGTCCTCTGCCAGGAATGCGCTCTCCGAGCTCTCCTCTACTGAAATTTGTGCATCAACATGGTCTGAATCTGAGAAGATGGCTCGTGAAACGAGGTCTGCCCAAACTGCCTCATCGTCAGTGATCACATCACATTCTTGGTGGACATCTCGCTCTGCCTCTGTCATCTGCTCTGAATCTGTGAACGACCCTGAGCAAGATGAATCGAAGAACCACTGTCTAATAGAGTCTGATCAAACCTCTGCTCATGTATGTGGCATCTGACATAGGGAGCTCCTGCATCTGGCCTCTTGGCTGGCAGACGGTTTTGGATGGTGAAGCAGGTGGCACGAGTGAGCACATGGATCTTTGAGTGATGGTTCCTCCTCTTCCTACGAATGGTGGTCCTCTCTCTAAGGTTCCTCTGGAAGAGGGGGATGTGCTCCAAGGCCTCCTGTAGAGTCAGCTGTATCTGGAATATGTCTATCATCTGCTGGCTGAAATCTAGCTGATGGGATTTTTTGGATTTTCTTTTTTGGTCCCTTAGACAAGCTGAGTGCTTGGGGAAAGGGGATGGCTGGGCCCTCCTCAGATGGAGGGCTAGGATCGGGTCGCTGCTGCTGTGACAAGATAGAATCCATACACATATCTCCAAGCAAAACAGATGGACTCACAACTGAATAACCCTTTCCTTTATTTCTAGAATTGTCCTGAGATACATAAATAGATGGAAATGCAATAGGAATAGAAATGGTGGCCTCAGTACCACCTACGACATCTGGACTCGTGGCGTCAGTACCACGCTCTGGCTCAGCATCGAATCTGGTGGCATCAGCACCACCTCCTCTTGAATATGGTGAAACGACAGCCTCAGTACCGTCTGTTGGATTAACATCCTTGGTGGCGTCAGCACCACTGTCATCATCATCATCACGAGCAGCATCATCACCGCTCTCCTCCTCATCTGGCGCTTTTGAAGCTGCGAGTGGTCGTCGCTCAGATGAGGCACCGCCGGCCGGCATCCTACCGCTCCTAAGTGTAACAAAGTCAGCATCAAAATGACATGTAGAAACATCACCAAGTGAATCACTAGGAGTGGTAACCTCTGTAAACTCTACCTGCTCAGACTTCCTCTTCAGGTTGTTCGGGTTTGGCTCAATCTGTACTGGAATGGCGGCCTTCCCTCTCATAATCTCTCTCATCTCCTTCCTGAACTCGTCTATCTCCCGTCTGAAGGTGGCATGCTGCTCGGACATGAGGCGGGCTAGATCATCCAAAGCGGGGTTCTCATAGGTGGGCCCATGAGAACCTGACGGGTGGCCTCTCTGAAACTGAGGTTGCTGCTGCTGATGAGAGTTAGAGGGGTACTGGGAATGATACTGCTGAGGCTGTTGTTGCTGCCTCCAAGACTATCCTTGCTGGTAGGTACGAGGACCATGCTGCTGGTACTGCTGCTAGGGATGTAGCTGCTGCTGTGGGAACTGGGTCTGCTCTTGTTGTTGGCCTGACTGGCCACCCTGAACTGGAGGTTGCTGCTGGGAGCTGGTACCTCCGGTAGACCAACGGAATCCGAGATGGTCTCGTCGGATCCTAGGCTGAGGTCGGTCATACCAGATCCTTAACATCCATCAATGGCTCCTGCTCGTAAGTGGGTGGGGGAAGAACCGCCCGGGGCTGATCCGGCTGGTAGACCACCATCTGAGTGTCCTGAGATGGTGATGGCTGGTAATACTGCAGCGGCTGCTGGTACAACTCCATCAAAACATGGTGGACCTGTCTAGGCTGGCTGGAGTGCTGGGACGAACTGTCGCTGCTGCTGGGATCTGCCCGTGACCTGAGATAGGGCTGAGAGGCCGTCTGTGCCTCCTGAAGACACATGATCTGGGTCTTCAGGTCACTCAACGTCTGTGCCATCTGATCAATCTGTGACATGCCCTGGAACTACTTCTTCTCTATCAGCTCAATCCGGTCCAACTTCTCGTTGATAATCCCCATATCAACGGCTGTCGATTCTGCCTGTGTTGTGGCTGTTGCAGAAGTAGAAGAACCAGCCTCAACTCGTGCTATCCGCTGATAGGACACGACTGATGGGTGGGGCTTCCTCTGAGTGTACAATCGGGTCTGGGACATCACCGTATAGTTCCGGTGTAAGCCTACAGAAGAAACTCTGGACAAGGTTGAGCTTGGATATATCATGGTGTGGACACCGGTCTGTGAGCTCCCTGAACCTATCCCATGCCTTGTGAAACTGCTCGTTGGGGAGCATGGAAAACATGCTGATCAGGTCCATGGCTGCATTGGTCTGATCGAGTGGATAGTACTTGTTCAAGTACTCGGTTTGGAGTTGTTCCCACGTAGTAACAAATCTCCCTAAATGCTTCAGCCAGTTGGCTGCTCTGTCTACGAGGGAGAAAGGAAAGGCCATCATCCGAATGGTGTCCTCGTCCACATGGCGATCGTGGACAATACTACAAATCATCTTGAACTCTTGGAGATGGAGGTGTGGCTCCTCTGTGGCGAGCCCATAGAAGTAGGGAAGAAGCTGAATCATTTGACGTGGGAACTTGAAGTCCCCCACAATCGCTGGCAGCACTATCCATCTATTGGTGAGAGTCGAACCGGGTTTGTGCTACTCCCTCATCGGTCGTGCTGGTGGTGTTGGTTGTACTGGCTCCTCAGGCTCTCTGTCATCCGGAATATATCCTCCTTCTCCTCTCGCGGCTCTGCGTTGATCTCTGTCGGTTGTCAACTGCTCCATCTCGCAGCGCATATCCACCATGAAAGCCCCCTGGTCTCTGATTTCACACTGCATGGTCTCCAAAGAGGCTAACAGGGTGTTGTTGATGGCACCCTGATCCAATACGTATGTCTCTGTCCCACAGGGTCCATCAGTGCACTCCTCGATGCTGGCCATGGTCTCTGCAAAGGCAAAAGACCCAACTCAGGTGCCGATAAATCATATGATGTCTGCTGCGATCTCTGATCGAGCACCTCAGGACTATAAACAGGGGGTCGAGGGGGAACAAGGCAGAATCAAACTTGGGTTTGGAGGGCATGTCTCGGCTCTCACGAACCAACCTAGATGAGCGGGCTGGAGTGCTATAAAGCGGTGCAGTCAGGGGCTGCCTAAGAGACCTCATGCCCATCATCTTGATGTGGCGAGTGAATGCGGATGAGATCTGGAAACACACAAGATGAGAAAGCAAACCCCGATTCACCTACTCGACGCGGTGCTGAAGACCGTAAAGGCTCGGTCAGTTATCTTGTCAATTTTATTAGGTGATCAGACAGTCTTTCAGTGCGATTAAGCGAGCTGATAGGATCCAATACTCCCAATAGACTGTCCCGTATAAAAGGCTGGTAGTCTGTCAAGAAATAAGATATGGCTCTAACCTAGTGTGCGGGTCACTTTCTCGCTCATACAAACCATACAATGAGGGGATTACTCTCCCAAGACAAATTTTTCAATGAAGTATCTTTTAGGGTCAAGTGTGTTTAACAGTCTCAATTTTATAGTTTTTGTTTTTTAGGTATTTTTCAAGCAAATAATGTCTAATGATTTTTTCGGTTCTCCTGGTTATTTTAATTCTAAAAACTAGGGGAGAAGATGAAAAATCGATGCACGATCAAACACGATGATGCATGCAGAGTAAAAAATGCGTACCTGACTCCAGCTCTCTACATGCAGGGTGATCCGCGCATAAAATAAAGTCCGAATGTAAACTACCTATATGATGCATGAAGAAAGCGGCCTTAGACGAAGCAAGTTCTACATGATAAGCACAGTAGTCAGATAATCAAACTAAGTCTTGAGTCCGATCTTGGGAACCACTCGGTGTACGCCACAATGGATACTGCACGCATTGTATGTGGTTCCGCACGGTACGTGGACTCAAGCCTGATTAATTTTACTTTTTCTTTGTGAATTAATTAATTAAGTCTAATTATCGATCTATAGGAGCATGCTGATAATTAGGGTTTGGCCTTAATTAATTACGCTGCAGTCACAGAAAATCCTAAGTCCAAGGGCTAAATCCTCGAAAATCATATAAGCAGTAAATAAAGTGATCAAAACCAAAACCGACGAGAAATCTGCAGTGAGGTCCCCCGAGCACACCGGTGCTGGACGAAATAGACCTCGAGATAACTACTAAGTCCGAGAGTGTCTCTATTATGTATTATTACAATAATAATGTGCAGGAATAGAAAATAAGCTAATGAAACTATTCTACAGCTCCCCACACTCCTACTTCGGCTCTCCTACATCCTCCTGCGGCTCGATGCAGAAACGCGCGACCTCCGAATCCCGCAGGTGCCTCGGCTTTCCGAAGAAAGCTGCCCTCGATCGTCGGGCCCTCACAAGAAAGTCCGAAACAGAAACATGTCACTCCAACAGTTATTATAAAATCAAATGGATCGGAATAGAAATAAATGCTAATGAAAAATGCAGGCAAAAATAAAAGTCGAAAAAGAAAGGGAAAAAACGACTACTAAGTCGTGCTTCCCGGCAATGGCGCCATTCTGATGATGTGCCCGAGCGACTAAGGTAAAGAGGTATCTCAGGTCGTTGCGACCTCAACCACTCAGGGCAGCTATGTCAATCAAGAAAATCAAGAAAGACCACCATGGAGATAAATCAAACAATCAAGCACAAAAATAGTGGTCTCGCTATTTTATTTTACATGGTATAGCTATCAGGGTCGAACACAAGGAGCACGGTATGCTTAAGATACGAAGTAGTCATAAATCCAAAAACAAATATTTTTGGTGGATTTTATGTTTTTCATTTTTTTTGGAATTTTTAGTATTAAGAAAAAGGATAAAAATACTCAGAAAATCACAATCAAATAATTATTTATCACATCAAAAATACTCAGAAAATTCAAATAAAAATATTTTTGGGTTTTAGAAATATTCAGATGTTCTTGTTACTTTTTTGGATTTATCTGATTTTTGGTTGATTTTGTAAAAATGGAACAAGGTCAAAAATGCTAAATAGTGTACACTGAGATCTAAAGGCAAGTTAAAAATACTTAAAATGCTTGTACAATCTTAACAACAATTTTGTAAAAAAACTATAGACTAAAAACTAACTACAAGAGAAGAAAACATATTTTTTTGATTTTTCTGATTTTTTAATAATTTTGATAAGATTTTCAATGTTTTTTCAATTTTTAAGTGTTTTATAAAAGCAAATGCGAAAAAATTGGACATAAGCGGAAGAAAGTCAAAACCAACATACAACATTTTTTTGGAATTTTAAAGGGTTTCTAATATTTTTAGTTGATTTTTAAAGCTGGACAGAAGAAATTTTTTAGGTTTTTGAATTTTTAAAAATAAAAAATGCAAAGAAAATGAGCCGAAAAATTCACAGAAATTCTTACACCATGGTAGGAGTCATGTATCCAAATTTCGTGACCAATCAATACACGGAAAACCCTGACACAGAAAACCCTGACATATAGAAGAAGAACAATAAGGAGATACTTAATGAGTACCATATATAAAAATAACCTTGATTGTATGGAGTTTCAAAAATAACAATTTGTTGATACTTATAACTAAGTTGTTTCTTTGAGGAGGAATTTCTATTTTAATGTGTAGTCTCTTGAATAGGAAACTCATGTGTTGTATCCAGGAGCTTAGATCGGCCTTCACTCTCCATGCCTCTTTCAAGCCTCTATGTTGCATCTTCTCCCTCCCTGCCTCCCTTGGGACCCGAATATTCGACAATCCAATTCATGCATACAATTCCATATTTGAAAATAAAATCAATATAGAATATACAGCATTAAAAATAGCAGAAAATGCAATAAACCTATTCCATTTACATTCATAGTGTAACCAAGTCTACAAACATAACATACATGCACACATGAAATGTCTAATACACACATGCATACATTATCTCCCAAAGTGGTGCGAGTCAAGATTAAAAACCACAAAAATGACACATACCAAAAGTAATTACACGGTGAATTTGCATCCCATCATCTTTATTCATTTATTTTAACTTAAAATCATTTCTTAAATACTTGTAAATATTAATAAATCAAGGTTTTTATCCTTCTTTATTCTTTCGTAAATATTGTATAAAAACAATTATTTTTATCCACAAATAAATAAATAAATAAAGGAAAAATAAAGACAAATGAAGACTGTATGTATGCAATAAATACATGCTGACTCTAACCCCAACAGAAGGTCAAGACCTGACATGAATGATAAGGAATAAAATAGGGGTAGATAAGGCCACTGGTAGAAAAATAAAAAAAATCAATTTCATTCACTATTCATCAAGTGTAGATACGCCATTATTTGTATATAATTTCTTATTTTATTTTATTTTATTTTATTTATCATTTAATTCATCTCAAATAAAAATATTTTCTTCTTAGAACTTGTACATAAAAATAATTGCAAGAAGATTCATGGTATATTGTGTAAATAATGACACTTTGAAAAGCCGCAAAACTGAACTTCCCAGACATATCTTCTCCATAAAAACTCAAATAAAGAAACTCACTTTTATTGTATTCTAAATAAAAAATTTTAAAAATAAAGTGGTTTCGCTAAAATCGGAGTTAAGAAGCAAAATGTAGCTTTTTTGGAGTGTATTGTATATTGTGCCTATGTTGTATATTGTGTGAATATATTATTTTATCTGATTTATGTGCATATTTTTTCATGTTCTATTTTAAAATATTTGTAAATATTGTTTTTATCAAATAAACATGAAAATAAAAATTACAAAAATGAAAATATACAAAAATAAATCCCTTGTACATATTATATATATGGAAAAAATGGGGCTGCCCCTTGCGGGCAGCCAATGTTGGCTGCCCCGCCCTTGTTTTTTCCGCATTTTTTTTATTTTTTTGAAAAATTTCACCATGTATATTCATCGCTATATCCCTCCTACATGTCATTCAAATTTCGTCAGAAACAGAGACTCGTACGGCCTCCATCGAGATGGTGTCGATTTAAAAAATCTTGTTACCGTTAAAAAATGAATGTCTGGATGGAGGTCGTACGAGTCTCTGTTTCTGACAAAATTTGAATGACATGTAGGAGGGATATAGGGATGAATATACATGGTGAAATTTTTCAAAAAAAATGCGGAAAAACAAGGGCGAGGCAGCCAACATGGCTGCCCGCAAGGGGCAGCCACATCAAACCCTATATATATACCACTATGTATATTGTAAATAGACCTATTTATTTTACCTAATTATTTATTTCATAAAAATATAAGAATATATTTAAAATCCTTGAAAATGTAGTAAATAAATAAAATATTAAATTATATATTTATTTGTAAAAAAATTATTGAAAATAAAGGTGTTGTAAATAAAGGTACATATACTTATGAATAAAGGTCGATATTTATTTTAACCTTATTATTTAATTATTGAATTTGTTAAAAATCACATAAACTAACTTTATTTAATTCCTAAAAAATTATGTCTATAATTTATTTATTTAAATCAATGTACTAAGTAATTTTAATTTATTTTACATTTTATTGAATTATTGTCATTTAGCATTTTTGTCCTATTCAGACTTGTATCCTATTGGGTGCACCCAGGTTCATTGACGCAGGTCAACCTCTCCTATACCTGTCTACCCATTTACATCTCTTTGTGAGAGCCTTTTTCCCATTTTCTCATGCCTGATCAAATCATCCTTCCCTCTTGATTCCTTCATGACTTTGATCGCTCGAATAACCTTCTCGATCGCCTATTATCACTGTCAAGATCCACACCTCGGCTAGTGCATGTTCATCACTTCAAATTTCACCTAGAGTTGCACTTATAAGTACGCCCTCCCATCCTTCTTTGATCGGGGATCCATTTTTATCCACGTTTTCGTCTGAGACTTGTTCCTGAAGAGAGTCACGGTGACAGCGAGCCATTTTCACAACCGGGATAACGGTTATTTGGCTTAGAAGATGCAATTAAACCACTTGTAGAATCTCCATCAGTGAGTCGGGTTTCTTCGAGCTTTCACACTCGATTCACACCATCATCATTCCATCTTTAGGTAACCTTAGGTACTTTTCATTTCGATTTTGTCTTGAATTCTTCCTTTGATTTACAGTTATTAGCTAAATTCGATCATCTTTTCCTGAGCTTCGATCTGCATGATCAGAGTCGTTGATCATCGATTTCATCATCAAAGCACTTACACACACTCGTCCTTACCTTCTCCATCTTCTACCATACCTTATCCACTCCAGATCACATTGATTTTGGAGTCTGGTCTCTTTCCCGACCATGATCGCTGAAGGTCTCCGTCCACTCATCTGTTTTCATTATTTTGGTAAAATAATATTTTTTCGGTGCTTCGCTTCCGAGCATCGGATCTTCTGCAGGTGGCAGGAGGATTCTGGAGCATGAGATCATAGTTTAGAATCATGCTTCGACCTACAGGTGCCCATGACCTCCAGATCACACAACGTGTGTCATCGAGTTCCATTGACACATCAGATCACCAAAGTAGAGTTGTCGGAGTGAGCACAAGGCTTCAGGAGGTGAATCAAGTTGAGATCAGCCAGGATCCGACCGATCAAAACTCGCCTCGCCGGATTTTCATAGTTGTTCTTCGAGCCTCGTTGAGAACCGTCAAATCAAGAACACCTCTTCTAGTTTGCATCAGGACCACTATATCTGCCCCAAATTTCCATCATTAATCACCAGTTCCATATTCAGATCGAATCAACCGTATGCGCACGAAGCTGATCTGTTGGATGAAGATAAAGAGTCGCATCTCCGTCGTCCGCTTCGCCACATGGACCTGTGATAATTTTGCACTCCATCCCTTGCATTTTTGTTGATTTGTAAGTAAGTCTGAGTAGAACACGCGTCTTCTTGAGCATTCTTGGATAATTGCATATTTGCCATGTTGTCCATTTTAATTACATTCTAGTCCAGTCATATTCAATAAATGTTATATTTGTAGAGAATTGCATATTCGCCCCATGCCTTTCTTAATTTGTTATCCGCTTAGTCTATTAAAAAATTTATGTTGCATAAATACCCATGTGTTGTAGTGTTTTATTTTGTTTACTAATTGAGATTAATAATTAGTTGATCATCATTAAATATTCCATAAAATTCATAATAAGCTCCTGCTAAGTAGTTTTACTAACAATAATTTTAGTTTTGAATTTTTGTTTGTTTTATTATTTTTAAAAATTGAAAAATCCTTTATTATCTCTTTATTGAAAGTATTAAATAAATACAAATTATAAAAATTATTTAAAAAAATCTGAAATAAATATTGTGCGTTTATTTTGATTTGTTTTAATTTCTATACAAATTTAAATTTATATTCGTTATAAAAATAAAAAAATACAAACATTTAAAACACCTAAAAATTCATATAAAATCATAAAAAGTCCAAAAAATTATAAAATACATGTTTCAAAAACTTTGAAAGATATTCTCTATTTCTATATATTATCCATATTTTTCCATCATTTTATATTTTAAAAATCCAAAAAAAACTCCTGTTGCATTTTCTATTTTTTGATTTCCATGTTTTTAATTGTTTTAAAATCCTTCAAAAATCTAAACATTCTCTAAAAATCACAAAATGTTATAAAATTCTCAAAACCCCCAAAAGAATTTTATTTGAATTTTATGTATATTTTTATTATATTTTAAAATATGAAAAACCTTATTTTACTTGCTTTTATTTTTTTATATTTTTTTATTTTCTTTAATTCAAAAAAATATAAAAAATTGTGAAAAAACTAAAAGATGTTAAAAAAATACATAATCAGAAAATCATAAAAAGTTATAAAAATTAAAAATTCAAAAAAAATAAAAAAACTCCACAAAAATCAAGGTAATTTGCTTAGAGATTCATTCTTTTATTTCATTGATTGTCTTTGATTTAAATAACCCTTGGGATTTTTGTAGCCTCCCTGAGTTTGATCATGTATGCTATACATGTGAATAAAATGGCAAACATTTATTGCTCTTGCTTACATTCCTCTTTCTTTATTAGGTTGTTAGCATGTGAATAAAATAAAAATAATTTGTGTTTGAGGGAGATTAGTCTTACATTGACACGTTGCTTTCTTTTAAATAATTAAATCCCTTGTTTTCTTGATAAAAACAAATGTCGTCTTTGCCAGTGATGCATGGCGAGGGTAGATAGGTTTTCCTCTTTTTCTTGTTATTTTTTGTTTGTGAATATACTTGTCTCTCACTTCCTTTTGTTTCTTGTTTTCTTTTTATGTCTTTTATTCTTGTCTATACATATTTTCTATCTTTTAATTCTGTCTATAATTTTGTGTATAGATTGTTGTGGATTTGCTTAGTGTTGAGGAGTGAGCAATCATATTAAGTACTGTATGCCGTGAGGGAGCTTATACAACGCTTGCAGGATCCGATTTTTCGGACATCGAAAGCTCCCCAAGATTGAACTTTGAGTATTGAATGGAGATTATTATTTTTTGCTTTTCTCATTTTGCTGCTTGTCCACATTCATGTTTGTTTGTTTATTTTATTTTCTACTTTTATTTTCATTTTATTTTTCTCTCATTTTTCATAATTGTGATCTGACTTATTTTTTTATTTCTCTCTTTCTTGCAAGGGCCCGATAAGCAAGGGAGCATTCCTAGGAGCGTTGGCACAACCGAGCAAAGTGGAGACAACTCGTTTCATCATTGAGAAGCATGAAATCATAGGAAAATAGGAGTAGAAGATTTGGAGATTACAAATGAGCATTTACTTTTTTAGCATGTTATTTCTATTTTTGTAAATAAATTGTAATAATTCTTAGGTACTTGCCTCTTTTTCTATTTTTATTTGAACACTAGACTCTTGTGGATTGCATGATCTATTTTACAAAGTGCATGTGCACTTGGGGGACCTCACCGATTTTTCTTTTTTTTCTCCTTTTATTTTCTTTGTTTTCTCACCTTTTTTTTTGTGCTTGAGCCCTTAGAAGTAGGTTACATTATCTTGGTCAAGCCAGGTAACCAATTAGGTGCACATCCCTTAATAAGAATATCTATTCATATAGATTATATCGTAGAATTGGACTTAGTCAAGTAATTGATTCTTGCCTGCTAATAGAAATTATTGCTTAGGAAGGTTCTCGTGCATCATTTAGGTTAGTTTACTTCTCTTTCTATTTTTATGTAAAGATCATTTTGCATGTAGACTGTTGGCGTAAGGTACGCATTTCTTATCTCTTGCACGCATCATTGATTTCCGTCGCATCGGCTTTTCCGATCTCCTCTCTTGATTTTCTCACTTAGGAAATAAAGGAATTAGAAAATCGTTAGATCGTTTATTTGAAAAGTGTCCAAAAAATGACAACCAATAAAAGGGAATGCTAAATCTACTTGACTTGAAACAAAACGTAAAGGACATATCATCATTGTTTTGGGGAGATCAACCCCCTCATTGTTTGTAGATACTTACCTCCAGACAATGTGGGTGTGGACGTAGCCTTAATGTTAGAACCCAAATCCCAAGACTTGTGCCCTATGCTCATGTGCATTTGTCTGTGGTGTACGGTTGAGATGCAAGCACTTGCTTAAGACGTTAGAAAATCTTTTTGGTGTGCTCTGCCTCATATCCCCCTTTGGGTCTAATATAACCCCGCAGCCGGGGTTGATGGTTCCATTGATTGAGGTGGTTTGAGGACGTACGTTGGAGATAGAGGAGACTTACCCTGTGTGTTTGGTAGTAAGCAACTTTGTGTAGACTCACTAAAGTAAATTTGAAAAGATAATTAACCGAACTTTCATGATCTTTACTTTTGTTCAGTTGGTGAATCTGGGGTTTGTATTGTGTTTGAATGCTAGTGTTAAAGATTCCTCTACGCACTTCGCACCTTCTTTATTCATTTTATTCTTCTTGTTTGACCTTGTGTTCTCGTAACTTGTATCTTGCCATCGAAGATGTTGGAATGGAGTATTTTGTTCTCGGACTTCACGATATTATCTTTATACACTCCATTTCATTTATTTTCACCTATTCATGATGACTCTCTTACCGAATTCACTTATTTTCTACATCTCTGGTACTATCGCCAATAAATCCCTTGTATGAGATTAACCCTAATCTCAAACTATCATTTGAGACTCTAAATTTTCTTAGGGATGATCGAGTGCCTTATACATTTTCATAGACAGATTCAGACTTTGAGGACTTGATGGCATCACCGAATGGAAACGGACCAGTTCCTGAGCAGCATGAGATCAATTCTACGATGATAGCCTCCATTCAAGCCATCCGGGTCCAGTTGAAGAGCATGCCAACATCTAGGACGGTTTATGTGACATGATTATAGAGTTGATATAATTCATACGAGAGAGGAGATAGGAGGATGAGCAGATGATAAGAGGTAGGAGTAGGGGAGACGAGCAGCCGAGAGTGGAGCCGAATCCTACACTTAGGGATACCTATAACCCAGGTGTAGGACACACGATGATATGGATTTAGATTCATGTGGTTCATGGGCATTTCGAGCTGAAGACCACTATCCTTCCATTGCTCCCGATATTCCATGGATACATTCACGAGGAACTATATATTCACCTCCAGTCGTTTGATCGCATATGTAACACGATCCACTACACTAAGAACTCGTTAGAGGTACTGAAGATGACTGCCTTCCCTTTCAGTCTCAAGGACAAGGCGCTTTATTGGATTAACCATTTGGGATGAACTGAGGTACGCTTTTTTGATCAAGTATTATCCTCTTGGACGCCTCAACTAGATGCGATCGTTGATATCTAACTTCTCCCAGTTGTGCCATGATCCTATTCACGAGGTAGGTAAGCATTAAAGGGTTTAACATAAAAGTGCCCCCATCACGATATTCCAAATACGAGCTTAGTGCAGAACTTCTTTGGGTGTTGAGCTTAGAGAACCAGAGATTGGTTGATGTCACTTGTGGGGGATCACATTTCAACAAGGATGAGGATGTGCTATATCAGATTTTTGAGGAGATGGAAGAGAGCTCCGCAACTCTTTTTTCTTTACGTGCTTTCTAGAAGCACCCTCTTGTTTCTACTTCTTCAACACCCCACAAGGACGTCAACATGACAGGATCTTATGATGTCGAGAGGGTGGACAATGTTGATCTGACCATCATTGGGAATCACCTATCCAAAGTAGATATAAACGAGAAGCGATCACAAGAGCTTGACAAATTACAAGTGATCAAATAGAGGACGAAGCAGCTAGACAAGCTGGATGAGATCACCCGTCATATGGAGCTATTCGGTAGTACCATCAGCTCATGCTAGATCCATAGTGTCACATCCAATGCACGAGTATTGGAGCAACCGATTCTTCTTCTACTTCAACTCTTTAGAGTACCGGAGGTCCTTCCTCTACCGTCCAACACATGTACTACGTACAGAAGCCGGATCAGGTTCAGTAGCAATCTACTCAGTCACGTGTTGTGTCATACTACCCGTAGCATCAATACATTCCTGACCAGTTCTCTCCACCTCTACCTCAGATCTAGAAGATGAATGGTATATTATTTGATCGTGAGCGCAGCTTGCCCTGTCCATCAAGATAGGTTCAGGCTAGTTCCCAACCAAGTCAGAGGCCAGTTCACTATCATCAGCGAGGTAGACAATCGCTCCAGCACCAACAGACTTCATAGCCTCACTAGATTTCGTCTCCACCTCACTTCTAGACCTGAAGACATGGATACCAACAGTCGATGCAACATGCATACTCTTACCAGACATATCTGATGTAGACTGCATAGTTTAGGCAGTTTTACTCGCATCTTCCTCTTTCTAATTATCAACAACAATATTATGTGTACTAGCCTCTGCATACCAAAATCAATGATGAATCTCAGATTCATTATGCTAAAACTGGCCAATTAGGCTCTGTTCCCCAAAATCCATTTCCATATAATCACTAATATAACATCATTAGCATTCATACATTTGTAAAATAATATTTACATTTCATCATGTATAATTACAAAAAATAAGGAATCAAAATCCAAGTGTAAATTGACCTAAAAAGCACCCAATTTCCCCTATTTTTTAATTAATATATCATAACTCCGATTAACCTAAATCCACTTTTGTTGTGTAGATATTACTAACAATAATAAATAAAAATACAAAAAATACTAACTCAAATAAGTGACAAATAAACCTAAAATCTAATTTCACATCAGACATACTAAAACATGCATATCTTCCTCATATAGTATCTAATTTTGTTCTACTCACTTTAAAGTACTTCATTTTTCAAATACCTTCAAAACAAGATCAATTTCATAAAGTCAGGGGCTCACATGTGAAAGTTGGGTTTTGGGCATCTTTTGCATATTTTACCTTTTGCTATTTTTGACCTAAGTTTTTATGTACATAACTATCCTTTTAATTTTATTTATTCTTCATTTATGTTATTTGATGATAGTTTTATCAAGCAGTATAATAACCTAAATCTTGATCAGGACTGCAATCAGAGAAACTAACTGTGCCCGAGCAACCTTTGTGAGCTTGTACACAAATCTCTTGTTTCGTACTTTTATTTTATTCCCCTATTTTCTTATTGATTAAAATACAAAAAATAGATTAATGTAAACTAAGTGTCTTTTATTTTTTTCCATATTTTTTATATAATTTTTTATCCTATTTCAAAATCACAAAAAATACAAAAAGTCGGTTTTCTATACACATGGAGAACCATAAAAAAACCACCTTGTAGAGATGACATTTTTTGTCGATTCCTTCATGAAAATTGTAGATCTCATAAAGATGAACTACTTTTATGAAGGAAGTTTTTTGATCTGTGATCTCCTCTATTTCTTTTTTTATTTTTATTTCCATTTAAATTTTGATTTTTTTGGGGTGACACACGGCAACCCATGGGCAAGCCACGTGGCTCCTCCACTCCCTCTCTCCTCCCCAGAGTCACGTGCCCATCACGTGACCCCTTTTCTCCCATTCCAGTCGATCTTCCTCTCTCCTCCCCTGCAACGTCTCATCCACCACACGTTCCTCCTCTCATAACACCTCCATCACTCCGCCTTCCTGCTCACGCGTAATGGTCGTGCGCGCGTAATGCCACCTTTGCCCTCTCCTTTAAAACCACTTCGACAGCCTCCCAGCATCAGCATCCACCGTTCTCCAACGTATCCATATCAAAGAGATAGAGAGAGAGAGAGAGTTAGAGGACATATAGTGATAGTACATGGTCCCTCTCTGGCGAAAATCACCCTTACGAGGACTTCCTCCATCGTGTTGCTACTTCTTCTCATACGACTAGCTAAGCTTCGCCGTAATCGCCCACGGTTGAGGCAAGGATCTTGAGAAGAGGGCCTTCATCCTCCTCCATTCAGGTGACCACTACCCCCCTTGTTATCTCCTTGCTTCGCTAGCAATCGATCACCTACAACCTAATAGCCCTCCTCTTCATGATCATCACCATATTCTCCCTCTCCACTTTCCCTTCTATCTCGTAGTATCTCCTCACCATCCTTCTCCCCCTCCTCCACCGATAATGGGAGCCACCTTCCGCTTCACCTTCATCGCATTCACTCCACAGCCATGGTTAGCACCGTACTCGAAGCCAAAACCCTCCGTGTCGCTCGCACCGCTCATCGAAGACTCGCAGCAGCTCGCCACCACATGCACACTCGACACATTCCATTACACAACCACCAGCCTCCACTTCGAATAGACACGTTTGGCAGTAGTCCACCAACAGTCGTCCGCCTCGCCTACACAAGCAACCATAGCTAGCATGTGCTCGCCGACCCCTGCCAACTCCTCTGTCTGCCACCACCCTTCATGTTGTGTGTCAGCCGAGGGAGAGGCTCCATCTTTGGCACTGCCTGTTGGCTCTCCCCATCATTCGCCCGCTCTTGTACCTCTGTCAAAGTACCTTTTTGGTCACTGCATATTGTTGGATCGGGGGATCCAATGGCTACAACTAGGAGTGCACATGGATCGAATTGGATCGGATTGTTTTAATACATGTCCAATCCAGCCTTAACGAATTTTGTTTTTTAAAATCCAATCCAATTTATCGAATATCTAAATCTAATCTGATCTAATACATCGAATTATGGATTAGATCAGATTGGATCGGATTTTTACACTTACACTTTCCCGCTCAATAGTCTACTATAGCACGCTTATACTTTATAGCACACTAGCCCTTTAACATTTGAATAATGACTTAAAAATCAATAATATGAGTTGATGTAAAGAAAAGAAAAACTACATAATCAAATGAAAGTTGAAGAATTCCATTAATCCATTATAAAATGTTGAAGACCACCCAATCAAACTAAAGGATTATATTGAATTTGAAGAATATTTTTTAATAAATAATGTGTTACTTTGTTTTTTATAATTTATTTTCATTAAACGATTCAAATAAGAACAATACAGTTATCAAATAAGGATACAAAGACAAGATAGATAAATAAAAAATGTGACATATGTGATCGAACATAGATGCATGATTAACTTAGAATGTTAAGATACACTCATAAGAACATCCTTCAATGTTCTATAATATATTATTAAAAAATGAGAATCATAGAATATTCGTGCTCGATTGAGTATGCAAGACTAGACTTACTTAAATACAACCTACCAGCTGGGCATCATGACTCTCATTTAAAATGGACTTGTAAAGTTATTTATTTGTAAGAAAAGATTATATCTATAGTCAAAATATGCAAATTATTTAAAAAATGAATAAAAATTTTATATCAAATTTAAAATAAATTTTTTTGAAGTAATGCTTATTTCTTCTTAGATGTGTGTGACACAATCGATCATGCAATTGATTCAATTTCAATACTAAAATAAGGTTGCATGTTAGAGCAAATAAAAGGCAAAAAGCAAAAGAGTCAAAAATATCTAACAAATTTACCTGGTAACTATTCTAAATCTATTTTCTTTTAACAAAGGTAAGAAGAGTGGCAGCATACAGAGGCTGAATGGTATCACGTGGGAGGGAATTATGTTGTTTGAGAGGGGTAGCGACATCACGAGGAAGGGGTGGTGGTGTTGTGCTAGAGGGAAATAACATTGCGTAGGATGGAGCATCATTGAAATATATTGAGAAAGAATTAGGAGTAATATTGATTGTCAATGGCCAAATGAAGAGAGGGAACTAGTAGGGGAGCAAGTGAACATATATTTTTTACAAGTTAAAGTCATACTTTATTATTTTGAAGTTAACATTTGCCTTTCAAGAAAGAAAAATGTTGATATTAAGAGGACTTCTATCCAATATTGATATGGAAAATGATATGAATGCCATTGATTATGTTCTTACAAGGCACATGGATATTATACTTGTGTGTGTGAAATGTTGTATGTATGTATGTATGTATGTATGCATGCATGCATGCATGTATGTATGTATCTACATGCGTGTGCATGTTAACAGATTAACGGATCGGATCGGATATTGGTAAAGATCCGATCCAATACATACTTCAACTGATTTCAAAAGTTCCAATACAATCTGATCCACAAGAATGATAAAACCAAATCAATCCAATCTGATAGCATAGGATTGGATCAGATTATAGATTTTATCTGACCCATGTGCACCCTTAGCTGCAATGCAGCCACATCCCCCTCCCCAGCTGCTCCCATACCTCGAGGCTCGAAACACCTTCACTGCCAATACATGCCATGTGTAGCCTCGGCCTTCGAACCATCACCTCGACGTCTGAACCGCCCCCCGAAGCCCCTGCAATTGCCACATAGGCTCGGTGACCGAGCCTCAAGGTCTGCTTGCCCGAGCCTCTACCTCGAAATTCCCAAACATGCCACCGGGACCCGAGCACGGCGAAACACACAAGGAGCACATGTTAGCCGGGAAAATTTCATCTACAACCCTGTTAGTTACTAAAACTTCAAGAATACCCCTGTTAGGGGTAACTTACATAAAGGCCCCTCCGACTTTTTCAAATTTAATATAAGTCTTCCCAAGGATCCGTTAGAGGGAGAAATGATTATTTTTATTGCTTTTCAGTCCATGCTATTTCATTTGATTATAACTTTATCAGCGAGGGAACTTCGGGTAGCCGTTTTACGATCCAACTTCCCTTAGTAGAGTGGGTAGTTTAGAGGACACCATGTAAGGCTCCGTCCCCAAGTAATGGGTAGCCGTATTTTTACAGTCCGTACATACATCTATACTAGCTGAGAATAGATGCAACTAGCAGTATGAACTCAAGACAGTCTTTCTGAAATATTTCAGCATCTAACCGTTGCGCTTAATTTTCAAGATTGTTTTATCATTAAATTAAAATTGAAAAGATAAGCGGTCGAGCCCTGATGTGCCTTCACAAGTGTCAAGTGGGTGAATCAATGAGTTTGTTTAATGGTTTTGTCTTGTGTCAGTTTCACTCCTTGTTTAGATCATCATCTTCTTCTTCCACCATGTACTCCTGATCCACCTCGTATCCAAACCCTAAAGTCGGAACTTCGATCGACCTGACATCGCCGCTTCTTCATACTTCTCACCTTTTACCCGTTCTTGCCCGCCCGATATCCTCCCATGCCAGTCTAGCACACCCTCAACACAAAAGTTTGCTAGTAATTATGACATATACCTTAGAAAACAACTGTTGAGGATGATGATCGATCGACCTATGATGAATATGTGATTCAACACTCTAAAAGTTAAAAATAGAGCCTTATTCCCGAGTAAATAGAGGCATATTTCCCTTTATAATGCATAAATAGCATTCATACATGCATTCATAAAATATGCATTCTAGCATTCACATTTTGCATTAAATAAGAAGCCAAAATCACTTGTAAAATATCCACTCATAAAAATAACCTTTCCTCTATAATATGTACACCTTAGTTAATAATATGAGGAAGAAAATCAGGAATCCCCTTTGTAAAAGCACCCAATAAAGCCTTAAAGCCCTTGGACCATAAAATGCCAATAGCTCCCTCATACAACCTCCAAAATAGGTCTACTCACTTTTAGAACAATACACATTAAAAGACCTTTAAAATGAGACTAATTTCATCCAATTTGGAGCTCATATGAAAAAGTTGAGTTTTTTGGGCCTCTATGTACACTATGTATACTAGATTTGTGTATATTTGTATTTTTGTATCATAGTTGACTCATCTCCGTCTTTGGTCAACATGAAACTTGTATATCTTATCAAGATCTACAACTTTCATGTTTTGAGTTTTTCCAAATTCGGCCTCCTTCTCCTTCTACACTCATTTCTTTTCGCAGACAATCATAGCTGGCCACGTGGCGCCCTCTGGTTGCGCCATGCGGCCCGCTCCCATTGCCCAAGCCGCCTGCGCCTCTAGCCGTTGGATTTCTCACAAGATCCAACGGCCATCAGCTCTCCACGTATACCTTTCACTTCCACCGTCTGATCATTCCCCCCTTCTCATTTGATCCGCCCATCAGCGCCTTCACCACAACGTGCCACGCGTCGCACGCTGCGCCCTTCGATCATGCACGCCGCTCCTCCATCGCAACCGCTCATCCCGCCTTGCACCTCAGCCCTTCGATCTAATCCCTAGCCTCATCTCAACCGCTCGTACGCGCCTCACACCCATCGCACCACGTGGCGCCATCACATCCCTCAGATTACCTCACCCCAGATCTAATCCTACCCGTTCCATCCGCCTTCTTCTCCGTCGTTGGACCACAAGATCCAATGGTGAGGGCTTTGTCTTCCACCTCCGATACCCTCTCTCTCCCACGATCTCGACCTTGCTCCACACGCTACCCCTTTCTATTTTCGACCGCACGCTAGCCACCCTCGCCGACCGCCAGCGTTGCCACGACCTTCCCCACTCGTCCCTCATCCTCGCCAACTCCCTCACTCGCCACCACTTCCACCATAGACGCTCCACGACCTCCATGAACTTCGCCCCATCACCAGCCCTGCCGAGACCTTCACCCTTTAAATACTCGAGCACCGGCCAACTTCACACCCATCCGCCACCCTAGAGAGCAACCTCGAGCTCGGAGCGTTTGATTGGTGACAGGAATTGATAGCTTCCTTGAGCGAAGATGGGTCTTCTTCTCCGGCGAGATCCACAGCGCCACTGCCGTGTCGCAGCCGCCCTCCACGAAGTTGCTTGAGCTCAGGGCCTTACCGCCCCTTCGAGCGACGACCTGGAACTTGAGACCGAGCTCCAAACCCCAGGTAACCTCCTCCATCCTATCCGATCTCTTTTTGATTTGTTCTTTAGTTTTTCTCCGATTTAATCCGCATCCCTCAGCCATCTCCTTGCTCCGCCTTCACCTCGCCGAGCTCCGCGACGGAGCTCTGACCTTCGCGGTCCATTTATCGCCCTCCGACAACACCCTTCACCCTCCATCGACTCCAGCTCCGCCACTTGGGCGGAGCACCATCACCGGACCATCTTCCCCTTGCTTTAGGCCTCGCCGTCCATCCTACACTAGCATGCACACGCTTCGGCTATCACTTCTAACCCCTGCAGGTACACCCAGTTCACTGGCCGAGAGTTCACCGGAGCTCCTATCGAGCTTCATCGCCACGGTGCTCCAGCACCCCTCTTCCGCTCTTGAGACCTCCTGGAGTTTCGCCGCACCGCCGCGCATCTTCCGGGATATCTCTGAGCCCCCGGAGAGCTTCACCGACGTCAGGAAAATCGGGCGGAGCAGACACCCCTTCGCCGGAGACCCGCCAACTCCTCCGCAGGTGGCGGAGGACCATTAAGGAAGAAGCCCCAGCCACCGTTCGATCATCTTGATCGAAAGGTTCAGTGCCATCCACGTCGCCAGTCATCCGGAGCAGCAGACGGTCGTTGGATCTCTCTTTGATACTACGGTCAACATCCAGCCACGTCGCCCCCCTCCATCGCTCTCTAGGCACCGTTGGATCAGCTTAGATCCGACGGTCTCTGATCACACCACGCGCCATCAACGACAGCCGTTGGATCGATCTTGATCCAAAGGTCCAGAGCGCGCCACGTAGACGGGTCCGTGCCTATTCCCCGACCTCTAGGCTCGGACCAGCCGAAGCTTCTCCGAGCCTCCCTCCAGACCTCCAGAGCGCCTGAGCCACGACCCGAGCCACCGACGCCACCCGAACCTAGGCACCCAACGTGAGCAATGCGTGCGCCTGGGTTAATTGCACTAAGGCCCTGGGAACTTTCAGGAATTACAATTTGGTCCCTGTGAAGCACCTCCACGTGAGGAGCACGTGTAGCCGTGGAGAAATTGCATTCCACCCCCAACATTATAGGTAATTGCATCTAAGTCCTTGTCAGCATGTTTATTTTTATGTAATTTTTATTTCCTGTATTGTAATTACGCCCCTGTCTTTGCACGCATTCCTAGGTGTCATATTTCATCATTTTTGAGTTTCAAAAGTTGCATGTTGTAGCTTAACTTGTCCTTTATCTGTTGTGACACTTGTCAAATTTTTGTGATAGCAGTGGAATTTTTAATTAATTAATTGGTTTATTTCTGTGATATTTTGCCCAATTGGACCTTTTAATTAATAGTTATTTCTCTGTAATCCAAAAATTTCCAAAAAAATCACAATAGCTCTAGGGTAGTTAACTTAACATGGCATAATAATTTCATCTCATTTGCACACATTTCGAGGCCTGAATAAATTCATTGGTAATTTCCTTAGTTTAATTTTAATAGGTTCATTTCACATTGAAATTTAGGTTTGACAATTTTCCTAGATTCCTCATCATTAGATCTATCTAGGATAATTTTATTTCCCTAAAATTTTGTGATTTGATATTTATTAAAATTAAATTAGTGAAAATAACTCCACATTCATTTTAAATTCATTGTAAATTCATTTAGTGTCGAAAAATTCCAAAAAATTAGGGTAGCTTAATTTCACCATATTTCATCATCTGGCCAATTTTTATAATTTTTGGACTTCATTTGATACCTTAACTGATTTAACTTTAAATTGGCTCGATTTTTGCATGTGTCAGCATAGAAAATAGAAAAAGATAAAAAAATATATTCCTCGAAAATCGAACACTTGGACTTTGCAACAAATTCGCCTAAGGAGACAGATGCCTCCCTAAATTCGACCTTGGACTACACCAAGTACAAAAATAAAATTGCCACTCGAAATTGACTTATTAAATTAAAAGTGGTTTTTTATTAGCCCTCTCGTTATCCGACTGCAACGAACATCATCAATTAATTTGGACATTAATTTGCCTGAATTAACTAGGGTAGAGGGAGCGGTTATCAAAATGGCGCCGTTACCGGGGAGGCACGGTTTTGGTTAATTTGCAGTGAAATTCTGATTGTTTGATTTTCTTTCCCTGGGTAATCTAACCCCCGGTTTTCTTGTGAATATTTTCCGTCCTTTAATTTTTGCATTTTTGTGTCATTCTCTATCTGACCTCAACTTGTTTTTGTGCGAGGGACGCCGGGTCGAAAATGCTTTGAGAAACCTGCATTTTAATTTGTTTGAGAGATTTGAGAGAACTTGTACATTTGTTTATTTCTACATTTTTTCGCATCATTTCCAGCGGTTCCTGTTTGGGTTCTCGCGTGTGTAAGAATAGTGGAACTGTGTCCTCGTGTGCTGTGTGGTTTGAATTGTAATTTAGGCTGGTACTAGCGGCTCCTCGAGCCACTTTAGGAATTGCTTGTGCTCGTAATTTTCAGGACCACACATACACTTAAAAGACGCACCTAGACTGCAGATCTAGTCAAATAAACATGTTCTTCACTCGCTAATAGAACTGCCTGTCTAGGAGCGGATTTTGTCGTCTGCATTTGCATGTAGTGTAAAATTTCAATACTATTTTGCATCCTGCATAAAGCGAGGGGATCATTGTAAGTCTTCTTAACTCAGCATACACATCATTGTTTTTCGTGCATCGGCTTTTCTCGATTTCCCCCTCAGTTTTTCAAACTTAAATTAAACGGAAATTAGGACTGGACGATAGGCGTGCTGTGTGGTTGGACTAACAAGTGATAACTAAACTTAAAACCGGGACTGCTAACAGTATTAACCAAAAAAATCAATAAAAATTGAAAAATTGTCTGCGGGAGACTAATCCCCGACCTTGTTTTCAGGTTGAGTGAGGGTACTTGAGGGTGTGTGAACACCTTAAGGCAGAGCCCAAATCCCTGCCTTCCATATCACGGGCCAACTGATCCTAGCAAATATCACGAGTTGGATATTTTCAGATTCATTGACCAGTACCAAGTAGCCTCCGCCTGTTCGCGGGTAGATAAGGGCGAACCAGCGATACTTCGCGACAAGGCCTAGCTTTGTCAGCCTCCGCCTACTTGCAGGTAGATAGGGGCACGGTCTTTGAGTCCCCAACTCCGGATAGGAGCGAAGAAAGGGAGGATCGGTGGTATCTTAGGTGAGAGGTTGAATAGGGAAGACGCATCCGGCTCTGAGCCGACTTCCCTATAGGCCACGTAACTCCTTGCTATCTTGCTTGAAAAATCCCACTTGAAATTAACAAGATAAATTGGACTCAGTTTCGAGTCCTCCACTGCGTTGAGTGTGAACCCAGGGTCTTGGATTGAATTGTTGGTTTCAGGTAGGAGTCAAATCCTATCTTCACTTAGATCTCCCACTTCTTCTCGTCAAATCAAGATGAGTGACTGGGGGATATCGACTCTTTATTCACCAATCTCTCTTTGAGCCCCCCACGAAACTCCTCTTCATCGGCCCAAGCGTACCTTGGACCACCCAGGACTCATGACCCTCTTGAGTTCTGGTTTCCTCACACCGAGGGTGGTTACTCTCAAACCAACCCTTTCCTCTCCTCTGAGCTTACCGAGGAAGGCCATCGCCTCGGTAAGAATCCCTTCCTTGATTTGTCCTTCTACACAAACCTTGTTTCATACCCAGGACTAGAGGACAAGATGTCGCCTAAGCAGCCACCAGACGAGGAACAGTTACGGCAAATTCTTAATCGTCTCGCCACAGCCGAACAACAAAATGCAGATCTCACGGCTAGAATGGGACAAATCATTGCGGCAGGAGGCTTCGACCGACCAATGGTTGATGCCTACAACCCAGCAGAGAATGAGATACAAAGTTGGTTGGCACCAGCGGTTCCCGTTGAAGCATTTGAGCTTAAACCCCACTTCCTTAGTCTGCTACTGAAGTTCAACGGAAATGCCCATGAAGAACCATATGCCTTCCTCCGAGACTTCGAGCTAGTTTGCAACAACCTTAGCCATCCTAGGGTTGGACAGGATTACATTAAACTGAAGGCTACCCCATTTGCCTTAGGAGATAAGGCAACACATTGGCTGAAGAACCTAGGGGCGATATGTACAACCTGGATGCAGTTCAAGGACTTATTTCTGAAGAAGTTCTACCCTCTCAGTAGGACTAACCAAATGAGAACAAAGATTGCCAGTTTTTCCCAGGGACCCGGTGAACCATTCCATGATGCCTGGGATAGGTTTAATGACTTAGTTCAAAAATGCCCTTTCCACGGCATTTCTAAGGCGATCTTAGTCCAGACCTTGTTCTGTGGTCTGACCCCGGAGATGTAGGGGTTAGTAAGTGCTGCCTGTGGAGGAAGCTATCTGAATAAAAATGAGAATGTTGTATGGAAGACACTGGAGCAGATGGCAGAAACCGACAGGTCACAGGACACTAGGGGTTATCAGTTGTCTCCCTCAATCTTATCCAATGAGACAACCCAGAGGACTGTAGCAGATCTGGCAGAGGACCTCATTCCCAGCATGGGGATGATTGCTGACAAGCTAATCATGGTCGAGCAGATCCACAAGAGAGTCGCGGACCTTGAGTCTCTTTCACGTCTATTGAAGCAAGTGGAGGAACTTTATGAGAAGGTAGCTAAGATAAAGCTACCTGCCCCTTCTGCACCACCTGTACCTATACATCGAGTCCATCTTGTACAGGAACAGGCACCGGGGCCTTCGAGTGGCTGGGATCAGACTTACACCCAGCAAGACCAGCATGCACCCCCACAAGTGGAGACCGGATACGAGGAGCCTACGCAAGTGTACGAGATCAACGGGCTTTGGTATAGCCGTGACCCGAATGTTAGACAAGCAGAGATGGGAAATGGTCAGACTCACCGACATGCCCCAACTTACCAAGAAACCAGGTCCGTTCCCGCACCGTGCTTTATTCAGTCCAGGCCCGAACAAGGGTACCAGCCTCAGCAGCACCACCAGCAGCAGCGCGCATCCCAGCAGAGCCCGTCCTAGCAGCATCAGCAGTATCGGCATGGCCAGCAGGGCCAGTACAGAACCTCGTCTGCAAATCAGCATCACCAGCCAGCTCAGCCCATTGAATTGGAGTCCCTCACCTTGGCAATCCAGACCATGTCTGATAGGATCCAACAGATCCAGAATGACTATCTGGATATGAGAACCGATCTGAATCGTGTTTCTCATACCCATGACCAACAAATGGCGCCAAAGACCCCAATTCCCGCCCAGGTTCAGGCCAACCCGAACAGCCTAAATCAAGGCAAGAACCGACCTCGTGATCAGGTATACTATTCAGATAAGTTTTTATCTGAACATGAGATCCTTTCGCATGATAATGTAAATCATATGTCCCTTAAGAGCGGAAGGACCGTGATTGTACCTGATCAGGCACGAGCACCGAAGGAAGGAGCCACCAAGTCTCTACCTGAGGAGAACTTGGAGGAAGAAGAGGAGCAGCACCACCATCACCACCACCGACAGAAGAAGAGGACTTCTAGGTCCTCGAAGCAGCAAGCCACATCATTAGTGAGTATGACGAAACTGATGAAGAGCCCGCACCTCCATCTGAGGAGGACCGTCCAGAAGAAGCGGAAGATGCATCACCGGTTTCGCCCCAGCATGTTTCTTTTAGTCCGAGTCTATTTCGGAGTCCGAGTCATGTACAGAACTCAGTTCCAGCTTTCAATGAAAAAATTTCAGTTTCAGAACATGAGTTAGAGTCAATAATCCCTTTCCCCCCAGCTCTTACGGGAGAGAAGAAAATCAAAAAAATCCAAAAAGATGACCCTGAGATGGCCGAGTTATGCAGCAAATACATCAAGGTCACAATCCCCTTTGACAAGTACGTGGCAATGACTCCTGCATTTCAGAAATACCTCAAGGTGAGATGCACACCAACTAGGGTTAGCAGGAAGACCAAAAGCCGTGTTGAGAAAGACGTTCTGTTAGTAGCCACGACTTGTGCAATAAAGAACTCGTTTCCAAGGAAAGGAAGAGACATGGGTGCACACTATGTAGTGAGTCATGTTGATGACATCGCGTTTGCACGCACCCTCCTAGATAATGGCTCCTCAATTAACTTAATGCCCACAGCCCTCTATGAGCGGCTTAGTCTCAGACCTCTTAGGAAATCTAGAGCCCTCCTGCAGTTCGCTGATAAATCAACCAAGAGGTCCCAAGGAGAATTGAGGAATGTTGTGATCAAAATCGAGGGGCAAGAATACTTGGTGGACTTCACTGTCCTAGATACGGAAACCCCTCGTAATTGGAGAGACTCCCAAATCATCTTAGGCAGGCCCTTCCTCAGGACAGCTGGGGCCTTGTTTGATTACAAGATCGGGAAGATCCAGTTCCAAACTCCAGGCGGGGATGAGGAACTCGAGATGAAGCACACCAGATGACAGAGACTGGATTCCGAATCCAGTACCGAGTACTCTTCGTCCGAAGCAGACTGCGACCATGTAGACACAATTGGGCCATGGAGACAGAACCCAGCCAGCATCGATGAGTCCCTCCCCTCTGGAGATGATCTAGTGCATGAGTCAGTTTGCAAGATCCTCAGAGATGAGTTCAGCTCAGAATCTGCATCCCTCTACATCTTCGATGACTTAGAAGCCCAGTTGGGCTTGTCAGTCCTTCCCTCTTTAGGACAATCAGAAGATGAGGATGACGAGTCGGACGTAGCTTTCGCCGATTTCATGGAGATCTTTGACGATCCGACTTCAGAGCCAAATAATTTGGTGGCATCTATTAGAGAGAAAGATCCAGCCACTTTCAAAACTCAGCTAGATTCGATTGAGCCAGATTTGCTAGATGATCACACCTTACCTGAGCTCAAACCCTTACCCACAACACTAAAATACGCCTTCCTTGCGGGTCAGGAGAAGAAATATCCGGTCATCATCAGTTCGCGATTGACCGAGGAGTAGGAATCTCGCTTGCTAGAGATCCTGGAGAAAAACCGCAAGGCGATAGGCTGGAGCATTTCCGATCTCCACGGGATAAATCCCGCTCTGTGTTCGCACATATCTACTTGGAGAATGAAGCCAAACCCTCTTGTGAATTCCAACGTCGTTTGAATCCAAATTTACGAGAGGCAGTGAAGAAGGAGATGGAGAAATGGTGCAACGCGGGTTTTATTTATCCCATCTCCGACTCGAAATGGGTGGCCCCAATACATGTGGTCCCGAAGAAGTCAGGAATTCAGATGACTACCAATGAGAACGGAGAGGAGATCGTGACGCGAGTGCCCACGTCGTGGCACATCTGTGTGGATTACAGATGCTTGAATGCCGTGACGAAGAAGGATCATTTCCCCTTACCATTCATTGATCAGATCCTAGAGAGACTAGCGGGGAAAGAATTCTTCTGCTTCTTGGATGGGTTCTCGGGATACAATCAAGTATCCATAGCTCCGGAGGACCAGAAGAAGACCACATTCACATGCCCCTTTGGTACCTATGCTTTCAGGCGCATGCCCATTGGGTTATGCAATGCTCCGGGTACTTTTCAAAGGTGCATGATTACTGTATTCGCCGAAATGGTCGGTGAATTCCTGGAAGTCTTCATGGACGACTTCTCGGTCCACGACGATTCCTTTGATTACTGTCTTAGGAATCTGGATCGAGTCCTAAAAAGATGTTGTGAGGTTAATCTGGTGCTCTCCTAGGAGAAAAGTCACTTCATGGTGACGGAGGGCATTGTGTTGGGGCATGTCATCTCCAAGAGAGGAATGGAGGTTGACCCTGCCAAGGTGGATGTGATTAAACGACTCCAGCCACCAACCAACGTCAAGCAGTTGCGGTCGTTCCTCGGGCATGTTGGATTTTATCAGAGATCTGATGAATCTCGAATTCATCATGCTAAAAGCCACATATTAAAACCCTGTCTTAAATAATCCAATAAAATCACCTTTAATTCTTTGTTTTTATCATGTACTATATTGTATACATTTTACCCTTAAATTAGTGTTTTTAATTCCCCTTATTCTTCTTGTAATTATTTTATTATTAAAAACCCCTAAAAATTAGGTAGATAAGTCACTGACCTTTAAAGCCACTAAAAATACAAAAACAAATCAAAAACCACAAAATCGGTGTTTTTATTCCCTTGAAAATACCCCCAAAAATAGCTTTTGTACAGATGACCTCTTTTGGCTTTTTGACCAACATGAAAGTTGTAGATCTCGTCGAGACGAGCAACTTTCATGTTTTGACTTTTTCCTAATTCGGCCTCTAACTATTTCTTTTCTATTTTATTTGTAATTAATTTCTGAATTTTCTCATTGGGCCACGTGGCGCCCTCTGAGCCGCCCACGTGGCCCGCTCCTCTTCACGCCACCCGGCCTCTCCTGGGTCGTTGGATCACGCCAACCCTGCCTTCATCCTCACCGTCCCTCACCGCTCCATCGTCAACCGTCAGATCTAATCCCAGATCTGATATCAGCCGTTCTCTAGCGCCTAAATGCTAGCCGCTCGATCCAGCACCCATCCAACGTCCCTCCATCTGCCACGTCTCCCTCCAATCTCCACCGTTTGATCACGCGCCCATCCTACGCCTACTTAACTGCCACGTCACCCAGTTACCCATCACCGTTAGATCCCCCATCCTTCCATCTCGACCGTTCGTCATCGCGCACATCTCAGCCGTTCGTTCAAGTATCTAGAACTGATCCTCGCCGACCGATCACGCTCGCATCCTAACCGTTGGATCACTAGATCCAACGGCTAGAAAGTCATCTTCCACCTCGCGTAACCCCCCTCCCTCAGCCGTTTCACCTTGCGCAGCCACCGCCCCCTTCCATTTCTAGCAGACGTGCCAGCCTTCTTCCTCCTCTCCTAACGCCTCCCCCACGAAGCCCTATCCCCCGCCTTCCTCGCAGACCTCCATCACTCACCTCCATTAACCCCATCTCCATTAAAACCCCCCTCGAAACCTCCTGCTTCGCCCTGTAACCGTCGGTCACCTTCCGCTATTTAAGCCTTTGCCCCGCCACCATATAGCATCGTCCACCATTATTGGGCTATGCCCTAGCCTCCTCCGCCCCTCCGGTGACAGCGGAAGGGCAGAATGTCGACGCGAAGATGGGCTTAGCTCGGTGTCGACCCACGGCGGTGCTCCGCCGTGTTCCAGTGTCCTTGCGCACTACTGAGCTTGCTGGAGAAGGCTGACCAGCTGGGCAACGACCGGAGTGCCCCCAAGGTACTCAACCCAAGCCGCCTCCTCCACCAACTCCTCGCTCCGGCGAGGAGACTTTTTCTTGTAATTTCTCCGACTTATTCCGCTATCTCAAGTCACCTCCAACCTCCACTGACCACTCGACCAGCTCCGCACAAACACCCTCATCATCGCCGACTCACCCCCCCTTCTCCAGAACCTCCCCCACTCCGACTCCCCTCTCCTCCCGCTCCGCCGGAGAAGAGATCTCAGGCCAACATTTCTCGTCGCTCCCACGGCCACCACTCACCTCATAAAATACTCGCGCACCTTAGCACGAGCTTGGGCTATCAAGTAACACTTGCAGGTACTCTGATTGATCGGATTTTACACCGAAGCTCCTTCAAGCATTTCTGCTCCGGCGAGGCTTCCTCGACCTTGACCTCCGACCATCCCCGGACCCTCAGCTCGCCTACAGGATCTCCGCCATAACTTCCACGAGCTCCCCGGACCTCCGCCTCGCATGGAGAAGCTCGGTGGAGCAACCAGAAGGTCACCGGAGTCCAGCCTCCTCCGGTGGCTCGCGGCGGAAGACGAAGTACAGTCACCGTCCGATCATCCGGATCGGACGGTCGAGAAGACGACACGTGGCATCCTCAGCTTCCATCCGAGCCTCTATTCTGAGCCTACAGGCTCGGATGGCCCGAACCTCAACCCGAGCCATCCTCTACTGCCACGTGTGCCCGAACCACAGGAGCTGATCCGAGCCTAGTCCTCACGTGCACCACACGTGAGGCTTGGGTAAATTGCAGGATAGACCCGGAAAGCAATGCCATTTACATTCAGGTCCCCAAGCACGTACCCCACGCGCGTGCCTGGGTAATTTACAGGGAAGCCCCTCAGAATTTTGGGAAATTACAAAAATACTTCTGCGTGCAAATGACAAATTGCAATTAGGCCCAGACAGTTTTTGGTATTTACATTTAGGTCCTTCCAGGGACCTAAATGTAATAGTTATCCTTTTATTTCCTCGCATTTTTATTACAATTATTCCCCTGCATTGTGTCCTTCATAACTTGAGCATCGTAGGTCCAAATTGCATGATTTTAGTGTCATTTTGATCCTTATTTTATCCTCTACATTCTAGCATGCTTATTTGTTTCATTTGACACTCTTTTAATTAAAGTGAATTTCTATGCGTTAATTGAGACCTGCTCTACTTGTCTTGCTTGATTTGATGACCGTTTTTTTTATGATGTGTTCAAATTGACTCTAATTTCATTTTATATTGTGTTGCTCATCATTTTTAGGGTATAATTGTAGTGTTTAATATGTGCATCATTTCTCCTGCATATTTGCCCATGCATCTCTTTAACCTGCATAAAATTATCTAAAAAATGCATGCATCATGGCATCGCCTTGTAAATAGCATAGGTCATCATAATTTGCATATGGACCTGAAATTGAGATTAATTGACATTATGCCTTCATGAATCAAAATTCAAAAGCCGAATTAAGCAGTCGTGTCTCTGTGTTCGACCTTGGTACACTTGCCAAGTATAAATATTCCACAGCATTCAAAGTCTGTGGTTTTTTCTGAACAAAATTCGCCTCCTGTACTACGACTTATTTATTTATATTAAAGAGGCGAATTTGACGTTCATCAAATGGCACCGTTGCCGGGGATACGGCTTTGCTGAATTCTTGGATTTTGATTTTTTTATCAGATCCGCATTTCATGCATCATTTCTTTGCATATCATTTGTTGATTTAATGTCTCCAGGTTTTCTAACGCTTATCTTTTGTGGCAGGGCCCATGGTGATCGAGGACGCTTGATCCTCATGGAGGCGTGAAGTCAAGAACTTCCGCTGAAGAGGCCGCAAAAGAACCTGTGAAGGATTTGGGAGATTGTAGCAGTCAAAATTGCATTGCATTTTGTAAAAAAATCTTGCATCTGCATATTTATTTTCAGTCTTGCATTTTGTACTCAAAAAAAATCCCCCCCACACACCTACACTGCACAGCACATACTCACCCCCACCCTTCCCCTGTATATTTCACTCACTCACTCTCTCTCTCTCTCTCTATCTCTCTCTCTCTCTCTCTCTCTCTCTCTGTGTGTATCTATTTTTCAAGAACCCCCTCCCCCTCACCCTTGTATCATAGAACCCCCCCCCTAACGCAGATCTTACATAGGCTATTTGTAGCCTAAGTATAGGGGGGACCTGCCTGTTCATCCCTCCCTCATTCTGTCTTCTTATACTTAGGCCGATTTTGACCTAAGTATAGGGGGATCCTCCTCCTCAGTTCCGCTATATCACCCTGTACTTGAACCGAGCCTTGGCTTCATGGCACTTGTGCTATGAGGACATAGCAAATTTTAAGTATAGGGGGAATACCGTATATTATTGTATATTTACTTTAGCCTTAGCTCATGTTTTTAAAACTTTTTAAAATTTTATTTTTTCGGGCTGGGTTTTGGTAAACCTGTGAACTGAGTTTTGTAAAAACCTTGTAAAAAAGTTTTCTTAAAAATTGAGGGATTAATCTTTGTAAATAACCCTTTTTCAAAAAAAAATTGAAAAATTAAAAATGTTTCTCGAAATTTGACTCTGACTACTAGGCTTAGTAGACATTTTCAGTGAGGGAACCTCGGTCTCCCTTAGCAGAGTGGGTGGTTTAAAGGACACCGCATATGGCACCGTCCTTAAGGATCACGGGTCTCGACCCGCACTTACACCCATACTGGCTGAGAGTGGATACTTTTATTTATTTGATCTTGGGTCAGTCATTGTCTCTCCCAAAAAAATTAAACCCATAAAAATTTGCAAAAGATAAAAATCACAAAAAAATTCACTAACCTAAGGAGTTGGTGTATTCCTGACACATTCACACTCACTCAAGGCTTGAGGATTTTGAGGACACTAGATTTCTGTGATCTTGAGAGTCTGAGTTAACATACCATAGTCATTAGGGTTTTTAAGACTTAAATATCTACACTCCTCTGGTTTGAAAGATTTGAGTGCTATATTGCACTCTTCATCTCTACCTTCAAGAAAATATGATCAGCACAATCACTCCCACAACTGCATGATTGATGAGCTGAGATGAGATATCACTTGAGGAACTAGAACCATAGATTTAAGTGTAGACCTGATCTAATGATATTCGAGGATGTGATAAAGTTAATGAAGGCTTCAGAAAACCTGAGTGTCAGCAAAAACCCTAGCCAGTATGTGAACAAGATTCATATGCTATCTCTTTGATATTTACCTAAAAGTTCCAGGGTGTGATGAAACTTAAAAGAATTTGTTGATCAGTGTGCGCCAATCTCTTGGTAAAAGCAGTGGAGCTAGCCAACAAAAGAAATGAAATGTCAAAGAAAAAGCTCAATCATCAAGGTCAAATTATAAATGAGCTTCCACCAATGGCGAGCGCTCCCAAACATTTTTAAAGTCTCCACTTGGACCAAGCGCTAATTAGGACCAGGAGTCGGGCTGACACCGAAAAGGGCTCTGCATCGTAAATGCTACAAGTCTGGGTGTCGAAGGTATCTTAGATACTCAAAAGAGACACACCCCGGTGTATTCCCAGAAAAACAAGTGCAGACGACTCCAACTCTCTTGACGGACACATTGATCAACAAAATAATAATATACATGTGTTGAGTAAAAGGCACTCGAGAGGCCCCTTGTTCCAATGTGAGGGTGAGAAAATTAGACACAATCCCAGTACCTCCATCATCTGGCCGTCCATCAACATTTCAAAGTCTGACAAACTAATGAGACGGTGGACTAAAGCAAGAGTAGACTTATTCCCTAGTATTGAGAATTAGGTCTAGAGGAGAATCTTTGGGACTGGAACCTTGGGTGATGCATCGACTCGGCACTCATGAAATGTAGTACACTAAATGTCATATCCTTATATTATATGTACAAAAAGAGAGTCTGATAATCAGAGAAGTTGGATTCCTTCTGACTAAGGCTTGGATAAACCCAGAATTTTAGGATCACTTAGGTCAAGGGTCTTCGAAAGATCTAGCCTTGATTTTTTCACACGCACTGTCAGGAATTAATCCGACTCCTTCATTCTTTAGATGCTCGAGGACGAGCATGGTTTAAGTATAGGGGTATGATGAATCTCGAATTCATCATGCTAAAAGCCACATATTAAAACCCTGTCTTAAATAATCCAATAAAATCACCTTTAATTCTTTGTTTTTATCATGTACTATATTGTATACATTTTACCATTAAATTAGTGTTTTTAATTCCCCTTATTCTTCTTGTAATTATTTTATTATTAAAAACCCCTAAAAATTAGGTAGATAAGTCACTGACCTTTAAAGCCACTAAAAATACAAAAACAAATCAAAAACCACAAAATCGGTGTTTTTATTCCCTTGAAAATACCCCCAAAAATAGCTTTTGTACAGATGACCTCTTTTGGCTTTTTGACCAACATGAAAGTTGTAGATCTCGTCGAGACGAGCAACTTTCATGTTTTGACTTTTTCCTAATTCGGCCTCTAACTATTTATTTTCTATTTTATTTGTAATTAATTTCTGAATTTTCTCATTGGGCCACGTGGCGCCCTCTGAGCCGCCCACGTGGCCCGCTCCTCTTCACGCCACCCTGCCTCTCCTGGGCCGTTGGATCACGCCAACCTCGCCTTCATCCTCACCGTCCCTCACCGCTCCATCGTCAACCGTCAGATCTAATCCCAGATCTGATATCAGCCGTTCTCTAGCGCCTAAATGCTAGCCGCTCGATCCAGCACCCATCCAACGTCCCTCCATCTGCCACGTCTCCCTCCAATCTCCACCGTTTGATCACGCGCCCATCCTACGCCTAGTTAACTGCCACGTCACCCAGTTACCCATCACCGTTAGATCCCCCCTTCCTTCCATCTCGACCGTTCGTCATCGCGCACATCTCAGCCGTTCATTCAAGTATTTGGATCTGATCCTCGCCGACCGATCACACTTGCATCCTAACCGTTGGATCACTAGATCCAACGGCTAGAAAGTCATCTTCCACCTCGCGTAACCCCCCTCCCTCAGCCGTTTCACCTTGCGCAGCCACCGCCCCCTTCCATTTCTAGCAGACGCGCCAGCCTTCTTCCTCCTCTCCTAACGCCTCCCCCACGAAGCCCTATCCCCCGCCTTCCTCGCAGACCTCCATCACTCGCCTCCATTAACCCCATATCCATTAAAACCCCACTCGAAACCTCCTGCTTCGCCCTGTAACCGTCGGTCACCTTCCGCTATTTAAGCCTTTGCCCCTCCACCATAAGCGTCGTCCACCATTATTGGGCTATGCCCTAGCCTCCTCCGCCCCTCCGGTGACAGCGGAAGGGCAGAATGTCGAGGCGAAGATGGGCTTAGCTCGGTGTCGACCCACGGCGGTGCTCCGCCGTGTTCCAGTGTCCTTGCGCACTACTGAGCTTGCTGCAGAAGGTTGACCAGCTGGGCAATGACCGGAGTGCCCCCAGGGTACTCAACCCAAGCCGCCTCCTCCGCCAACTCCTCGCTCCGGCGAGGAGACTTTTTCTTGTAATTTCTCCGACTTATTCCGCTATCTCAAGTCACCTCCAACCTCCACTGACCACTCGACCAGCTCCGCACAAACACCCTCATAATCGCCGACTCACCCCCCCTTCTCCAGAACCTCTCCCACTCCGACTCCCCTCTCCTCCCGCTCCGCCGGAGAAGAGATCTCAGGCCACCATTTCTCGTCGCTCCCACAGCCACCACTCACCTCATAAAATACTCACGCACCCTCGCACGAGCTTGGGCTATCAAGTAACACTTGCAGGTACTCTGATTGATCGGATTTTACACCGGAGCTCCTTCAAGCATTTCTGCTCCGGCGAGGCTTCCTCGACCTTGACCTCCGACCATCCCCGGACCCTCAGCTCGCCTACAGGATCTCTGCCATAACTTCCACGAGCTCCCCGGACCTCCGCCTCGCATGGAGAAGCTCGGTGGAGCAACCAGAAGGTCACCGGAGTCCAGCCTCCTCCGGTGGCTCGTGGCGGAAGACGAAGTACAGTCACCGTCCGATCATCCGGATCGGACGGTCGAGAAGACGACACGTGGCATCCTCACTTCCATCCGAGCCTCTATTCTGAGCCTACAGGCTCGGATGGCCCGAACCTCAACCCGAGCCATCCTCTACTGCCACGTGTGCCCGAACCACAGGAGCTCATCCGAGCCTAGTCCTCACGTGCACCGCACGTGAGGCTTGGGTAAATTGCAGGATAGACCCGGAAAGCAATGCCATTTACATTCAGGTCCCCAGGCACGTACCCCACGTGCGTGCCTGGGTAATTTACAGGGAAGCCCCTCATAATTTTCGGAAATTACAAAAATGCCCCTGCGCGCAAATGACAAATTGCAATTAGGCCCAGACGGTTTTTGGTATTTACATTTAGGTCCTTCCAGGGACCTAAATGTAATAGTTATCCTTTTATTTCCCTGCATTTTTATTACAATTATGCCCCTGCATTGTGTCCTTCATAACTTGAGCATCGTAGGTCCAAATTGCATGATTTTAGTGTCGTTTTGATCCCTATTTTATCCTCTACATTCTAGCATGCTTATTTGTTTCATTTGACACTCTTTTAATTAAAGTGAATTTCTATGTGTTAATTGAGACCTGCTCTACTTGTCTTGCTTGATTTGATGACCGTTTTTTATGATGTGTTCAAATTGACTCTAATTTCATTTTATATTGTGTTGCTCATCATTTTCAGGGTATAATTGTAGTGTTTAATCTGTGCATCATTTCTCCTGCATATTTGCCCATGCATCTCTTTAACCTGCATAAAATTATCTAAAAAATGCATGCATCATGGCATCGCCTTGTAAATAGCATAGTGCATCATAATTTGCATATGGACCTGAAATTGAGATTAATTAACATTATGCCTTCATGAATCAAAATTCAAAAGCCGAATTAAGCAGTTGTGTCCCTGTGTTCGACCTTGGTACACTTGCCAAGTATAAATATTCCACAGCATTCAAAGTCTGTGGTTTTTGCTGAACAAAATTCGCCTCCTGTACTACGACTTATTTATTTATATTAAAGAGGCGAATTTGACGTTCATCAAGATCCATTAAGTATTTTTCTAAAATTGCCTGACCGCTAACTGAGCTTTTAGGTAAAGACATGGAGTTTGTTGTTGATCACAAATGTCTTGAAGCCTTTAAGCTATTACAAGGGATGATCACGGACGCACCTATCCTACAAGCCCCATACTGGTCTCTACCTTTTGAGATCATGACGGATGCCTCAGATTTTGCTGTTGGGGCTGTATTAGGACAGAGGAGAGATGGCATCCCGTTTGCAATTCACTACGCTGGCAAAGTTCTTGATACCGCTCAGCGTAACTATACAGTTACGGAAAAGGAGATGCTTGCGGTAGTGTTTGCCTTGGACAAGTTCAGATCTCACTTAATTGGATCCAAGGTAATTGTGTTCACTGACCATGCGGCTCTATGGTACTTGATGGAGAAGAAGGATGCGAAGGCGCGTCTTCTTCGTTGTATTTTACTTATCCAGCAATTTGATTTGGATATTTGTGATAAACCTGGAAAGAAAAATGTAGTAGCCGATCATCTTTCTCGTCTCGAAGATTTTAATACTTCTGAGGATTCACCAATTCGCGACTCCTTCCCTGACGAGTCGATTTTTGTTATCTACTCACTCCCATGGTATGCCAACATCGTGAACTATCTTATCTCCAAGAAGGTTCCTGAGGGTTGGCCCAAGAGCCACATCGACCGACTTAAGTCAGATGCGAGACACTACCATTGGGAGGATCCGATCCTTTTCTTTGAGGGACCGGATTGTGTCTGAAGACGGTGTATTCCTCAGGAGGAATACCAGAGTGTCCTTTCTTTATGCCACAACTTGGAGACGGGAGGACACCACTCCGGGAAGAGGACCGCATGGAAGGTACTTCAGTGTGGTTTTTACTGGCCGACTCTGTTTCGCGATGCCATCACCTTTGAGAAGTCGTGCCCAGTATGCCAGAGAATGGGAGGAACCGTTGGTCCCAAGGATGAGATGCCAATGCAGCCTGTCATCATTTGTGATGTCTTTGACGCCTGGGGCATCGACTTCATGGGCCCATTCCCTGTTAGCCACGGGTTTGAATACATCCTTCTTGCGGTAGATTATCTATCCAGGTGGATGGAGGCTATCCCGACCCGAGCCGCAGACAGCAGGACTGTCTGTAAATTCATCAGAGAACACATCATCTCTAGGTTCGGAATCCCCAAAATGATGATATCCGACGGGGGTATCCACTTTGTGAATCGGGAGGTGAAGAAACTCCTGAAGGACTACGGCATCGAACACCGTTTCGCTAGCCCTTACCACCCACAGACTAATGGTATAGCTGAGGTGTCGAATCGGGAGGTGAAGACTATATTGCAAAAGCTTGTCCGCCCAGACAGGAAGGACTAGTCTCTGATCTTGGATCAGGTCCTATGGGCGTATAGGACAGCTTACAAGACACCGCTAGGAACCTCCCCTTTCCGAATGGTATTCAGAAAGCCATGCCATTTGCCTGCAGAACTAGTGCATAAATCAGAATGGGCAATTAAGAAGATCAATTGGAACACACACCTTGGGCAGAAGTAGAGAGAAATGGATCTGAATGAGCTTATGGAAGTCAGAAATCGTGCATATGACAACAGTTTGGTGTACAAGGACAAGGTGAAGCGTTGGCATGATAGATATATCAGACGAAAGACCTTTGTTCCTGGACAGAAGGTATGGTTGTTTAATGCAAGGCTGAAAACTTTCCAAGGCAAGTTGAAATCCAAATGGACGGGACCATTCATTGTCCGAGCGGTGCATGACAGTGGATGTGTCGAGATCTCATATCTCGTAGATAACGCACCGACATCCCTTGTGAATGGAGAACTGTTAAAACACTTCGTCAAATCCAATGAGCAGTGAGTCCATATTGAGGAGATTGCGTTTATGCGCGAGACAGATTCAGCAGATACACCTCGAGCCGCGCAGGAGACCTTGCAACAGTGAGCTCCAGCCATCAGCAGCATCTTGAAAGATTCAGACCGGCTCACTTGTATATACTAATCCATTTCCCCTCTTGCCCTCGTCCGCCCCAGTCTTGATCTTCTTCTACACTTAGGCTGCCAGAGCCTAAGTATAGGGGGGAGGAGCGACTTCTATACATTCTGTAATTTTAGCTCTCCTACGCTTAGCCGAGCTATGTGTTTTTCGTCGCTTTTCGTACTCTGAGGACATATCACACGCTAAGTATAGGGGGGTGTGTATATATTACATATATACTTTACCCATAGCTCGTACTTTCGCGTATTTTCACGTATTTTTTGTATATATTATGCAATAATTACTGGTGGGTAAAAATTTGAGAATTTTTTTTGTAAAATACACTTGTATAATACTCATAAAACACTTGTATCATAGGAGGTATACCAGAGTGAAAAAATGTGTTGAAAATAAGGCTTCTTATTTACTCTTGCATATCATCTCTGCATCTGAAAAGAAAAGAAAAAGAGTCTTGCATTTACATTCATCTGCATAGCATGTCATCTGCATCTCATCTGCATATCTTGCATATGCAAGGTGGAAAGCTAGTGGGTTCTGAAGCAAGTTTTGAGTAGATATTGAGGATGAACTTGATTTGACCTTAATCCACCTAATTTCAGAGGAACCTTATAGGAACTGGAGTTAAGATTTCTCAGGTCAAGTGACTTAATTCTTTGAGTCCGCAAGTCTATGTTCACATGTCATCTTGATTATTCTAAGTAGAATATCTCGTGCATACGTATGATTCTTATAGACAGTGACCTAACTTGGACAAGCACAATGCACGTAGCTCTTCATTGATGAGGCGGTGAGGAGGTAGAATCCTTTAGCTTGGAGTAGCACACGGGTGGAAACATCTGTCCTCCTCTAGGGAGGGTAGTGCATCTCAACCTAGTCTGGCAGTGTTGACGTCTAAGGACGGGATGCTGTGGGTTGCAATAATGCTTCAAAAGAGGGATAGTCTACTGGCTCAAGAGGAAAAACTCCTGATGTACATGATGCACCTTGTATAAGTTTGAAAAAAAATGCAAAAACTCCAAAAAATCAGACAGGTCCAAGTGAAAATAAAATACCGGTCGGAGTCTGTATATTGGCAAAGAAATGCAACTGGATGACTTGGCTACACTGGTCAGGCATCCCGGGATAGGTAGCTACACTGGCTACCGTCCATTCTTTTCTCTACCCCCTCCTCTTGAGTTGGTCGCACTTGAACTTAGAAGGGAATACCTCGCTCCTCGAGGAAAGAGTTACTGGACCGGGTTATTGAGTTACCTTGTTAGAGGAGGCTGGTTCTGAGTCATTTCTGATGTGAAGAGTTACATTTCACTTACACAGTACAAGTAAGAATCATAGTCATCAGAAATATGCGTTTGAGGATTTGTTCTGACCTGACTATTGAGGAGTCTTGAATAGAAGACTTGTGGAACTTGAAGTCTGTTAGGTCTTAAGTTCATGTCCCAATAAGGTTCCGCCACACAATTAATCCAAAGGTCGAGTCAAGCCTCATTTTCAACTTTGGTTCATGACCTTGGTATGGAACCCAAAATCATTTCACTCTTGCATTTCATTTAGTTGCTCGGGGACGAGCAAGGTTTAAGTATAGTGGGTTGATGAATCTGTGATTCATCACTCTAAAAGTTAAAAATAGAGCCCTATTCCCGAGTAAATAGAGGCATATTTCCCTTTATAATGCATAAATAGCATTCATACATGCATTCATAAAATATGCATTCTAGCATTCACATTTTGCATTAAATAAGAAGCCAAAATCACTTGTAAAATATCCACTCATAAAAATAACCTCTCATCTATAATATGTACACCTTAGTTAATAATATAAGGAAGAAAATCAGGAATCCCCTTTGTAAAAGCACCCAATAAAGCCTTAAAGCCCTTGGACCATAAAATGCCATAGCTCCCTCATACAACTTCCAAAATAGGTCTACCCACCTTTAGAATAATACACATTAAAAGACCTTTAAAATGAGACTAATTTCATCAAATTTGGAGCTCATATGAAAAAGTTGGGTTTTTGGGCCTCTATGTACACTATGTATACTAGATTTGTGTATATTTGTATTTTTGTATCATAGTTGACCTCATCTTCGTCTTTGGTCAACATGAAACTTGTAGATCTCATCAAGATCTACAAGTTTTATGTTTTGAGTTTTTCCAAATTCGGCCTCCTTCTCCTTCTACACTCATTTCTTTTTGCAACCAATCATAGCTGGCCACGTGGCGCCCTCTGGTTGCGCCACGTGGCCCGCTCCCCTTGCCCAAGCCGCATGCGCCTCTAGCTGTTGGATTTCTCACAAGATCCAACGGCCAGCAGCACTCCACATATACCTTTCACTTCCACCGTCTGATCATTCCCCCCTTCTCATCTGATCCGCCCATCAACGCCTTCACCACAGTGCGCCACGTGTCGCACGCTGCGCCCTTCGATCATGCACACCGCTCCTCCATCGCAATCGCTCATCCCGCCTTGCACCTCAGCCCTCCGATCTAAGCCCTAGCCTCATCTCAACCGCCCGTATGCGCCTCGCCCCCATCGCACCACATGGCGCCATCACATCCCTAAGATCACCTCGCCCCAGATCTAATCCTACCCGTTCCATCCCGCCTTCTTCTCCGTCGTTGGATCACAAGATGTGACGGTGAGGGCTTCGTCTTCCACCTCCGACACCCTCTCTCTCCCACGATCTCGACCTTGCGCCACACGCTGCCCCTTTCTATTTTCGGCTGCACGCTAACCACCCTCGCCGACCGCCAGCGTCGCGACGACCTTCCCCACTCGTCCCTCATCCTCGCCAACTCCCTCACTCGCCACCACTTCCACCATAGACGCTCCACGACCTCCATGAACTTCGCCCCATCACCAGCCCTGTCGAGACCTTCACCCTTTAAATACTCGAGCATCGGTCAACTTCACACCCATCCGCCACCCCAGAGAGTAACCTCGAGCTCGGAGCGTTCGATTGGTGACAGGAATTGATAGCTTCCTTGAGCGAAGATGGGTCTTCTTCTCCGACGAGATCCACGGCGCCACCACCGTATCGCAGCCGCCCTCCACGAAGCTGCTTGAGCTCAGGGCCTTACCGCCCCTTCGAGAGACGACCTGGAACTCGAGACCGAGCTCCAAACCCCAGGTAACCTCCTCCATCCTCTCTGATCTCTTTTTGATTTGTTCTTTAGTTTTTCTACGATTTAATCCGCATCCCTCAGCCATCTCCTTGCTCCGCCTTCACCTCACCGAGCTCCGCGACGGAGCTCTGACCTTCGCGGTCCATTTATCGCCCTCCGACAACACCCTTCACCCTCCATCGACTCCAGCTTTGCCACTTGGGCGGAGCACCATCGTCGGACCATCTTCCCCTCGCTTTAGACCTCGCCGTCCATCCTCCACATCTCCACTAGCACGCACATACTTCGGCTATCACTTCTAACCCCTGCAGGTACACCCAGTTCACTGGCCGGGAGTTCATCGGAGCTCCTATCGAGCTTCATTGGCACGGTGCTCCAGCATCCCTCTTCCGCTCCTGAGACCTCCTGGAGTTTCGCCACACCGCCGCGCATCTTCCGGGATATCTCCGAGCCCCCGGAGAGCTTCACTGACGTCAGGAAGATCGGGCGGAGCAGACACCCCTTCGCTGGAGACCCGCCAACTCCTCCGCAGGCGGTGGAGGACCGTTGAGGAAGAAGCCCCAGCCACCGTTCGATCATCTTGATCGAACGGTCTAGTGCCATCTACGTCGCCAGTCATCCGGAGCAGCAGATGGCCGTTGGATCTCTCTTTGATCCTACGGTCAGCATCCAGCCACGTCGCCCCCCCTCCATCGCTCTCCAGGCACCGTTGGATCAGCTTAGATCTGATGGTCTCTGATCACACCATGCGCCATCAACGGCAGCCGTTGGATCGATCTTGATCCAAAGGTCCAGAGCGCGCCACGTAGACGGGTCCAAGCCTCTTCCCCGACCTCTAGGCTCGGACCAACTGAAGCTTCTCCGAGCCTCCCTCCAGACCTCCAGAGTGCCCGAGCCACGACCCGAGCCGCCGACGCCACCCGAACCTAGGCGCCCCACGTGAGCAGCGCGTGCTCCTGGGTTAATTGCATTGAGGCCCTAGGAACTTTCAGGAATTGCAAATTGGTCCTTGTGAAGCACCCCCACGTGAGGAGCACGTGTAGCCGTGGAGAAATTGCATTCCACCCCCAGCATTATAGGTAATTGCATCTAAGTCCCTGTCAGCATGTTTATTTTTATGTATTTTTTATTTCCTATATTACAATTACACCCCTATCTTTGCATGCATTCCTAGGTGTCATATTTCATCATTTTTTAGTTTCAAAAATTGCATGTTGTAGCTTAACTTGTCCTTTATCTGTTGTGACACTTGTCAAATTTTTGTGATAGCAGTGGAATTTTTAATTAATTAATTGGTTTATTTCTATGATATTTTGCCCAATTGGACCTTTTAATTAATAGTTAATTCTATGTAACTCCAAAATTTTCCAAAAAAATCATAGTAGCTCTAGGGTAGCCGACCATTGGACTTTCTACTGAGAGCATCAGCTACTACATTAGCTTTCCCCGGGTGATATTCTATGGAACAATCATAATCCTTGATTAACTCTAATCATCTTCTTTGCCTTATATTCAACTCTTTCTGAGAGAAAATATATTTCAAACTCTTATGATCCGTAAAGATTAGACAAGTTTCTCCATATAGGTAGTGTCTCCAGATCTTTAAGGCAAATATTATAGCAGCTAACTCAAGGTCATGAGTTGGGTAATTTAACTCATGTTGTTTTAGCTGTCTAGAGGCATAAGCAATCACTTTATCATTCTGCATTAAGATACATCCCAGTCCTTGTCTTGAGGCATCGCTATAGATTACATAATTACCTTTTCCTGAAGGAAGGCTAAGTATAGGTGCTGAGGTGAGACGACTCTTGAGTTCCTTAAAACATTTCTCGCATTCATCGTCCCAACTATACTTCACATTCTTCCTAATTAACCTTGTCAATGGTGCGGCAATTCTAGAAAAGTTTTCAACAAATCTTCGATAATACCCAGCTAATCCAAGGAAACTTCGGATTTCTGATGCATTTATCGGTCGTTCCCATTTAAGAACTGCTTCTATCTTTGATGGATCTACTGTTATTCCTTCTCCAGATATGACATGGCCTAGAAATGCAACCTTCTTCAACCAAAACTCACATTTATCAAACTTTGCATATAGTCGGTGTTCCTTCAGAGTTTGAAGTACAATTCTCAAGTGTTCTCTATGTTCTTCCTCTGTTTTAGAATATACGAGAATATCATCAATAAATACGATCACGAACTTGTCCAGATATGGACGGAAAACCCGATTCATCAAGTCCATAGAGGCAGCTGGGGCATTTGTCAATCCAAAAGGCATTACTAGAAATTCATAATGTCCATAACGAGTCCTAAAGGCAGTCTTAGGAACATCTTCAACTTTTATTTTGAGCTGATGATACCCTGATCTCAAATCTATCTTTTAAAACACAGAAGCCCCTTGCAATTGATTAAATAAGTCATCTATTCTGGGCAGAGGATAGTTATTGCGAACGGTCACTCTGTTTAGTCTCCTGTAATCTATACAAAGTCTCATGGAACCATCTTTCTTCTTGACAAATAGAACTGGAGCACCCCAAGTGACATACTGGACTGTAAAAATCCCTTATCTGTCAACTCCTGCAATTGAGTTTTGAGTTCTTTAAGTTCAGCTGGAGCCATTCTGTAAGGAGCTAAGGCAATTGGATTGGTACCCGGAATGAGGTCAATAGTAAATTCAATTTCCCTATCAGGAGGAATTCCTGGTAGTTCATTTGGAAACACCTCTGGAAATTCCTTCACCACAGAGATATTTTCTAAACTGACTGCTTCTGCCTTAGTATTAAACACATAAGCAATATAAGCGGAATATCCCTTTCTTATCAACTTCTGGGCTAAGAGACGGGAGATGACATGGGTAGGATATATCCTTCTTTCTCCATAGAAAGTGAATTCAACATCACCTGGTTTTCTAAAAGTAACATGCTTCAGATGACAGTCTAGAAGAGCATGATATGCACTTAAGCAATCCATTCCTATGATAGCATCAAATTCCCTTATCTCCATAGGAATCAGGTCTTCAATATAATTTTCTCCTATCTTAACCAAACAATTTTGGAGGACACTCCTAATAATTTCTGGTTCTCCCTTAAGCAAAGAAATTGCTAAAGCATGCTTGAGAGTACTTGTAACTTTATCAGCATATAGGGAGAATCTTTGTGAAATAAAAGAATGACTTGCACCAGAATCAATAAGAGTGTGTGCACTTTTACCAAAAATAATAGTGGTACCTGATACGACATCGTCCGCGGATATGGCCTCCTCTAAGGTCATAGAAAACGCTTTTCCCTCTCTCTGGTTTGATCTCTTCTATGTATTATTTTTATTTTGTTCCCTTGCAAGTGGAGGACGATGTACAACAATATCACGATTTTGATTTTGTGCTGATCTTCCCATAACCCGACGGCCTTGGACAAGTGCAGGACAATTCTGACGAATGTGGCCTATCTCGCCACATTGATAACACCCAGTGGTCCCCTTGCGGCAAGTTCCCGGATGATACTTTCCACAGTTTGTACATTGTGGAAAAGAAAGAGTTCTGTTTTCAGAAGTCCCAACTGTATATCTATTTGTTTGATTCCCTTGTACTTTAGGAGCTGACCTATTGTCTTGTCTTGAGTTCCCAGCTATTCTTGGTTCTTTGTTTATGTTTCCTCTCCATAGGGGTCTATCTGCAAACCTTTTCTTTCCATGATCATTGCACTTTCTTCTTTCTATCACCGCTCGTTCAGCCCTACGAGCAGCCTCCACTAATTTTGCATAATCAGTATATCCCGTGGCCGATACCATTTCCTTTAAATCAATATGCATACCATCTTCTAGACGTCTACATTTTTCTTCCTTAGTTGCAACCAGAGAAGCAGTAAATTTTGAAAGTTCGGTGAATTTCTTCTCATATTCATCAAACAAATTGCTCCCCTGAGTAAGGAATAGGAATTCCCTACGTTTCTCCTCCTGATAAACCCTTGGGTAATATTTTTCATTGAACTCTTTCTCAAAGATCTCCCATGTAATGTAAGATGGGTTTGGATATTTCATTTTCACCGATGTCCACCAATCATCAGCACTATCTTTCAGAAGAAATATGGTATATTTCAACTTTTGTTCATCCGTACAGTCCATTAGAGCAAATATTTTCTCCATATTCTTGAACCATTCCCTTGCCTTCTTTGGATCAGTGTCTCCTACAAATGGTTCTCCTCCCAGCTTCTTTACATGCTCAAATGGTAACTGGTACTCAAATTCATGTCTTTTAACAGACTGTGCAGCCATGCCTCCTAGAGTTTGAGATATCAAAGTCAACGTGTCATACACGTTGTTATTGTTGTTATTCTCCTGACTAGGGCCGGTCGCTTGTGGCTGCTCTCCTGCCATTGCTTCCTATAAAATAAAACCTCAGTTAGATACTTCATCAACCTAAATCCTCCAATAATGATTCTAAATATCCTCAATACTATAATTCTAGATGTCCTATATGCCAACAAACAAAACCGGAGCGTTTGAGACCTGCGGGGACATTACAGCCACTTCCAATACCAGAATGGAAATCGGAACACATCACTATGGATTTTGTTACAGGATTTCCAAGGACCCGTCGAGGTCACAATGCAATATGGGTCATAGTAGACAGATTAACTAAGTCTGCACATTTCTTAGCCATTAACATGACATACAGTCTAGACCGCTTGGGAAAGATCTTTGTTAATAAGATAGTTAGCCGACATGGGGCTCCTGTGTCAATTGTATCTGATAGAGATCCGTGATTTACTTCTAAGCTATGGCCAAGCTTACAAAAAGCTATGGGAACGAAGTTAGCATTTAGCACAGCCTTTCATCCTCAAACAGATGGCCAATCGGAACGGACTATCCAGACTCTAGAAGACATGCTTAGAGCTTGTGCACTGAGCTTTAAAGAAAGCTGGGATGAACATCTCTCACTTATAGAGTTTGCATAAAAAATTTCATCTCATTTGCACACATTTCGAGGCCTGAATAAATTAATTGGTAATTTCCTTAGTTTAATTTTAATAGGTTCATTTCACATTAAAATTTAAGTTTGACAATTTTTCTAGGTTCCTCATCATTAGATCTATCTAGGATAATTTTATTTCCCTAAATTTTTGTGATTTGATATTTATTAAAATTAACTTAGTGAAAATCACCCCACATTCATTTTAAATTCACAGTAAATTCATTTAGTGTCTAAAAATTCCAAAAAAATAGGGTAGCTTAATTTCACCATATTTCATCATCTGGCCAATTTTTATAATTTTTGGACTTCATTTGATACCTTAACTGATTTAACTTTAAATTGGCTCGATTTTTGCATGTGTCTGCATAGAAAATAGAAAAAGATAAAAAATATATCCCTCGAAAATCGAACACTTGGACTTTGCTACAAATTCACCTAAGGAGACAGATGCCTCCCTGAGTTCGACCTTGGACTTCACCAAGTAAAAAAAATAAAATTGCCACTCGAAATTGACTTATTAAATTAAAAGTGGTTTTTGATTAGCCCTCTCATTATCCGACTGCAACGAACATCATCAATTAATTTGGACATGAATTTGCCTGAATTAACTAGGGTAGAGGGAGCGGTTATCAACCTACACGGGTCAATATTATAGCTATACACCTTTGACACGAAGACTTCCTTCTGACGACCAAATGGAGAGTCTTATATCTTATATTCACCCTGATTGGCTCGAATCTCACAGGCCCTCTTGTTCTGTACTAAATGAGCCCTCGTGCTCAGAGAATTAGATTCAGGATCCAACTCCATCTTCCCACTATCAGTGGACACATGGTTATGAGGCTCAAACTATCATATCAAGAGACCCATACTCAACTCAAAAAGACGTGCCTATGTCTGGCATGTTGAGTATGGAACCTCCACCTCTCAATAGAATCATTCCAACCATTCCATTAATCTTCCCAAGCAAGCACCAGAGGATGGAAACTTGCAAATCAAAAGAAATGTCGAAGAATTGAAGAATGAATTCCAAAAAGCGTTGGAAGCAGAAAAAAAATAGAATGTGCTAAACTTGGTATCGAGTTCTATTCAAGTGGAGATGATCTGGAGGATAGAAATGATACTAAGGCACCAACATCTCCAGTACAGTTGGAGTCACAACCACCGCTGGCCACTGACCATTATACCGAAAACACCAAAACATCGAAAAACTAAAAAAATCAAAAAATTCTGGCAATTCTGTAATGGAAGCATTTTACAAAAGTTTGATCTTAGATCTTCCACTGATCAAGGCCATATAACATGTGCTCGATCTTAAGAGATTTATGAAGAGTCGACTAAACCCTAAAAAGATGGGCAAGAAATGATCCAGGAATGAATATCGTATCATATCTATGGACAGTTCTTTGGTGATGAATCGAAAAACCAAGAGCCATAAAGTCAAGCGGTTGACTCGGATAATGTTTGAAATTAAGGATTCTACACTCACTCATGTTCGGTTGGATGACGACTCTACATTAAACATCCTCCCTAAGTCTATTTTTGACCAACTCCAACTCTGACAACTAATAAAGACTAGGGTGATCGTTCAATTGCCTGATCGATCCACCAAAAAACCACGGGGGACTTTCACCCGTCGTAAACTTCCGAGGTGACAAAAACAAAGTGGACTTTATTGTCCTTGACATCAGGAACTGTGGAGGATTGTTTGAGTCTCCTATCATTTTAGGAAAGTCATTCTTAGCCTCTGCTAAGGTAATTGCAGATTGTGAGACTCATATCATCATGTTCTCGAACTCGAACTACAATGAACAAACCCTCAATTATAGGACATGCTCTGAGGAAACCTGACTTTAAATCGACAGTCCTGATCAGGAGACAACCGCATCACATGATCATAACTCTCCTCACGAAATGCAGACACAAACCCTTGGAGAGTCACCTGAGAGACCGAGTATTGGACAAAACTCTGATTCTCGCCTTAATAGAGCTCCTTCGAGGAATCAAGATTTTGGAGCTTATGATGAATTGGACCATGTTTCTGATGAACGTCGTGATTATTTGAGCGGTCTAGTTTTTAAGTCAGTAGTAATTCTTGAAATACTTGAACCATACAAGGAACCAACTTAGGAAACCTCTAATGTCACCAAAAATCATGAGTATCAGGAGGTGACATCAACATCCCCAACCATCACTCACAAAACCACCAGGAATATGCTCTCGCACCCAAAGTCTTGCATGACCTACAAGAATTGGTTGACTTTTACAGTGATTCATTTAACGAAGAAGCCCTAAATGCCACATCGGTTACTCATGATTGGGAAAAGAACATTGTCCATCCTGCTATCAATGCTTTTCACATAAAAAATCCGAACAAGAAAGTCACCTTTGACCTTAGACATCACGTGATTTCTGAAGAGTCCTCGTTCGATCCTGATGTAGTTCATCATGTAAGTACAATAAGTATATATGTGATCAAAGGGAACTTACTTCTGGTTGACAATAGTTGGATATCCTCTGCATATGATTACTATTACTCTGAGGACGACTTTGATGATGGCTGGTCCTCTTCACCCTCCCCATCTTCTCCCCCTCCATATCTCCATACTATCTCTTGCCACACTCTTGCAAGATTGTCCATGTAAACCTCGTTGACCTTGTACATCTGTAAATCTACTCGATTCCCCATTTATAATTATCCGATCATATTTAGGTTGACATGAGCCTAAGTATAGGGGGATTCGTACCATTGTGTATACATCACTTCTATTCTATTCCCCTCACCCTCGATTGCCTCATTTCTTAATTTTCTGCTATGCTTAGTCCCTCAAAATTCTAAGTATAGGGGGGCATGTCGACTTCTTCACTCATCTATACTTAGTACGAGTTATGTCTGCAATTCACTTTGTGCCATGAGATATAACACAAGCTAATTATAGGGGGTATTTGTATATATATTCTACATACTTTATCCATAGCTCGTACATTAATTGTTTTCATCTAAAATTGGGTATGGGTACAAATTGGGTATATTATGTATATTGTACTTTCTATAAATAGTACCCGATTTTCAAAAAAAACATCACAAAAAAACAAAAAAAAACTTTTTGCATAGAAAAAATCAATCATTGTCTTGCGTTTCATTAAGCATCTCATGCATTCTTTAGTTGCTATATTCCTGACGCATTCATCATCACTCAAGGTTTGAGGATTTGAAGACACTTGATACCTGAGATCTTGAGAGACTGAGTTAACATGCCTTAGTCATTACGGTTTTTGAGACTTAAATATCTACACTTCCCTAGTTTAAAAAGTTTGAGCGTTATGTTACACTCTTCATCTCTACCTTCTAAAGAATATGATCAGCACAACACTTTCACAACTGCATGATTGATGAGATGAGTTGAGTTATCACTTGAGGAACTAGAACTGGAGATTTGAGTTTAGACCCGATTCAATGATACTCAAGGATGGGATAAAGTTAATGAAGGCTTCAAGAAGCCTGAGTGTCAGCGAAACCCTATCCAGTTTGTGAACAAGTTTGCAAGCTATTTTTGATATTTACCTATGTGCTAGGGTGTTATGAAACCTAATTTAATTGTTGATCAGTGTGCGCCAACTCTTGGTAAAAGCAATGGAGCTAGTCAAGAAGAAAGGAAAAGAAAGAAGTATTGAAGGAAAAGAGCTCTCACACACAAAGTCAGATTACAAAAAGCTTCCACCAAAGGCGAGCGTTCCCAACCATTTTCAAACGTCCACTTGGACCAAACTCTATTAGGACCAAGGAGTTGGGCCAAAACAAAAAAAGGGCTATGCATCGCATAGTGATACAAGTTTGGGTGTTGAAGGTATCTTAGACGCACTCTGATTTACTCCCAGAAAAACAAGTGCGGACGATTCCGAATCCTCTTGACAGACACATTGATCAAGAAATCAAAAATCTACAAGTGTTGAGTAATAAGGCACTCGAGAGGGCCCTTGTTCCAATGTGAGGGAGAGAAAAATATACACAATCATATGCCCCCATCATCTGGTCATCCATCTACACTTTCAAGTCTGACAACTTAATGAGATGGTTGATTAAAGCAAGAACCGACTTATTCCCTAGTGTTGAGGATTAGGTCTACAGGAGAGTCTCCTAGACAGGGACCTTAGGTGACATCTCGACTCGACTCCATTGAATGCAGTACACTAAAAGTCATATACTTATATTATATGTACAAACAAAGAGTCGGATAAATAGAGAAGTTGGATTCCTTTTGATTAAAGCATGGTCGAGTCCAGAATTTTAGGATCACTGAAATTAGGGATCTTCTATGAATTGAGTCTTGAAAATTCACGCGCACAATCAGAGATTTCTCCAACTAATGCTCGGGGACGAGCATGGTTTTAGTATAGGGGTATGATGAATCTCAGATTCATCATGCTAAAACTGATCAATTAGTCTATGTTCCCCAAACTCCATATTCATCTAATCACTAATATAGAATCATTAGTACTCATACATTTGTGAATAATATTCACATTTAATTATGCATAATTGCATAAAATAAGGAATCAAAATCCAAGTATAAATTAACCTAAAAAGCAGTCAACTTCCCATATTTTTTAATTAATTCATCTTAACTCCAATTAACCTTAAACCACTTCCATTGTGTAGATATTACTAACAAGAATAAAAATATGTAAAAAATACTAACTCAAATAAGTGATAAATAAATCCAAAACCTAATTTCACATCAGATGGATGAAAACAACATATCTTCCTCATACAGTATCAAAATTTTGTCTACTCACTTTTAAAGTAATCCAATGTAAAATACCTTCAAAACAAGACCAATTTCGTAAAATTCAGAACTCATATGTGAAAGTTGGGTTTTGGACCACTTTTGCTTATTTTGTCTTTTTGTTATTTTTGACATGAGTTTTATGTACATATTAACCCTTTTAATTTTATTTATTGTTCATTTGTGCTCTTTCATGAAAGTTTTATCAAGCGGCATAAAAATCCAAATCAAGATCAAGATTGAAATCAAAGAAATCAGTTGTGTCCGAGTGACCTTTGTGAGTCTGTACAAAAATCTCTTATTTTGTACTTTTATTTTATTTCCCTATTTTCTTATTTATTAAAAATCCAAAAAGTTAGATAAATATGTAACTGTCTTTTATTTTTATTATATTTTTTATATATTTTTTATCCTCTTATAAAATCACAAAAAAATTACAAAATCCCAAAAAATCGAGTTTCTATACACATGGAAAACCACCAAAAATACCACCTTTTACAGATGACCTCTTTTGTTCTCGATTCCTTCATGAAATCTCATCGAGACGAACAACTTTCGTGAAGGAAACTCTTCGATTTGAGCTCTCCATCTATTTCTTTTCTTATTTTTCTTTCCTTTTAAAATTTGATTTTTTTTTGGGATGACATGTGGTAGCCCCTGAGCGTACCACGTGGCACCCCCACTCCCTCTCTCCTCCTCATGTCACGTGCCCAACACGTGACACTTTTTCTCCCCTTCCAATCGATCTTCCTCTCTCCTCCCCTGCAATGTCTTGGCCACCGCTCATTCCTCCTCTTGTAACACTACAATCACTCCACCATCCTCCTCATGCGTAATCGCCACGTGCACGTAACACCACCTCCTCCCACTCCTTTAAAATCATTTAACGGCCTCTCTGCTCTGGCATCCATCATTCTCCACCATACCCACATCCGAGAGAGAGAGAGAGAGCTGGAGGATGGGTAGTGATAGTGCTCGGCCCCTCTCCAGCGAAAACCACCCTCCAACGCGATCCATGAGGACTTCCTCCCTCGTGCTGCTACTGTCTCTCAAGCGACTAGATAAGCTTCTCCATCGCCCACAGCTGAGGCAAGGATCAGGAGAAGAGGTCCTTCGTCATCCTTTATTCAGGGGACTACTACTCACGGTTACCCCCTTCTTGCTTCTCTAGCAATCGATCACCTGCAACCTACTAGCCCTCTTATTCATGATCATCCCCATCTTCTCCCTCTCCACTCTCCCTTCTATCTCATCGCAACCTCTCACCATCCTGCTCCCTTCCTCCACCGATAACGGGAGCCACCTTCTGCTTTACCTTCATCACATTCAATCCACTATTGTGGTTAGCACCACCCTCGAAGCCACGACCCTCTATGTCACTCGCACCGCTCATAGAAGACCTACAACAACTCGCCACCACCTGTACACTAGACTCACTCAACCACATAGCCGCTAGCCTCTGCTTCGAGCAGACCTGTGTAGTAGCGGTCCACCAACAATCGTCTGCCTCACCTACATGCGCTACTAGCCCGCGCTCGCCGACCACCACCTGCTCCTACGGCTGCCACCGCCCTTACATCGTTTGTCGGTCGAGGGAGCGGCTCTGCTTTTGCCACTGCCCATCAGCTCTCCCCACCATTCCCCCGCTCCTCTACCTCAGTCAAAGTACCCCTTCGGCCACAACCTGCTATTAGATCAGAGGATCCAATGGTCGCAACGTAGCAACATCCCCGTCCCAGCCGCTCCTAGACCATGAGGCTCGGAGCACCTTCACCGCCTACACGCACCATGCGTAGCCTCGTCCTACGAACCACTACCTCGGCGTTCGAACTGCCACCTGAAGCCCTTGCAGTTGCCACATAGGCTCGGAGACCGAGACTCAAGATCCACCTGTCGGAGCCTCTACCTCGGAGTTTCCGAACCTGTCACCGGGGCCCGATCCTGACGAAACATGTGAGGCGCACGTGTTAGCTAGGAAAATTTCATATGTTCCCTCGTTAGTTCTCTAAATTACAAGCATACCCCCACTAGGGGTAATTTACATAAAGGCCCCTCTGACTTTTGAAAATGGAATATAAGTCTTCCTAAAGACCTATGGGAGGGAGAAATAATTATTTTTATTGCATTTCAGTCCCTGTTATTTCATTTGAGCTTAACGTTTTCATCTGAACTCTAATTTTAGCGTATAATATTTCATTTTGACGTTATTTTTCGTGCTCTATCATTTTGCATACTTTGTGGACATAACTTAGGCTATTTTATGATGATTATCATTTGAGGATATCTGATGATTTATGCAAGATGCTCTTTGACATATTTGAGCCATTTCTTATTAAAAAGATATTTGACTTTATTTGCAGGGATTTAAGTGCGAGGACTTGAATTTAATTGCTCCTCTTATACTATTATTGATATATTTGAGGATTTAACTTTTGCAGTTGCTTGATAAAGATTTATTCCTTTGATATTATTGAATATTATTTGAGGAATTAAATCACAGAAATTTGGAGGATTGATATTCTGCTTCAAAAATATTACGAGTATCAATTGATTTATTTACCTACATCTGGAATTGAATTGATTATATTTATTTGATCTGTGATTTTACTTTGAGGATACTGACTAATTTATTTGGATTAAAATTCATAATTCACATATATGATGCTTCATTCTCTCTGTTTAGTTTTGCATCTCATTTTGTTGTATTTTCATCATCATATTTTTTCTTTATTTTCTAACACGGAGATTAATATAACATTTAATTAATTATCTAAACTAATTTAAAACCATGCAATTGGAAATAGTACGTTCCCTATGCTTGATCTTGGTATACTTGCCAAGTAAAAAATTTCCATAATATTCAAAATTTGTGGTTTTTGATCGACTGAATTTTGTCTCCTATACTACAATTCTACATTATAAAAGAGGTGATCTTCGAGATCATCACTTGACAGCCCGTTGTTGAGCACCTGAGGCACCTTCAGTGTACCCAACCCTTGATCAACTTGTCATTCTGATGAAGAACATGACATATCTGACTCAAAAGGCTCAATGACCTGACTACGACAAAGACTCCTATACTAGCAAGGGTCGAAGGCAATCCCAAAAACTTAGACGCAAGGAATGGGCATCCCATGATCCATCCTCCTCGAGATAGGTATGGCCTTTTATGTTACATCTCTATCTATCGCCATTTCTCTCAGGAGCGGTAGGAGATTTACAACTGCCTATACACTAGTTGGGATTGGGGGATCGAGCAGTTGAAAGAGCTATACCGACACCATCTTCTTCACCAGTCGAGCATCTATCTAGAGTTGCAGTTCCAAATCAAGGAATATCACTTTTTGCTTCTTCTTCTTCTTCTTCTTCACCGCCACCACCACCACTACCTTCAGAGAATAAAGCAAGAAGCAGTCTCGAGTCAGCTTCCAGGAAGAACATACCCGTCGCAAAGTCTTCTTCAACACCAACCAACCGAGTAACCCATATTGTTTTCCCTTTTGTTTCTGTTTCTTCTACACATGTATTGGATGATATTGTACAACATATTTTTGATCATCAATTTGTACATGTTGATTCCAATATTAATAAGAGAAGTGGGATGTTTGACGTTTCTTCATATTATCTCCCATTTCCATATACACTGAATAACATAAAATTCCAAAAAATCAAGACAACCCTATCTGATCCTGGAGTGGTAGAGATCTTACATAACATATTTTAGAGATGTATCTCCTTATGCTCATGGAGTACATGCATGTAGTCAAAAAGGGAATGAAAGAAGCATGCACTAGGAAGCGTCTGCCAAACAAGAACAAATGCCAGAGAACAGAGAAGCATATATTGATCATGGCTACAGTTCATGCCATTAGCAACCTCCCTCCGAAAAAAGGAAGATAAGGGAGCATCTCACATTAGTTGTCTAACTTTTTATCAAGAGTTTGCTCGTATTCTTCTCGATATCAGGTCTTCGATCAATCTTATGTCATCCTCACCACTCACTAAGTTTGGGTTAGGGCCTCTTAGATCGACCAGGATGATCCTTTAATTTGGTGATAGACTCATCAAGAGACTGAGGGTGCATTCTCGAGGATGTTATTGTAGCAGTGCAAGGCATAAGCTACCCTGATTTTGTAATTATGGATATGGATACACTTGCACCATTACTCCATACCTCGATCATACTTGTTTGGTTGTTTTTACTTGAGAGATCACCTTTCACTCTCACATTGATAAGGTAAAGATTGGGACAATCCCATATTCGAGGCCATCACCGCATCCAATGGTAGATGCGAGACAGCTGAGTACACCAGATTCAGAGGACTATGATTTTCTAGCTGAGATTCAAGACACTAATTTGTCTACTGATTTCATGCATACCCGGGAGTTCCTTTCTCAAAAGGAACATCTGTAAAGCACAGTCGATTTTTACTCCCTTGTTGATGATCCAAAGTTATTAGCAGATGTACCATTTGAGTTGTTTCTTGGGGATCATTCTGAGTTAATTTCGAATGTACATTTTGAGATTCCTGAGACACATTCTTCAGGTATTACTGTTGAGACTCCTCATGTTGATATATCTGAGCCACATGCAGATTTTCTTGACATACTTATTGATGAGCTACAATCTACTAAGATTAATGTTGAGATATCTAAGCTTTTTATTGATGAGTTTTCTGAGATCTTTGAGCGGCCTAATGGGCCATTCATATCTGAGCAGAGAGCATTCCTTGCAGATCTATCTGATATACTTCATGCAGAGCCTACAATAGCTATGGTGGACAGTTCACAAAGTGCATATCATATACCTTTTACTAGTGCAGTTGCAGAGGTTGTTGTAGAGTCGATTCAGACACCACCCAAGCTCAAAGTTTTACCTGCATCTATGAAGTATACCTTCCTTGCGGGTGCCCCCTAGATGTTTTCGATCATCATCAATTTGCAGTTGATCGACGATCAAGAATCTCGCTTGCTATATGTTCTTGAGAGAAACTGCAAGGCTATTGGCTGGATCTGCATGGGATTAGTCCAACTTCATGCTCGCATCATATCTACTTAGAGGATGACATCAGACCAACCCGTGGGTTTCAGCACCGTTTGAATCCTAAACTCCAGTATGTTGTCATGAAAGAGATAAGGAAATAGTTTGATGCTGGCTTCATTTATCCCATTTCGGATTACAAGTGGGTTAGTCCGTTGCATTTGGTCCTGACGAAATCTAGGATTACAATTGTGACGAATAATTGTGGTGAGGAAATTCTGACTCATGTACCCACTTCATGGCGTGTTTACGTAGATTACAAGTGTCTGAACTCAGCGATCAAGAAAGATCACTTTCCATTGTCCTCTATTGATCAAATTATTGAGAGGTTGGTAGGGAAGGAGTTATTTTGTTTCTTGGATGGGTACTAGGGGTATAATCAGGTAGCAATCACTCTCGAGAATTAGGAGGAGATTATTTTTACTTGTCTGTTTAGCACCTACGCCTTTAAAAGGACGCCTATTGGATTGTGTAACGCTCCCACTACATTCATGAGGTGTATGTTGGTTGTTTTTTGCGACAAGTACATAGTTTCCTCGAGGTCTTCATGGACGATTTCTCGGTCTACGGGGTGGTTTTGACTAATGTCTTACTTATTTAGATCGAGTACTTCAGAGATGTTGTGAGGTAAACTTATGCTCTCATGGGAGAAGAGTCACTTTATGGTGTCTAATGGGACTGTATTAGGCTACGTCATCTCCAAACATGGCATGGAGGTTAACCCGACTAAGATTGATGTGATTCCCAAGCTTAAAACACATAATTTGAAGTAGTTGATGTCTTTTCTTGGTCATGTCAGATTCTATATGTGATTCGTTGACTGAGCTTTTGTGCAAGGAGAGTGAGTTTATTATTGATGAGAAAGTCTTCCTTGCCTTTCATCAGATGAAAGATATGGTTACTAGAGCTCCTGTCCTTCAGCCACCTGATTGGTCTCTCCCCATTGATATCGTGATGGATGCGTCGGATTTTGCAGTTGAAGCTATTTTAGGGTAGATACGTGAGAGGATACCATTTGCCATACTCTATGCTAACAAAACTCTGGGTGAGGCAAAACACAACAATACAATTACAAATAAGGATATGTTAGCAGTATTGTTCACTTTAGAGAAGTTCCATTCTTTTCTTATGGGTTTTAGAGTGATTGTCTACACGAATCATATTGTCATACAATACTGACATGATAAGAAGGATGCCAAACCACACCTTATCATACGGATCATTCTTCTCCAAGATTTTGATTTAGAGATTCGAGACAATCATGGAGTGAAAAATGTTGTGGCAAATCACCTTTCTAGGATATTAGATGCAGAGTCCTTGAGCAGCTACCACTTCCTATATCAGAGATCTTTTCTAGATGAGGCTATTTTGTTTGTCGCCTCACTCCCATGGTACGCTGATGTTGTTAACTATCTTTTCTCCAATAAAGTTCCACGAGATTGTCCCAAGCTTAAGATAGATAGATTCCTGTCAGAGATTCACTTTACCAGTGGGAGGATCTGTACCTATTTCATGAGGGTGTGGGTTGTATCTGGAGGAGGTTCATTCCTCAGGAGGAATACACCAATGTACTTGAGCATTGTCACAGACTAGAGGCTGGTGGGCATCATTCGAGGAAACGCATGACAACGTAGGTACTAAAATGCAACCTATGGTGGCCAACTGTGTTTAAGGATGTTACAGATTATGTTCGAGATTGCACTGATTGCTAGAGAATGGGAGGAACCATCGATTCCAAAGATACCATGCCCCTGAGATATATAAAGACTTCTGATATTTTTTATGCTTCGGGCATAGACTTCATGGGCCCGTTCTCTATAAGTCAGGGACTTTAGTATATCCTGCTTGTTGTGGATTATGTTAGTCGTTAGGTGGAGGCGATCCACACTCGAGTCGTTGATAGTCGTACGGTTTGTTCCTTTCTCAAGGAAAACACTACTGCACAGTTCAGGATACCCAAGATACCCATTTTATATGGGGGATCCATTTCATAAATTGGCAGGCCAGGAAGCTTGTGAAGGAGTACACCATTGAGCATAGAGTTGTATCTCTTTACCACCCATAGACTAATGGCTTGGCTGAGATTTCAAATAGGGAGATCAAGACTATACTTCATAAACTTGAATCTCCATATAGGAAGAATTGATCCAATATAATTGACTCAATTCTACGGGCTTACCGGACGGTGTACAAGTATCCATTGGACATGTCTCCCTATAGATTGGTTTATGGAAAGCCTTGCCACTTGCTAGTTGAGTTGATTCACAAATCTTTATGGGCACTCCGTATATGCAATTTGGATTATGAGAGAGTAGGCCAGAGTAGGAAATTGGATATGAATAGATTGATGGAATCTCGAGATCTCTCCCATGATAACTCACTCATGTATAGGGAGAAAGTCAAGCACTGACATGATAGACGCATTATGAGAAAGATTTTCATCCGTGATCAGAAAGTATGGTTGTTTGATGTGAAATTGAAGTTGTTTCCCGGCAAACTCAAAAACAAATGGTCGGGATCGTTCATTATTAGAGTTGTGTGTGAAAATGGCAACATTGCAATATATGGATTGTTATCTGATGCACAACCATTTGTTGTGAACTGGTAGTTGCTGAAGCTATATCTAGATCGTGATACACTCTTGTTCATGGTTGATTCCATCGATTTAGTATCAGACGGTGATCCTTTTACATTTTATGCGTCTGACAAATGAGCCGATATTCTTTTGTACATCTTTTATTTTTATTCTTTCTTCTTCCATTTTTATCATTCACCTCTTTCCTGTGTGTGCATGCCATACTTAGGATATACTCCATCCTAAGTATAGGGGAGGTGAATGCCTTGAGTTGTTCTTTTCTTTTTGTTTCATCACTCTTGTTGTTTTTGCATATACTAAAGGATCCTTTATCCTAAGTATAAGGGAGTGATGTTGTTCATTTCATTCTTCTTTCGCATTTTTATTTATTTTTATTTCTTCTGCTCTCTTGCTTATCCTTCAACTTGTTGATATTCTTTTTTATGCTTAGGGATCTTTTACCCTAGGTACAGGGGAGGGCAAGTCGAGTCGTTGAGTTTGTACATTTTTTTCCTTGGTCTTACCCGCTTATACAATCTCTATACTTAGGATTATTTGATCCTATGTATGGGGGGGGGGGGGTAACCGACTTATATTCTTTTTATTTGTTATTGTTTGAGTCGTTGTTGTATAGATTCTTTTCACTTTTCTATACTTAGCACGAGTATGTCCTCCCTTGTCGCTTCTTGGTCATTATGGGGACAAAATTTGAGCTAAGTATAGAAGGTGTCGTATATATTGTATAAATACTTTATCTACAACTCTTACTTTCGTTTGTCTAATAATATTGCTAATAAAATTGGAATAAAAATGTTTGTAAAAGTTTTAAAAATTCTTTACAATTTCTCTTGTAAATAATTTTGTAAAATAGTTGTAAAATATTTTTACAAATGCTTTGTAAATTATTAGTAAATATTCATAGTAAATTAGTTGTAAAACCTCTATAAAAATATTTATGTAAAAAATGTAAAATTGTTTTGTTAGTAAAATCTTTTTAAGTTATCTGGTATCAAAATTATTTGTGTTGAAAAAATGTTTGTAAAATATTTGTAAATAAAATCTTTGTAAAAAATGATATATAAAATTTTATAAACTAGTTTGGAAAACCCTTTTGTAAAATTGGTTGTAAAAATGGTTTTGTAAAATTTTTTAAAGTGTTTTGTGAAAGATTTTGTAAGTATTTGTAAAATTCTTTGTAAATTACTTTGCCACCTTGTAAACAACTAACTTGTTTGTATATATTATTTGTATATAAAATGTTTGTAAATAGAACTTTTAATCACCTTGTAAATATGTGAATAATTTTTTTTTGCACGAAATTCCTTTAATAAAAACTTTTTTAAAACTTGTATAAAGTGTATATAAAATTTTTTATTAAAATTTGTAAAAAAAATAATTTGTGGATAAAATATTTTTTATAAAAATGTTCATAAAACTTGTAAAACCTTTTTTTGTAAAAACCTGTGTAAAATTGTGGATAATCTCGCACATATGTTTGTATAAAATTCTGTGTACATTTGTATAAAATCCTTATATATTCTTGTAAATGTGTATAATTCTCTCTATTGAAAAATCCTATAAAATTGAAAAATTAAAATCCATAAAAATTTACAAAACTCTTTGAAAAATTTTTCAAAAAATTTGTGTCTTCTACTTTGTCTTTATTCCTTTTTCTTTTCTTTGAAAAACAAAATGCTTTATATATATTCTGCATTTGTATGTGTATTTTTCACAATAAATTTATGCTTAAACTAATCTGTAATAAAATCGGAGAATGGAGCTTGGTTAAGACCTTGATCCACTTAACTTCAGAGGAACCTTACAGGAACCGGAGTTGAGACTTTTCAGGTCTAACGACTTAATTCTTCGAGTTTAAAGACTGTGTTCACATGTCATCTTGATTGGTTTAAGTAGAATATTCACACACGCATGGTTATTTTAGACACTGACCTAAATATGACAAGCACTTTACACGTAGCTCTTCAATGATGAGGTGGTGAGGGTTAGAATCCTCTAGCAAAAGACGCACGTGAATGGAAACATACACAGACACCTTGAGTGGCCAATGCACCCCAACCTCGTCTAGTGGCAAGGACGTCTAACGACATGAGTTGTGGGTTAAAATAAAGTTTCAAAAGAGGGATGGTCTATGTGCACTATTTTTCTAAGACCCCAAAACATGTAAGGAAAGAAAGATTATATATCCAAATTGCACAATAAAGACATGTGCAGTGCAACAATTCTTTCCATTATGTAGAAACAAATTTGTATCCCAAAAAATCATTCATGTATATATTTTACCACATTGATCCAGTTTCAGAGATACTACATATCATCGTGGAGACTTGTCTACATTGGCTAGCTTCACAAGGAGATGTGGCTACACTGGCAACACTCCATTTCTCTTCTTTTTCTTCTAGTTCTCCCCCTTCGATTGTGGACACAACACATACCTGAACTTAGAAGGAATACACCGCCCCTTGAGGAAAGAGTACCTAGACAAAGGAATTAGGGTTACCTTGCTAAGATAAGGTTGGTCTTTGTTATTTCTGATGTGGAGAGAGATATTTCACATGCACAATGCAAGCAGATTCATAGTCATCAAAATTTGTATATGAGGACTTGTTCTGACCTAACTGTTAAGGTGACCTGAATAGGAGTCTTGTGGAACTTAGAGTATGTTAGGTTTTAACTCCATTTCTCAATAAGGTTCCGCCAAATTAATAATCCAAAGCTCTGACTGAGCTCCATGCTCTGATTTTATGAAGAATAGTTTAAAAATCAAAATTGTTCTAAGTTCTTTATTTTTCCTTTTTTATTTTTCTTTTTTGTTACTTATTCTTCTAGTAAGTGTTTCTATGGGATTATCAAAGGTAAAGTACACGGGGTGATGAATATGCATTTCACCATCTTCATTCATTTATTTAGTTTAAAGAAATGTAAAGTACGTGGGGTGATGAATGTGCAATTCACCATCTTTATTGATTTAATTTAGCTTAAAGTCCCTTTTTAAACACTTGTAAATATTAATAAATCAAGGTTCTTATTGTTATTTATTCTTTTGTAAATATTATATAAAAACCATTGTTATAACCAAAAATATATAATTAAATAAAGACAAATGACGACTGTATAAGTGCAATAAATACAAGCTAACTCTAACCCCAAGAGAAGGTCAAGACTTGACCTGATGGATAAGGAATACTATAGGGGTAGATAAGGCCACTTGTAGGAAAATAAAGAAAATTCAATTTCATTCATTATTCATCAATTGTACATTCATCATTATTGTATATAATTCCTTAATGTATTTTGATTAACATTTAATTCATCTCAAATAAATTTATTAACTTCTTGAAACTTGTACATAAAAATAATTTGTAAATACCAAAAATAATTGCACGATGATTCAAGGTATATTGTGTAAATAATGATACTTTGAAAAAGCTGCAAAACCAAACTTTCAAGACTCATATCTTCTCCATAAAACTTAAAATAAAGCAAACTCACTTTTATTGCACTATAAATAAAATAAACTTTATAATAAAAGTAGTTTTGCTAAAACCAAAATTAAGATGCAAAACATGCCTTTTTGGATGTATTGTACATTGTGCATATATTGTATATTGTGTAAATATATTATTTTATCTATTTTATGTACATATTTGTTCAAATTATATTTTAAAATATTTGTAAATATTGTTTTTATCTAATAAAAATGAAAATAAAAAATACAAAAAACAAAATATACAAAAATAAATTCCTTGTACATTGTATATATACAACTATGTATAATGTAAATAGACCCATTTATTTAACCTAATTATTTACTTCATAAAAGTAAAATAAAAATATATCTAAAATCCTTGAAAATGTCATAAATAACTAATCAACTAAATTATATATTTATTTTTAAAAACAATTTATTAAAAATCAAGGTGTTGTATATATAGGTATATATACCTATGAATAAAGGTTAATATTTATTTTAATCATATTATTAAATTATTGAAAATCACCTAAATAAATTTTATTAAAATATCAACATGTTTTATTTATATAATTTATTTATTTAAATCCATCTACTTATTTGATTTTAATTTATTTTACATTTTATTGATTTTTTGTGCTTTAACAGTTTTTATCTTATTCGGACTTGAATCCTATTGGGAAGATCTGGGTCCGTTGACTTGGGTCAACCTCTTCTTCACTTGTCTACCCATTTAAATCTCTTCGTCGGAGCCTTTGTCCCAATTTCTCATGCCTGATCTGATTGTACTTCCCTCTTATTTTTTCATGACTTTGATTACCTAAATAATCTTCTCAATTGCTCGATTATCACTTTCAAGATAAGTGCCTCAGTTTGCATGCATTCATCGCTTCAAATTTCACACGGAGGTGTGTCTATAAGTACCCCCTTTCTTTGATCGAGGATCCATTTTTCATCCACGTTTTCGTCTAAGGCTAATTTTTGGAGAGAGAGTGAGAGAGACACGGTGATAGTGAGCCATTTCCACAATCGGTAGAGCATTGATTTGGCTTGAAAAATGCAATCCCGCCACTTTCTAGAGCTCTACCAGTGAGTCGAGTTTATTTTAGCTTTCACACTCGAATCAAGGTGATCACCATCATCACTCCATCTGTAGGTATCCTTAGGTACTTTTCATTTCGACTTTCTCTTTAATTTTGCCTTCAATTTCCAGTTATTAGCTAAATTCGGTCATCTACGTCTAAGATTCGATATACACGATTAGAGCACCCAGATCATCGATTTCATCATCAGAGCACTCATACACACTCACCCTTACCTTCTTCATCTTTTACCATACCTGATCCACTCCGTGTCGCACCGGATCTTGAGTCCAGCCTCCTTCCCGACCACGACTACTGAAGGTCTTCGTCCAATCATCTATTTTCATTAGTCTTGTCAAATAATAGTTGTCGGAGCTTCGCCTCTGAGCATCATATCTTTTGCAGATGGCAGGAGTATTCTGGAGCATAAGATTGTAGTTTAGAATCGAGCTTTGACCTACAGGTGCCCTTGACCTCCAGATCACACATCAAGCATCATTTAGCTTCATCGACGTATCAGATCGCCGGAATAGAGTTGCAGGAGTGAGCAGAAGCCTTCAAGAGGTGAATCGAATTGAGATCGGTCGAGATCTGACTGATCAAAGCTTGCCTCGCCGGATATTCATCTATGTTCTTCGTGCCTCATCGAAAATTGCCAGATCAAGAAAATCTCTTCTAGTTCGCATCAGGACCATTAGTTCTACCCCAAATTACAGTGTTGATCAGTAATTTGGGGCACTGTAATTTGGGGCAGAAAGCTTGCACTTTTGTTGATTTGTAATTAAGTCCGACTAGAACACATGCGTTCTTGAGAATTCTTGAATAATTTCTTATTTGCCTGATGGTTTATTTTAATTCAATTTTAGTCCAATGGGAATTAATAAACATTATATTTGTGGAGAAATTCCATGTTCACCCCATGTCTTTCTTAACGTGTTATCTGCTTAGTCTATTAAAAAAATGTTTCATAAATACCCCTTTACTATAGTGTTTTATTTTATTTATTAATTAAGATTAATAATTAGTTAATCATCATTAAAAATTCTGTATATTTCACAATTAGACACTGCTATGTAGTTTTGTTACAGGTAGTTTTAGTTTTGTATTTATTTTGTTTTATTATTTTTAAAATTCAAAACCTTTTATTCTCTCCCAGTCTGTAGTATTAAATAAATGAAAATTATAAAAATTTATGAAAAATTCTAAAAATTATTATGTGTTTGTTCTTATTTTTTTAAATTTCTAAGTAAATTTCATGTTTATATTCCTTGTAAAAAAACCAAAAAACACAAAACACTAGAACGCCTACAAATTCATATAAAATTACAAAAAAAATCCAAAAAAATCATAAAATATATTTTTTAAGAAAATTAAAAAACATTTCCCTTTTCAATATATATTATATATGTTTGCTTTCATATTATATTTTAAAAATCCAAAAGCTTCTGTTGTATTTTTTTGTTTTATGATTTCCTTATTTTTTATTACTTTAAAATACTTAAAAAATCTAAAAATTCTGTAAAAATCATAAAACTCGTATAAAATCTCAAAAACCCAAAATTTATATTTTTAAAAATACAAAAACCATGTTTTCTTTCTTTTGTTTTTATTCCTTTTATTTGTTTATTTTATTTTATTAAAAATGTATAATTTTGAAAAATCAAAAAAATATTAAAATATATAATCAGAAAATCATATAAAATTTTAAAAATTAAAAATTCAAAAAAAAATTAAAAGAAAAAATCCACAAAAACCAAGGTAGTTTGCTTAAAGACTCCTTCTATTATTTCATTGCTTGTCTTTGATTTGAATAACCTTCGGGATTTTTGTAGCCTCCCTGAGTTTGATCATGTATGTTATACATGTAAATAACGTAGTAGGCATTTCTTTCTATTGCTTACATTTCTTTTTCTTTGTTTGGTTGTTGGCTTGTGAATAAAGTAAAAATAATTTTTGTTTGAGGGAGATTAGGGTTACATCGACGCCTCACTTTCTTTTAAATAATCAAGTCCCTAGTTTTTTTTATGAAAACACTACATCAAATATAGAAGAATTGAACCAACAAGCTGCTCACCGCTACAGCTACTTCTGAGAACATGTCAGATCGTGTTAATAGGTTCGTCATGAACAAAGTTGCAAAAGTGTACAAAAGTTTGTAACTGTGTAAAACCCAAACCATATTATTACTAACCTTAAACATCGAAGCTCAATTATTGCCATTGTGATACCATCATCGTGGATAGTATGTGCTCTCGATTTACGTGGAAAATCATATGGATCCTTAGGGTTGAAGTGCTTCCGTAGGCATGCGAGGAAGTACAACATCCTTACTAAGTTCCCGATGCAGCCACTTGCTATCATTTGATTCAACCATCAAACCCCACACTTTATCGTGTGCCAAGTCCAACCCCAAATTTTATCATGTGCCATCTACTCAATCGGTCTGTAACAGACCTTTGGAATATCTAGTCTCGATAATCGCACAAATCATTCTCTTTCTAATAATCCCACAACTCTTAAAACTCCTCGCCTATGCCTAACATTTTGGACACTAATCATTGTAGTCTACATCAACCAGTACATAAGTGCCAACCTTAAGTGAAATAAGTGAAGGACATAAAAGTGACCATAACTACAAGGAACCTCACATCTAAAACCAATGTTGTATGCAACGTCCTTGACCCTACACCCGGTCCATTATAAGGGGTTATTGACCCAAACAACTTGTTGGAGCTTAGGTCCAACTGGAGCCCTTAACCACCACCCAAGACGCTAAAGCCCGGTTTGTCTAGTAGTCGCCCCCATTACTTATAAGATATTGTTATCTATGTGAGACCAAGACAAACCATTTATACAGTAAATGTTATTGTAGTATTTGATATACTAGTAAAGGTTATTGGTTTATTTCACTCTCTGACATAGATTAAATGAAGGAATGCACTTATAAGGTCCTTCATTACAATTATGGTTGTGTACCATGGTCATCTTAATGATCGTATAGATGTCGGTTCAATGGTTGAATCATAGAGGCTGGTGCTCAGACGATATCTAAAGAGTTAGATTGAGAACTCACCAAGCATCGTCAAATGATTGTTAAGAGATGATCTCCAACCTTAGAAAGAGATGATAATTCTTCTCTAAAGGCCAATATCTTGCTGACCTATTTACGCAAGTCCTCTGCATATGAATAGAGGTTCGGAGGTGTCATATAACTTAAGTCAGAGAGTTGACTTAATGAGATCGAGATAACCGAGACCTATGTCGTATACTGTCAGGATATAGGCATGCATGCTCAGACCTGAGACAAACGTATTACTATATATCTAAGTGTGTTCACTTGGCCGACCGTTAGGTTGATGGCCTAGTTAAGTTTTATACATCGAAGAGTTGATGTGCATATGATGGCATAGGAGTAATACAATCTCACAAAGTGATCATACATGTTCACTACTAAACCAGAAAACATGAGCTCACTCATGATGTATTGGGACCGATTAAATTCCATGCATGGTTATCTTGCTTTGGAAGCATGACAAAAATTGGTAGGTGTGATATATGTTTTTGGAAAGCATATGATCGATACCAACTCCCAATGACCGAATGAGAAACTATAATGATAAAAATCTTGAAGAAGACGGTTTAAAAGTGATCTAAAACTTTAGGTTTATTCTAGGTCTTCCAATATGCAAGATGTACGGATATTAGGAATACTCAAAGGTAATGTGATAATAAACGATTGTATAATCATGAGGCTTCCATTTTGAGGGAGTGATGAAACATGTTTGGATTTTAGTGACTCCTTTCAACAGAGAAGTAGTTTAATCTTAGTCCAAATGTTGGACATTGATCTGAATACGATTCAGATGCAATGAGAAGATTAGATTTGCAGATTTGATATAATCAAACATATTTGAGAGGTCCCTGAGATATGGATTTGACGTATGATCTCAACATCCAAGTTACTATACGTGGAACGTGTAATCGTCAGGTCCATATCCCCAAGTATCAACAGAGAAAGCGCAATACTCTTGAAAGAGTTCAAGAATAACTCCATTGTTAATAATATATACAAGCATTGAGAAATTGATAATTAAATGCGATTTATTTTATATAAATAATATGAATATGATTCATATTATTTAGACACGTGAGAATGGAGATCCAAGATACTTAATTGTAATTTAATTATCAAGGATATGCATAATGTGGATATCATTATCCATATTAATCATATATATTGTAAATACGATTTATAATATATTCAGTAGGGTTGATTTTAAACAGTATTTACGAATTAAATTTTGATGTGAATTGGATTCACATTGAACAATTAATTGAAAATACATTTTACAATTTATTTTGGATGGATGAATTTGAGTCATATTTTCAATGGCATGATTGGAATTGTCATAAAATAATTTAGAATTATTTTTGTGAACAAATTTGCAATAAAATTTGTTGTAAATAATAAAAGATCATGTGAGTTATAAGATCTCGCATAATTGGAATAAGGAAGACACCTTACAATTGTGGAGGGTGGACGACCAACCTTGAGTCCTAAATCAAGGTGCCCATCCACTCCATGATTGAAAGGTGGCTTGCCTCCTTCATAATCCTTCTCTTCTTATTGATTTGATTGAATTAAAATGTATTGATGATTATTAAATATATTTAATTTAATTTAAATTAATTGCTGCTGTAAATTTATGAAACAAAATCATGTCCATTGATTAAAGCACAAAATAGTTTAAACCATTGATTTTGTGAGTACATGGATTATGATCCATGGACATCCAAAATATTATAAAAGAAAGGGCAACCCTAACTCTTCTTCTGCAACATAATTGCAAGTGAAAACTCTTTCTTCCTTTCTCATTCTCATCACACCCCCCTCAAGAGTGGTCTTCCACCTCTTGAACTAGAGAACATCGCCGTCGTCGCTACACCGTTGTGTTGGCGCATCGACCGATTGTGGATCTTCATCTTCTTCGGTGCCCCTTGCTCCTGAATAAGACGTTGAATTTCATGAGACAAAACCAATAGATTTGTTACTCAGATCTTCAACTTGGATTGCAAGAAGCATGCATCTCATCCTCGCGCTCACAGTCGTCTCCTCCGTTGGATTTGACTTGAGACAAAAGGTCTCTTGCTTTAGAGATAACGATCGCAATCATGCTTCAAGAGGTATTCCAATAACTTGTTTGATATTGATAAAAAAATTCGAGAAGTGTCCTCGAATCGTATGGTTTGATATCTTTAAATTTTTTAAATTCCCATTGCCTGAAGCAACTAGTATAACTAGTTTCTTGAGATTGCATTTGATGTGATCTTCACACTTCCATGATGCTCTAAAGCCCAAATCCTAGCCTTTAGAGACTACAAAACTTTGTGATTACTAGATGTGGTACTATGTTTGGGGTGCTACAATCACCCCACTTATATTCGTAGTGTCCTCGTTAAGCAATGGTTTATGAACTTTTTCCAAGTAACAGGCATGGATTCACCTCTTGTAGTCCTTTCATCCTAAGGGTGGCTCCTCCTCCTAGGCAACCCTTTCCACTATCAGATAGAACTACCATTGTGAAAAATTAATTGGTTGGGTCGTCTAAAAGGATTGACGACCTCCACTGTGGTGACCATTTGAAATTTGCAGAAAAATTATCGATTTTTATTTATACTCCTAAACCATTGTGTATAACAATAAGTATGGGAATGTCGAACTCAAGGAGGCATACTGTAGAATCTAAGGTAAAAGGTAGAGTAATTAAGTAAAGTGGTTTCCTTATTTTTATATATTTTTATTAATTTTTGTGAATTTTTATTTGATTTTATGAATTTTATATTATTTTTGTGGTTTTATATACCTATAAGTAAAGTAATATAGGTATTGGATTTTATTTTTTTTATTTTAATTTTAGTTTGTGATTTTTATATTTTGAATTTTATTTACTGTTTTATGTGTTTTTGAGTGGTTTTTAGAATTTTATGGATTTTAAAATATTTTTAAAATGAAAAATATTATTGTTGAAATCAAGGAAGTATCTTTTGCTTTTAAACTATCAAGCATGGAGAAAATATTTTTATTTTATTCTGAAAAGTTGGTAAAAAATACCTTCAAACAAGGTATTATGCGTATTTTTATTATTTTTGTGGAATTAATTATGACTTTTTGAAGTTTTATGTATTTTTTGCCTTTTATGGATTTTAATATTCATTTTTTATTTTATGTGTAAAGTTTAGTAAAATATATTGTAAGTAAATTTTATAGATTTTTAGAGGTGTTTTTCAATTTTTATATATTTTAGAAATTTGTTATATTTTTGTATTTTGTTGTTTAATTATTAAAAATAGAAAAAGGTTTTTATTTTTTAAAACTGATGTTATACAATATATAGTATAGTACTAAGTATTTTTATGTGTTTTTATTAATTTTTTATATTTTGTATTTGGTTTTAATACTTATATAATATTATTTATTAACTATATACAATAGTAAGGGTGTATAGGTAATATACTGGAAATTAGGGATTGTTGTGAGAATATGCAGAAAATAGGGAGGGGTTGCGTGCAAAAGTCACCAGATATCACGTGGTTGCTCACATGCTCCTCCTGCAATAGAACCTATTCGCAAATCAGATAACCACGAACGGTTTCTCTGTAATAATCCTAGCTAAACATGTGGTTGCTCGTGTGAAATGGACCTGTTCAGGATATGAAATAGTTCTAGTGGCATTAACACAAAAATGCCAAAAAGAAAACTCGGTTGCTCATGCGATGTACGTGCTTCACTGAGTGGTGGGGCGATGGGCTTGGTGCGAGCTCGACGCTTGGCGTAATGCCAAGCCCGTCCGATTTAAGACGATCGAACAGTCCTACTTAGGGATGCAAACAGACGGATACGGATATGGATATAGGTATTACAATATCCTTATCCGTTTCAAAATATAGATACGGACACAGATATCATATGGATATCAAAAATTGAATACCGTATCCTTAAATAAGGATAGGGATCCGGAATCGGATAATTGATATGGATATTTGAGAAACAGATATGGATTATCCTATAAATATTAAGTGTCTCGTCATACTTTTAATTAGAATTAATGTCTTTACGAACTTGTAATTGATGGAAGACTAACCCTAAATTAAATAAACTTACAATGTTACATAATAAATAAGAAAATAAATTAAAATATTGAATTAAATAAATTGAAGAGCATATAATAAAATTCTATGATGATGTACCTCTGTCTTCCTTCATTTGAAATGTTTTCAAAATATAGGTAATACTGTAACATTGTAACCAACTAATAAGATAAAGGTGATATGGTATATTTCATGAAATGATATTATGATAAATTATAAAAGTTTATTACTTTTTTTTAACATTTCATGATGAGATACAATTTTATGTCAGAGCTACATTGAGGCATGCAAAACATTTGTGAAGCTGAAATATTACTGAAAATATGGATAATACGGATATCCGTATCTGCGAAAAATATATACATCCTTATCTGTATCCGTATCCGGAAAAAATTCTATAATAGTATCCGTATCTGCAAAAAATTAAAACTAGTATCCGTATCCGTATCGGCTAAAGTCCGAAAATGTATATATGTATCCACTTAAAAGGGGATACGGACGGATACGGATATATCCGTATCCGGTTACATCCCTAGTCCTACTTCAATATAGATTGTGATTCGATTCTTCCCCAATTTTCGGAATGCGACAATGAGGCCTCGAGAATCCGATCTCCAAAAGTTTGCCGATTGGTGGTTCAGTGAATCGTGATAGTACTGGGCTCTCTAGCGACAAAGCTTCATGGAATGTGCGACTACTTTGTCTCGCAGCGGACTTGATAACAGTGATCATATTTGTTTCATGTTTCGCCTTTGGATCCAAATGTTGTAGGTGATGCGCTTTAAATCTCCATGTGCTCACATCCACGATGCTTTATGTTGATCGGGCCAACGCATCATTCCACGGCACGTTGTGTTGTTAATAAGATTGCCAATGCATATGTTAAACAGTAAATCAACGGATCCAAATGAATTAACAGAGAAACAATACCGAATAATTATATTAATCGTATGTTTCCCAATCATTATCCGATTATAATATGCAAATAGGAACCGGTTAAATGAACAGAAATATAAATAAGGGCATGATCCAAAAAGAGTAAAGCAATAAACATATTGCGACAACCAAATGAAATCAAGATTAGTTTAGAAGTCAAGAAGCGTCCATGAAATGGATTGTCCTTAGAGAAGATATCACCCCCACAATACCGGTGCGTAGGGTACTGGTGATCCGCTCCCAGGATACGACGGCTCACGATCTTCGTCGGCGCACACCAACGGGATCGTCCTCGATTATACCTCAGAGAACTGCAGCCGAGAGGAGAAGAGGGAGACGTTCGTCTGTGAGAGGAAGAACCAGAGAGAGATGGCGTGAGAGGTTTTTCTTGCAAATGAAGAAAGACGGCGTCGGGTGAGGGATATAAAAAGAGGGGCTCGCGTGCCCTAGCGCGCGGTGACCTTTGGTTTTCGAAAACGCCCCTCAACGGGCGTGTCCATTCGAATTCTAAACCCGCAGCTAATCGAGCCGTTTGGATCAAGTCTGATTCTCATTGTGATCGAAATCAAATTAATCTGCCTGATTAATTTATTCGATCAGCCAAATGAAACCCGGAGCAAAAGTATCGAGATCTGAGATCCGAATTGACTCTCCCGAGCCCAAGCCCGAGCCCGAGCTGGAGCCAGTGCCGAAGCCGGAGACGGAGCAGAGCGCACACGCGTATGTGGTCCTCCATTCCTCCTCTCTACTATTGCTACAAGAGCTTGGGTTGTGAACTCATATATAAGTCCACCAGAAGTTTAGATCTCTAAGGCATGGTACTAAACTTCAATCCAAACTAATTAATATTTCAAATTTGAGAATTCCAAACTTTTCCTCCAAACCATTTGGTTTCCCAATTTAAACCAAATTAATTTCAATTGTAATTACATAAGCTTTCCAATTAAAACCTAAATACAATTTTTAATACAACAATCCCCCACGAATTCACCAATTTAAAAAAGAGATTCAAAAAGATTTAAGAGACTTCTTTCGGCTGCCCACACTTTGCTTTCAGTAAAGGTACCTTCGGGTTTAAACCTCTACCTGAGTTTACTACTTTCACTTTAACATTAACGAAGTGAACTACGTCTTGAACTTCAGACCTTGGTGTTAAAGTATCCGGTAGAAACAACAAAGTGTTGTTCTTGATACAATCGTCAGGGTTGGTGCTCTTAAAGTCCATGCACCCTTATCCTGTTTCATGAGTGTATTCAAGAAAGGCCCTCTTCCTTTAACTGCGGCCCACAGTAACACTCACATAGGTGGCGTTCTCCAAGGATGCACTGCTAACATCCTGCCTAAAGGCTTGAACCCATTCAGAGCCTACGCTCTTCCTAAACTTGCAGCTTAAACGGCACTCAGGCTTCCAGGGATAGGACACTCATGCTTACGCATTTAGATTAGAGTGCAACCCAGTTCTCCAAACAACTTGTTATTTCCATATTGAACCTACTTTGTGGGATCTCCACTCAGATAGGTTGGGTTGCTACTGCTGAGAAACTCCCAATGAGTCTCAGTCCCATCCCAAGCCTAGACTTTAGGACTAAAGATCTATCAAGTCCCTTAGTCAACGGATCTGCCGTGTTGTCTTTGGATCCAACGAAATCCACAGCCAACACTCCTCGAAACACCAAATCCCTTAACGTCTTAAGTCTGATTTGTTTGTGTCTCCTTGTTTTCTTATTGAACTTTGAACTCTTGATCTTGGCAATTGTGGTCATATTATCACAATGTACCGAGATCGCAGGAACAGGATGACCTACCATGGGAATTTCAGACAGAAGTTCCCTTAGCCATTCAACCTCAATTTCAGTGGTGTCCAAAGCACACAGCTCGGCCTCAAAAGTGGATCGAGCTAGAATGGTTTGCTTCACAGACCTCCAGGAGACTGCACCACCTCCAAGGGTAAATACATACCCTGTAACACCATTACTCCCAGACTCCTCTATTTTCCCTATCCAGCTTGCATCATTGTATCCTTCTAGTACAGAAGGATGTCTGCCATAATGCAAACTAAGGGAAATAGTTCCCTTCAAGTACTTCAGTACTCGATCCAGAGCCTCCAAGTGAGTATGGTCAGGACAGCTATTGCATCTACTCAGCTTTGCAACCAAGAATGGAATATCAGGTCTCGTGCAATTTGCAAGATACATTAAACTTCCTATCACTTGTAAATACATTAAACAGCGTTTTGGATGAATCAAAAGGAGTGCTTACAGCTTTGCAATCTTGATATCTAAATTCATAAGTACTTTCTCAACATAGTGAGATTGAGAAACTACAATCCCATCAACTGACCTTGTCAGTTTGAAACCCAAGATCACATCAGCAACACCCATGTCCTTCATTTCAAACTTGCTACTTAAGAATGCCTTAGTCTCATTAATAATCCTCATATGTGATCCGAACAACAATATGTCATCAACATACAGGCACAAGACAATACACTCATCTCCTTTCACCTTGGAATAGACACACTTATCGGATTCATGAACCTTAAAGCCACATGACAAAATAGTCTTGTCAAATTTTTCATGTCACTACTTTGGTGCTTGTTTCAATCCATAAAGTGATTTGACAAGCTTGCAAACCTTTCCCTCATTCTTAGGAGTCACAAGCCCATCAGGTTGATCCATATGGATCTCTTCCTCAAGATCGCCATGCAAGAAGGCGGTCTTCGCATCCATCTGGTGGATAGAGAGATCATATACAGATGCCAATGCTATGAGCATCCGGATTGTGGTCATCCTAGTCACAGGGGAATATGTATCAAAAAAATCGATACCTTCCTTTTGCCTAAAGCCCTTAGCAACTAATCTGGCTTTATACTTTTCAATTGATCCGTCAGGTCTAAGCTTTCTCTTAAACACCCACTTGCACCCAATGGTAGAGCATCCTTTGGGTAAATCAACCAACTCCCAAGTTCCATTAGCCATAATGGAATTCATTTCAGATTTGATGGCTTCCTTCCATTGTTTTGCTTCAAATGAAGCCATGGCTTCTTTGTAACTTGGTGGATCACCCTCGATCTGGTAGACAACAAAGTCACTACCCAGATCCTTAGCTATCCGAGGTCTTTTACTCCTCCTTGGCTCAATCTCTTCAGAAAGATCATTGGGTTCAGGTTGAGTCTCAACCCCCACATTCGTTATCCTTTTCCACTTGATCTGGAATAGATCCTGATGTAGAGGCGCCCTCAATGGTCAGATTCTGAGGAATCCCAGTCTTCAACGGGAAGACATCCTCAAAGAAGGTAGCATTACGGAGTTCAACAATGGTGTTGACTTCTATGCCCGGTATCTCGGACCGAATTACCAAGAACCTATATGCATAGCTATTTTCCAAGTAATCTAAGAAGACCGCATCAACAGTTTTAGGACCAAGTTTCTTTCTCTTGTGTTCTGGGACTAAAACCTTAGTGAGACAGCCCCACACTTTGAGATATTTTAAATTCGATTTCCTATTTCTCCAAAGTTCAAAGGGACACTTTTCCATATTTCTTGGAGGAACCCTATTCAGAATATGGCAAGCCGTATTTAAGGCTTCTCCCCACATATAGGTTGGAAGTCCAGAACTCTGTAGGAGAGCATTGATCATGTAAATTAAGGTTCTATGTTTCCGTTCTGCTATCCCATTTGATTGCAATGAATATGGGGTCGTAACTTCATGAACTATGCAAAATGATTTGCATTGTTCATCAAATAAGTTAGAGGTATATTCACCTCCTCTATCTGACCTAAGGCGTTTAAGCACTTTTCCTGTTTGTGTCTCAGCCTCATTCTTAAATATAAGAAATTTCTCTAAGGCTTCATCCTTGGTTTTCATTAGATATACATAGTAGTATCTATTGCCATCATCTATAAAGGTGATAAAGTATTTCTTATTGTCTCGGGTCAACACACCATTAAACTCACATATATCCGTGTGCACTAGATCTAAGATCTCACTATCTCTAGAGACAGACTGAAAAGACTTCCTAGGTGTCTTTGCTTGCACACAAATTTCACATTTTTGAGTTTTGTCAATAGTGTGTTTAGGGATCAACTCTAAATTCATCATTCTTTTAATTGAATTTAAGTTTACATGTCCCAATCTACCATGCCACAGATCGCAAGATTCTAAATTATTCACAACAGAGACATACCCCTCGCTAGCCCCGAGTCCCATAGTGATCATATTCACTTGTGGACTCCCGTCTGCAGCCTTAGGTTGAGCCTTCAAGGACGGACAATCCTTCTTCCAGTGGCCAACCTGATTACAGTGCCAGCAAGGTTTATTCTTTGCCTTTTTCTGGATCTTGCCCTTTGGTTTCATTTTGTTGTTATTAGGATCCTTTACCTTCTTATCCTTGCCCTTCGAGATCATGAAATTGACCTTAGCCTGAATATCGACATGAAGCACAAGTTTTTGTTTCCTGTGTTCCTCCTCTATGGCAATTGCCACCATCAAGTCATACATAGAGATTTTCCCCTTCCTGTGTTTTAGGGTCATGTCGAAGTCTTCCCATGACTTGGGGAATTTTTCTATGATGCACATAACCTGAAACTTCTCTAGAAGTTTCATTTCAGCATCTTCTAAACCATGGAGCAGGAGTAAAAACTCGTGTGCCTGTTCAGAAACAGATTTTCTTTCGGCCATGGAAAACTTCAAAAATTTGGCCAAGGAGTATTTCTCAATACCGAGATCTTCGGTATTATACTTCCGATACAAATCTTCACATAGCCCCTTCGCAGTCTGCGTGGACGAACAATATACGTCAAACAACGTGTTGGACAGAGCCAACAAGATACAACCATGACATATACGGTCGTGTTCCTTCCACGCAGATTGCGACTTCTGGCTATCGGGTGAGGGGTTTTCCATCTCCACCGTAGGACAGTCGGTTTCAAGCATCGAGATTAACCTTATGGTGGTTAACCAGATCTTCATGTGTTGTTGCCAACGCTTAAAGTTCTGTCCACCGAATTTTTCAGGCATACCCGTCATATCTACCCTCGATTTAAACATTGTTTCTGACATTCTAAAATCGGTTCGGGATATCTTCTCTAAGATTGTTGTTAATAAGATTGCCAATGCGTATTTTAAACAGTAAATCAACTGATCCAAATGAATTAACAGAGAAACAATACCGAATAAGATTATATTAAGCGTATGTTTGCCAATCATTATCCGATTATAATATGCAAACAGGAACCGATTAAATGAACGGAAATATAAATAAGGGCATGATCCAGAAAGGGTAAAGCAATAAAAATATTGCGACAACCAAAATGAAATCAAGATTAGTTTAGAAGTCACCGAAGCGTCCATGAAATGGATTGTCCTTAGAGAAGATATCGCCCCCACAATACCAGTGCGTAGGGTACTATCGATCCGCTCCCAGGATACGACGGCTCATGATCTTCGTCAACGCACACACCAACGGGATCGTCCTCGATTGTACCTCAGAGAACTGCAACCGAGAGGAGAAGAGGGAGACCTTCGTCCATGAGAGGAAGAACTATAGAGAGAGAGAGAGACGACGTGAGAGGTTTTTCTTACGAATGAAGAAAGACGGCATCGGGTGAGGGATATAAAAAGAGGGGATCGCGTGCCCTAGCGCGCGGTGACCTTTGGTTTCCGAAAATGTCCCTCAACGGGCGTGTCCATTCGAATTCCAGACCCGCGGCTAAATCGAGCCGTTTGGATCAAGTCCGATTCTCAATGTAATCGAAATCAAATTAATCTGCCTGATTAATTTATTCGATCAGCCAATGAAACCCGCAGCAAAAGTATCGAGATCCGAGATCCGAATTGACTCTCCCGAGCTCGAGCCCGAGCCCGAGCCCGAGCCGGTGCCGGTGCCGGAGCCGGAGACGGAGCAGAGCGTGCGCGCATGTGTGGTCCTCCATTCCTCCTCTCTACTATTGCTACAAGAGCTTGGGTTGTGAACTCATATATAAGTCCTCCAGAAATTTAGATCTCTAAGGTATGGTACTAAACTTCAACCCAAACTAATTAATGTTTCAAATTTAGGAATTCCAAACTTTCCCTCCAAACCATTTGGTTTCCCAATTTAAACCAAATTAATTTCAATTGTAATTACATAGGCTTTCCAATTAAAACCTAAATGCAATTTTTAATACTACAGGTTGTGCTTAGACGACGAAGGGGTGGTGATGCTCCCAATGTTTCATGTTGATGGTGCTATCTCCGGATGTTGGTGAGGTATGTGTGTTCTAAGCAGAATCGTATCCAGACGATTCCCTACCTACAGGCGTATCGTTTCTCCGATGAAGCCCTTTGTATTCAGGTATTTGATGTGGAATCAAATCTCGTGATGGTGAGGATCGGCTTAATTCTCTGTGTTGATCGCGTATCTTCATTGATGCTTGGCTCCATGTGTTTCCAACCTGCAGGAGAAGGATCCAACACAACTTCCAGGGCAAGCACCTGCAAGCAAATTGGACTCAGGGCACGAGGCCTCAGTCCAAAATACAAACAAAAGAGGTGAGCGGTCGTTTCGACGAAGTGAACCAAATCTCTGACCACTGTGTGTGGACAGAGTTAGAAGTTATGAGGCATAGAATGTGAAATAAAGAGGAATAAAATATGGAGGTGATGATCATAAATTGGTTTGTGAGGTCAAATAGGAGAAAATAAAGGATAACATAGGGAATTAGAAGAGAAACCAGAGAGGGAAAGAGGAAAAGGAACAAGTGGAGGAATCTAACATGGAACCGGATCGAGGATGGACAAAGGTGCGGATGTTGCCTCCTGGGGATCGGAGCAGATATGATGGTCACCACCTCTACGCATAGCAATGTAGAGGCTGAGGACATGGTGGAGCTGGGCTCCACATTGACGACGTGATCTCGCCGGACTCCAACTCCCCGCTTGAGGAGATCGAGCTCTATCACAACCCTCTACCAGAGCTCATGGAAGTGGAAGACCAAATGTCATATTTGAGCTCGGAGGGGGTGAAGATAGAGAAGTCTTGGGAGCACGATGAGGTGAATGGCCTAACAGCCATGCCGTTAGGTAGTTGAAGGAGGAAGGATGGGAGGAGAGGAGGTGGTGGGGGAAGCAGAGAAGAAGGTCGGATGGGAGTTAGACCAAGCATGAACAAGGAAGAGAGAGAAAAAAATAAATTCATAATTAATAATTAATGATAAAATAAATAATTGAAATAATAATAATAATTAATTAGTTTAATGGTTACAGATTATAGCTAAATTAGTTATGACTTCAATTAAATAAACAATATTAATTAATTAATTATATATAGGTATATCATACTAATATAAATAAATAAATATTTTAAATAATTTTAGTTTTTAATAAAATGTATATTTATTTTTGTGTTGATAATATAACCTTAATAAAATATTAATAAAGTATACAAACACAAGGAATAACAAAAATTAAATAGAATAAAATTAAGATTCAGTATACAATTATGCCAATAAGGTCCAAAAACCTATTTCTTGCATATTAACTTCGATTTTAGTGAAATAACTTATATTTTATAGATAAATTTATAAAACGAACTTTAAAATGGGTATACCCAATCCGGAGTTGGGCGAGATATGAGGTTTGGAAGTTCGGCTTTACGGCTTTTTAGTTTTGGATTTTATCGATATTTCTTAACAATTAATTTTAAGTTATATTTTTATAATTTCGTATTGATTTTTATAAAAAAGTTAAAAATGTGAGTTAAATGGAATTATGAATAATTAAATAAAAAATCAAGAATATTTATTTACATATATTATATATGTATATTTACAAAGGGGTCTAAACACCAAAACTCACACCTTTTATTCTAAGATTTTTTTGATAATTTTAGTAATTATTATAGCTATAAAATAAATTTTAAAAGTGAGTTTGGTCGATTTGAAGTTTTATATAAATAGTTATGAACAACGAAAGACAGGTTTTACGGTTTTTTGGTTCAATGTAACTATTTATTTTTACACTAAATACCTTTTCAGATATTTTTATAATATAATATATATATTATTATTATAAATAACTTTGATGAAGAAAATAATTTGATTTGGAATTTTCTGAATGATAAATATAACATGTGAACATAATATACAAGGTGAAAATATGTAACTATACATTAATGATATTTATTTTCTGATAATTTCATAGATTATGATCATTGCTTTCCCCTACTTATTTATTTTGTCGACCACATCAATATTGACCTGCTCTCGGGGTTAGGATCAGTATGTACATATTTACATATCTACATCCTTTTTTCTTTTAATTTCCTTCTTCTCTTTATTATTTTATTTTGGGTAAAATAAGTGTTAAATATATAATATTAAAATGAGGTTAGAATATTAATTTGATGAAATTAATTAATATTTACATGTATTTTACCAAGGATTTTAGCCAAAATGAAAGAATAAAGATGATGAATCTTGGATTCATTAGTAGCCCTTTCCACTATTATAGAGAACTTGGCTCTTATACTATCTAAATTATCACGACCCGTCCCACTAGTCGAGATTGGCGCAACAAAAATATATTTTTTCTTCCAGCTCATAACATGCATGAAACATAAGTTCCATTTATCAAACACTCCTTGAAATCATCATCAAAATGTATTCTTCATCCATAACAAATAAGTCTAAAATTGTCATCCATAACAAAAAATCTTAATTAAATATATAATAAATGTTATGTTTACAAACTACAGTTTGCAGGTTATCTTCCCATTACATGATTATGTTTCTTCTAAGTTATAGAACTCTATCTGGAAATACAAAAAAGATACCAAAAGATGTAAAATATGGTATAAGATGGTATAACCTCCTCCAGCTACATTGCAGTGTCTATGGGCCTTTTAAGATTCTTTCTCAAATATGTCTGCAAATAATAACAAAGGGTTGAATCTAACCTCGATACGAGCTTAGACTTAGTAAACATATCTCAAGCATTTTAACAGGAAAAACAAGGGTTATTTCTGAAGTAACTTTGCATAAAATATAGAAACATTTAATAAAAATGTTTTAATAATAAAACTTGATTTTTTTCAAAATATTGTTGTAAAAAATTCAACTTTCAACAGGGAATAACTGCACATGGTCTAATTCTAGTTGTAAATGTATTGCAATTCTATAATTATAACCATAACTGTTTTATTAAAACCATTGTAGCCAATTATACTAAGTACATTAATGTTGAAACAAATCGAGTCATATATGTAGACATCCCAAATGCCAAAGAACACCCTACATATGGACCAAAATCTTTATGTATAAAGAATGCTGACCCAAATTACTCGTAATCATATACAATTATCGCCATATCTAATGGCTTCATCATATCTAATGATGTATTTCAGGGTCATATCTAACCATATCTAATGGTTAGTTCATGACTTGTTTGAGAACAACTGTGGTATTCAACATTCATATAATATTTCTTTCTAAAACATAACTATAAGTTAAACACTATATGATAACATGATCATATCACCACATAAAAATTTTATTGCAAGCATGCGAACTTTTATTGCATGATTATAAAGTAATCGAATATTTAAAGCCCCCAAGTTGAATAATAACCTTCATTGTATTTAAAGGTGAAAACTATTTTTTTCAATACATAAAACTTGAAGCATCATAATACTTTGATACAAGTTTTGAACACTAAGGTTCATGCACCATAGATGAAACTTATATAATTTCCAAACTACTTGAAAAATATAGGACGGTGTAATCAAAGGATAACTAAAAGGTATAACATTATAATCAACGGTCAAATTATAGGTGAATACTGAAAAGAGAGCTTGAGCGACCACCCACCTCCAATTTGATGTTTATGCCTCTTAACGATTTTATCTCGATCCCCCAACTAAAATGATTCGCCTTTAAAAAATTAATGTATGGAATATGCTAACCCATGTACATGCACACAAAACAAAGATATGATATATTCTCTCCTCAAAACGTAACGTTTCTTAACAATGTTTCAACAAAGTTTCTTCTTATAAAAAGTGATATTTCTTATGAGAATTTAGCAAAATTTCCCCTTGTAGAAAGCGATATTTCTTAAAAATATTTGCAAAGAGCTTCCCCTTAAAAAATTAAGAAAATTTCAATATAGTTTCCCTACGAGGCCATGTTTCTTAATGAAATTTTGACATAGATTCCCTTATATGCTAAGAAAATGTGAAGAGATGGCTTAGATCTACTAACTTTTCTCCTGGAATCCGATATACCTCACTCGCACTACGATCCTTCCTCTACCTGCAGGTAGAGCTTCGTTGCATTCTTTCCTATCATTATCACCTTATATCAACCTCTATACCAAAAATTTTGTGGCTTGGTTATGAAATGGACAGGTTAAGAACGAGGATTTAGGGATATTTATATGCATACAAATGATGAAAACTATGGATTAGAACCCATGATTTTGTCAATACCATGGTTTTTCCCAATATCATGGTTTCCATGCCCATGGTTTTGGCTCGTTTAAACCATGGTTTTCTTAATGATACTTAAGTAGCACCAACTATTATTAATAAGCACTACTCTAGATTAATAACATTTAACTATATTTAATGTACATTAATTCATGGTTAAGTTTTCCAATCATCAATAATATCCTTACTTATAGTTAACTCTTCCTAATGATAATGATTAAAGGTTGATTTTGAGCTTAACAAACATCAACTATCCTAAGTTAAAAATTCATAGAAATTCGTAACAACTTCCGATTGATACAAATCAAGATCGGTTGAAATTTTGTCGTCGAGACAGATCTCATAACAATCAGTGGGATCTAGAAAACTTGAATGTAGCACTTCTATAGTTATAACACCGTAATGAGGTTTAAAAAGTAACATTTCTATTCATAAATTGAATATTCTTGATTTTAGTACCTCTTGTGTATGAAAATGTCACACTACTCCCTACTCAAAATAAATTTCATCCTCCAAATTTATGTAACTTAATCAGCTTGAGAATAAGTGTGGCCATTAAGATCATATTTCATCTTCTCTTTCCTAAGTGGATTCTTCTATAACATGGCTTTTCCATAGGACTTTCACCAAATTTATCCTCTTCCTTCATAGTTCTTGAACTTTAGAATCTAAAATTTGTACTTGACTTCTTCATAGGAAAGGTCCTCCTTCAATTGTACTTCTTACATTTCAGATAATATTAGATGGATCTATGATGCATCTTTGATGGGTAGAAACATGAAAGACATCATGTACTCTTACTAATTCAGGTGGCAGTTGAAGGCACTCTGCCACATTGTCGATTCTTTCTATGATCATATATGGACCAATACATCTTGGACCCAGCTTCCCATGTTTACTGGATCTAATTAAACCCTTTCATGTATATACTCACAAGAATACATGCTTCCTTGCTTGAAACTCAATGTCACTCTTTCTTCCATCTACATATTTTTTGTCTATCTTATGCGATCTTCAAATGCCTCCTTGTTTCTTTAAATATTCTATTGAATCTTGCATCGATTCTGGTGCAACCAACTTATGTTCACCTACTTCATTCCTGTAGATGGGAGTTCTAAATGCTCGATCATATAAATCTTCGTATGGGACCATTCCAATACTAGCTTGATAACTATTATCGTATGAGAATTCCATGAGTGATAGATGCTCATCCCAACTGTCATTAAGTTTGATACACATGCCCTCATCATGTACTCTAGAGATTAAATAGTACATTCAGAATGACTACCTGTTTGTGGGTGAAAGGCCATGCTAAATAATAATTTGCCCCATAGCTTTATGTTAACTAGGTCAAATTATAGAGGTAAAGCGAGGATCTCTATCATATACAATAGATACTAGTACTCAATACAATCTTACTATTTTATCGACACAAATTTTGCTCAAGCAATCCAATGTATATATTATGTGGATTGTTATGCAGTGAGAGGATTTGGTCAATCTATCAACAGTGACCTGAATGACATCATAACCTCAATGGGCCCTAGGAAATCCAGTAACAAAATCCATAGTGATTGGTTTCCACTTCCACATAGATACATGTTATGCAATCTCTCTTCTCATTCCCGGCAACAAAAATAACATGTTTTCAATGTTCTTTGCATCTTCATGCTTCCTGGATGCATTGCGTACATGGAGTTGTGTGCATCCTCAGAAATTTTTGGTCTAAGTTCTACGTACTTTTCAGACATGTGAGCGTTGGGTGAACCATTTCTACAATAAATGGTATTGTAATCTTTTGATATATCGATAAAAGTTGTTGATTTATTTCACTTGTTTTATGAGATTAAATGAATGAATGTACTTATAAGGGCCATTATTACAATTAGGATTATGTATCATGGACTTCTTAATAATCATACAGTTGTCAATTTAACAGTTGAATCATAAATACATGTGCTAAGAGTTAGCTTGAGGAATCATCAAGCACTGTCAAATGTTTGTTAAGAAAGTATCTCTCGTATGAGAAGGAGATGACAATCTTTATCTAAAGGATAATATCTGACCGACCTCTTGATGCAGATCCTCTACATAGGAATAGAGATTAGAAGGTGTCATATAAGTTAGGTCAAAGAGTTGACTTAATGAGATCGAGTTAACCAAGACCTATGTTGTATGTTGTCACGACATAGGCACGCTTCCTTTGGCCGGATATAGATGTATTATTATATGTCTAAGGACCTAATCAAGGTCTATATACCGATGAGCTGGTGTGCATAAAATGACATATGAGTAATACAATCTTTCAAAAGGATCATACATGTTCACTACTGAATCGAAAGACATGAGCTCACTCATGAGATATTGGACCAACCAAGTTTCCTGCACGGTTGTATTGATTTGTAAGCATAACAGATATGTATGATACATGCTTTTAGAAAGAAGGTGATCTATACCAACTTCCGATGATCGAATGGAAAACTTAACGATAAAATCTCGAAGAAGACAATACAAATATGAACTAAAACTTTGGGTTTATTCTAGATTTTCCAGTATGCAGAATGTATGGGTATTAGGAATATTCGAGGGTGATGTGATTGTAAACGATTGTATAATCACGATACTTACATTCTGAGGAAGTGATGAAACATGTTTGGATTTTAGTAACTCCTCTCATGAGATTAGTAATATGATATTGGTCCAAACATTAGACATTGATCTGAATGTGATTCAGATGTAATGAGAAGATTAGATTTATATTTTGATATGATCAAACATCTTTGAGAGGTCCCCTATATCTGGATATGAGATAAGATCTCAATATCCAAGTCACTATACATGGAATGTACAATCGCCATGTCCTTGTATCCGAGTATCCGCAGAGAAGGCACATTGTTCTTGAAAGAGTTCGAGAGTAATTCTATTGCTGACAATATATCTTGTCATTGGGAATTTGACAATTAAATTTGATTTAGTTATCATAAAAAATGTGAAGGTGTTTCATATTATTTTGGCACACGAGGAGGATCATCTAAAATAATTAAATGAGATTTAACTATCAAATATATGATTGATGTGGATATTATTATCTATAATAATCATAAGTATTATAAACATGAATTATAATAACATAGATATATTCTATTGTAAATAGGATTTACAAATTAAATGTTTGTGTTAATTGGATTCGTATTATAAAGTTAACTGTAAATGTGACTTACACTTTATATTAAGTGGATGAATATGATTCATAATTATCAAAGTCATGATTGAAATTGTCACACAATAATTTGGGAGTATCTTGGTGAAAACTTAAGCGATAAAATAATTGATGAGATGTGAGATCTCATCAATATTGGAATGAGGTGGTGTCTATTCCATATCAAGAGTGAACAACACATGGATACTCTCTCCATGGTGGTCATCCACCCTAGATACGGAAGCAGACTCCATACTGTTTCATATTATTCCATATGAATTGATTTAATTGAGTTTAAATTTGTTGAATATTCTTCAACATATTTATTTTCTCAAATTAATTAATCATTGTTGCAAATTTTATGCGATAAAATCATGACCATTGATTTCAATCAGGAAAGCCTAGACCGACCTTTTCTATAGTTCCGGGGAAAGGTGAAGGAGGAAAGAAATGGCATCCGGGGTAGGGCGCTGACTGGACCTAGGGAATAATACAAATGTCAATGATAACAAAAAGGACATGAAAAACCTGAATAACATAAATCTACTAAAACAGATTTGCATTGATATGATAGGGCAAGGCTATTCTAACGCGGCTTCCCTTCGTTCTTTGATTAGCTGTGGACAATATCGATTTTCCTATGTGGAAGCTGCAGTACCGACCCCCTATTCATGTTCAGCGACGAATGCATCTCCACTATCAAATCTATTACAAAAGAAAGGCTAGCCCTAGCTCTTTCTCTTTCACAAGTTGAAAGCAACAAATCTCTCTCCCTCTCTCCCTCTTATTCCCCAACACATCGAAGATGTTCTCTCTCTCTCTCTCAATCCTTGTGGTCATCCACTTGGTTGTCCTTGATAGCATCATCATCATCATCATGTTGCCATTGTGTTGTCAAATCGATTGATCATGGATATCACCTTCTTCGGTGATACGTGCTCGTAAATAAGGATACAGATTCCGTGAGATGAAATAAGGAGGTTCCTCACTTAGATTGTCAACTTGGATTGTGAGAAGCACACTTCTCATACACGTGCTAGCAAGTGCATCCTTCGTTGGATCAAACTTGAGACAGGAGGACTCTTTGTTTAGAGACATACAATCGCAAACTCACTTCAAGAGGTAATCCTTTCAATCATCTGTGATCTTAATGAAACGATATGAGAAAGGTTCTCATGTCATGTGATTTCACATTTGTTAAAAAAATAAATTTCTACGGCTCCTTGCAACCAGTATGACTAGTTCTTCTTCTTCACGTGTGATAAGATCTCCACGCTTCCATGACGTGTTATACTTAAACCCAAGCCTTCACAATCTTTGTTTGAAAAACAATACACCATACTCATTTATCGTAAAATCTAATGACTCATCCTCTCATATTTCCTCTAATGTTCTTCTAATTTTCGGATTCTATGTTTAGGTATCCTGTATTCTATCTGAAGGAAGTAATCGAAGATTCAAAAACTTCGCATAACAAAAAATGTGGAAAAATAACAAACTATTTACTAGAAAAAATGTATGTTCATTGTATGATCAAGAATTTTCAGCACAACGATTTGTGCATTTCAAAATCATTAATTCTAAGAAAATAATTTCCATAAAGATTTCTAATATTGATAACGAATACACATAACATACCATGGTTCCCTCTTCCAGCATTAGTTTGTGGTAAAAGAAACCTCCCTAATCAAGTCTGATCCGCAGTGTCTCTATGATAAATCCTAGAATTATTATCACAATATAGACTTATCCTCCTCCCAGCTCAAGTATTTCATTAACAATAGTTGTTATAATCTAACTTAACAACTAACCATGTGTAATTAATCAATACTATTGGTATATATAGTTAAATATTATACCCTTTATTTTATGCATTTATTTATTATTAAAATAAAATAAATTTTAGTTTAATAAATATTTTATTTAACATTAAACATAAATTTAAAACGCAAAAGAATAACAACAGAAAATAAAATAATTATTTTTAATATATGAAAAATACTTACAAAAATATCACTATGTACGTACGATGCAATCTCACTTTGAGTCCTACATGAATGTTGTAGATCTTGAAAAGGTCTACAATTTCATGTTGGATGTTTTTCCTAATTCAACTTCTATTGGTTATTATTTATTTTGCATTATTCTTGGGTGTTGCTGGAAATTTTTGATTGGGCCACATGGTCCAATCTGAAAATTACAAGTACCCGGCCCTTCATAACCCAACGCCTATTTTTTCCAACAGTCTCATCAATACGATCAGATAACACGCACTCAATCGCGCCCCTTTTTTTCTGTAGACGCTATGGTTGCATTCAATCAGCTCATCTTGGATGCCCACTCGCGCCCAAACGTTGTCCGTTTGATCTTAATTAGACGGAGGTGAATCATCTTCAACCTCCCTCCCCTCATTCTCCAAAGGACACATGTCCTACAACCTCACTAATTTCTCCATTTATCCCTAAATACCTCAATCTTCATCCACCTCTAATTCCACCGCCAACTTCTTCTCCCAAATTCCATCTTACACGCCAACCTCATAACTCCCCAAAAACCTGACTACTCTACAAACCGGCGGCATTTGAAACCACCACATGGGCATAACCACTCCGGCCATCTTCTTCAAATACACCCCAACCGACCGCCATTGCCGGTTGTCCACTCTTACAAGTTTAAGGCCCATTGTCTCTCCTTCGCTCCATGACTGGGGGAGGAGATGCCATGTTACAACCATCACCAAGGTCATGTGAGATTCCTCCTTTAGTTGAGGAGGTCATGTAAAGACATGAGGGTCGAATTGGCCCTCAAGCCCAGGCTATCCACTCCATTCACGAGCTTCTTCATATCTCTAAGTAAAGTAGGTTTTGTTTCGTTAGGTTTTCTTTGATGTTTCTAGCCTTGAACATACTTCGTGATCCCAATCAATGTACTTCCCAACATCCACCATGGATCCTAGTTTCACATGGGCAGTTTCAGACCCTCCAACGCCCAATCCACCCCAATCCTTCTTCTGTGATTCATCATAGAAGAACCAATCGATGCCACCATGTTCTTTGCTTTGAGGCATTTCATCTCACTCAAAATCCCCTCCCCCCACACTCATTTTTTACTCTCTAACATTTACCGGATCAACACCATTCAATGGTCGGAGTTTCAAACATCCTTTGTTTTATAGGAGATTCTCTGTCGTGGCTTCACCGTCCTGATCATCTGATCTTTGTGGGATCTTCTTCGATGGACGAGGAGGTTCACTAGCTTATCCTTGAGGTGTGCAGATCTCATGTATGGTGTGAATATGAAGGAGGTGGAGCAGTTGCGTTACCGGAGATCAGAACTATCACCGACGCACAAGGCGGAGGACTGGAAACGCACGGTTGCCACTTGATCAAGTTCATACAATGATCAATGTCTTATGGGACCAAGGCAGTTCCGAAGCATCTGAGCCGTCCACATGGTCCAGACCTACTGCTCCTGACTGAACCAGCGTCCAAGCCTAGCCACGCATGCCTGGCGTGTGTGGGCTTGTATTTTTATAGCCGAGGACCTCGGATTCTCCAGCTTCAAATCCAAGTCCAAAGGATGTGCGCCTCATGTGTCCTTTGGAGATTTTGCAGAAATGACCCAGTGACTCCTTTGATTTGCATAAATGCCCCCATGCATGGGGTAAATATTGAAAGATGAGTATCAGCTTTCATTATTTGCAATTCAGTCTCTCCCATGACCTATATGTAATGCTTTGTGTTTATTTTAATGATGTTTTATGACAAATATGCCCATGCCTCTGAGTTGAATAAATTGAGAAATATAATTCTAATTAATGTGATTTCAATTTCGTTGTGATGCTTATTTTTTTCTTTGATATGGCTTGATCAATTTTTTGATTTGATGTTTGAATAAATATTAATAAATCAGAAATGTTTTTATTCTATTGTCCATGTTGTTCAATGCCATTGATCTGATCTAGATCCCTCTGATGCATCTATGATGCATCTATTGGACTTTGATGTCATTGTTGAGTTTGTACATAATTAAGGGCAATTGTATTTTGTAGCATTCTCTTGATTATTCGACCTGCATAAATTCAAAATAAAGCGCATTGTGTTTCATACGTCTCATGTATTGTGTTGCAATGTTCTTATTGACCTCGATAATGTATGAATCACCTAGCATTTATATTAGTATCTAGTTAATTGTATTAATAGGCTAATAGCCCATGTGCTTGTGTTCTATCCTGGACTTATCCAAGATAAATGTTAGTCAAGTCACTCTTCACAGATATTCTACTCGATTCTGAGTAGTTGTTAATTGCTCGTACTACAATATATCATCACTGACATAGCAAATTAGCAGTTAATCACTCTCTCATGGGTGCAGAGATGAATCATGTTACTTCCCATGAACTTGGACATTGTCTTCATGAACATGGCTTCGGAGAAAGAGAGAGGGCATGACGTGAATAAAGTGTTTCCAACTCTCTAAACGTCTTTCTAAATGATCAAGGCAACTTGGAATTATAAGGAGGGACAAGCATATCACGAAAGAGAGACATTGCCTTCTCTTTTATAGTCACGGGGGACGTCTACAAGGAGTCTTTTCCTCATAGTATATGTCCTCCAAGGTCTTCCTTGGATTAGTCCTTATTCAACAATAAATGGGACTAGAAATAACTAGAAATATCTCCTTTTAATCACCAATAATTGTTTAATTTAGCAACAAAATTGAGATTGTAATCCAACTAAGACTCTCGTGGAGGGTATCATGTGTCATCATGATACACGCCCCACTTTCCGAATATAGATTAGAATTGTTGCTTTATTTGTTATGATAATCCAATTATCATAATTGGTGATTTTGCGAGAATAATCCTCATCGCTTATGAACTATATCAATAAATCCAAGTAAAAATATAAATCCACTTTACATTAATTATTCTAATGTTTATCAGATTTAAACACGTGCCTTAAAATAATTATGTGAATCAATTCTCATAAATTTTGATCATGTGAATCATATTCGTATAAACATTAATTTTTATGAATCATCATTCACCTTAATTAATGAATTGTAATTATGAATCATATTAAAAAAATGTCCTTATGTATAAAATGTAATAATAACGGTTATTATTACAATATTAGCATAAATGAGTATGAGTCCTAATCCAATTATAACTAATGAGATACATATGCATATACTTATAGATAATGTCAGGGAGATCATACTATTCATGTATAGTGACCTGAAATCTGGATACCAATCTCATTTCAGGATTTATAACGTCTTAGCTTGAAATCGATACATTGTTATTAATTGAGCTCTCAAAGATACTCTCTCAACGAATAAAGGTACTCTTTGACATTATCTATTAAGTGAGCTCAACGAAATGCAAGCTACTCTTTGAGAGCTCGAGAGAGTATCGATGAGGTGAACCCATATTCTTCGACCATTTATAATCATAGTCCAAAGCATTTGCAGATGAGAAATAAGCTTAAGTAGCTTGTATATTCCCATTTCCATGACCATTTCTTCTTGCAACATTTGGACATTGAAATTTGATTTGGAATTGAAAATTAGATTCAAATGAATTATGATTAAATCCAATTAAATATCAGATCATATAGCTAAATGGAGCCACTAAAATCCATCATGTTTCATCAATCCATCGTAATGGAAGTGTCATGGTAGATGATCTATTATGATATATTTAACCTGAGTATTCCCGATACCCATTCATCATTCACACTAGAAGACTTAGATAAATATGAAGTTCAAGCCTGGTTTGACTGTTTTCTTCAAAATAAATCAATGGATTTCTCATTTGATATTTGGGCAACGATATTGATCATATAATTTCCAAAAGTATAGATTAATATCTCGAATTCTTTTATTATTTCACAAATAAGATAACCATGCATGAAATTCTTATGATCCAAATCATCTCATGGGTGAGCTTTATCTCTTGGTTCATAAAATAAATGCATACCAATGAAAGTTTAGCTCACTTAGAGTGTGAAATGTTCCTTTGTTTCATTAAAAAAACCAACCAATTGGTCTTTCAAATGTGCACACTCATGCATATAGATGCATACATGTCTCAGGTTAAAGGATGTGTGCTTGATCGTGGTAGTTACAATTCAGATCTTAATTTATTTCGACCTCATCAAGTTAATTCTTTGACTTGATTATTTAAACACTCCGAATCTCTATTCATATGCGGAGGGCATGCATCAAGAAGTCGGTTAGAAATCATTCTTTGGAGAAATAGTGCCATCTCTTTCTCGGACTGGAGATCTTTATTGAATATCACATGTTTGAAGTTAGTTGTGTCCTCCCAGTTGCATTGTATTGAATATGGCCATGGAACATAACCCTGGTTGTGCAAAGGGACCTTAATGGTAAAGTGAAATCTTATTCATTCCTTCATTTCACTTCATATGGATGTGATAAAACAACAACTTTTATTGCATTAATGGGTCACCAAGATTTTACAAGTCCAATGCTATCATATAATATAAGTATGACTTGTAGATTGGCTAGCAAAACTCCAGACACATCTATGACCATACTCGCATGCATTCCCCTTAATTGTGCCATAAAGGGAGTCTTCCAACTTTTATGCATCACAATCCACCACCCAATTTCTGACTAAAGAGAACTGCTACTACGTTAGCTTTTCTGATATGGTACTTGATTGTATAATCTTGATCTTTAATCAATTCCAACCATATTATGTGTCTAAGATTCGGCTCCTTCTAGGATAAAATATATTTCAAACTCTTATGGTCTGTGAGAATTTGGCATGTCTCACCATATAAAACGGTGCCTACAAATTTTCAAGGCAAATACAACAACAACTAATTCCAAAGCATATGTGGGATAATTTAACTCATGTGAGTTAAGCTGTCTAGAGGTATATCCAATGATTTTTTTTCCATTTTGCATCATGACACATCCTAACCCTTGACCCGGTGCATTGCTATACACCACAAATCCACCTTTTCTAGGTTGGAGGTTGAGAACTGGTGCTGAGGCTAGGTGATTCTTAAGCACTTGAAAACTCTTTATGCATTCATCATCCCATGTAAACTTCACCTCTTTTCTAGTCATTCTTATCAATGGTGTTGCAATTCTAGAAAAGTTCTCCACAAATCTCCTCTAAATGTCCTGCTAAGCTTATAAAACTTTGAATATCCATTACACTTATCGATCGCTTCCAATTCATGATTGTTTCTATTTTACTTGGTTCTACAGAAGTATCTTTTCTTGAAATAACATGCCCAATGAATGCAACCATTTTCAGCTAAAACTCACATTTGTCAAACTTTGTAAATAACTTTTTATCCTCCAGAGTTTGCAATACAATCATCAAATGTTCTTTATGCTCTTCTAGTTACTATGAGTACACTGGAATATTATCAATAAATACACTCACGAATTTCTCGAAGAAAGGACAGAACATTCGATCCATCAAATCCATGACGGAAGCATGGACATTTGTTAATCCGAAAGGCATCATCAAAAATTCATAGTGCCCATGTCGACTTTGGAAGGGTGTCTTGGATCTTCAGTTGTATTCTTCAATTGATGAAATCATATTATCAAATATATCTCGAAAAATCCAAAAGCTCATTGCAATTAATCAAACAAATCATCTATTTAATGAAAAAGATAGTTATTGCATGCCGTCACCCGATTCAACCTTCAATAATCAATACAAAGATTCAAATAACATCTTTCTTCTTAATAAAAAGAACGAGGGCATCCCAATGAGATATACTAGATTGAATAAATCTCTTATCTATTAGTTCTTCTAATTGAGTCTTTAGTTGCCTAAGTTCGATTGGAGCCACTCGACATGATGCTAAAACGATCGGAGTGGTATTCAGTACTCAGTCAATAGTAAATTCAATTTCTATGTATGTTGGGAGTCCTGATAATTCATTCAAAAATACTTCAGAAAATTCTTTTAATGTTGGGACGTGCTTTTACCTAACAATTTCTTTCTGCTTTTGTGTTACATGCAATTGCAACACATGATAAACATCCCTTTTTTTAGTAATATTTTTGTTACTATGTTGGAAATGACATGAGTCAGGTACATTCTTCTTTCCTCGTAGAGAACAAACTCAGTCTCACCATGTCTTTAAAAGATGACATCTTTCTTATAGCGATCCAATAGGGTATGGTAAGTAGTTAAATGATCCATTCGTATAATTGCATCAAATTCTTTGATGTCCATATGTATTAGATTCACGATCATACGACCTTCTCCTATCCCTACTAAGCAATCTTCAAAGATATTGCAGACAATTTCAAGCCCCCTTTTTGTAAGGAGATGGACAAGGCTTATTCAAGTGTACCATTTCTATTCCAGCATACAAAAAAATCTTATAGAAATAAAAGAATAGATGGCGCCATAATCATTAAGTGTATTGTGTTTCTACCGAAGATAATGGTGGTATCTAACACTATATCATATGCATAGATGACTTCTTGAAGTATGGTAGACAAGGCTTTACCTGCATTTTTCTCTTTCTTATTTCATCCTCCTTGAGTATTATTTCTTTTCTCTCCTTCCCTCATTTGTGGTTTATGAGCTACAATGTTACCCTGAAAAGTTTTCCAAGTTGGTCCTCTTGTATCATAGGGATTTCAATTTAGATCAGGGTAATTTTGATGCATATGGCCCCATCCAGCCACAATGATAACAACACGAAGTTCCTCTACGACATTCCCATTAGTAATATTTACCGCACGTGTTACATTGTGAAAAAGAAGGCCATGTGCTTCCAGAAGTCCTCGCAACAAATTCTCTAGTTTTGTTCTCTCTATGTCTCAAAGCAGATAAATTATATTGCTTTGGATTTCCAAAGCTCATCCTAACTTTATATACTGACCTCTCCATTGTTTATCCCCAAATCTTTTCTTTCCTTGTTTATTGCATCCTCTATAAATATTCTTAAAACATAAATTCTCTAATATCATGATAAATTATAGTAAATGTTCAATATCAGCACTTCATTTTTTTCATGTTATATAATAAATTGATGTACAAATCAAGACTCCAATACTTATATAGATCAACCCCAAACATCAAAAAATATCGAGACTCTAAAACCTTTGGTATGATAACGTAGGTTGTCTTGGCCTGTACCGATAGTCGACATGAGAATAGTAAAAATCCAAGCTTTTGTTCTAACCCATAACAAATATGAATAATTTTGTTTATCAAACATTCATTGAAATCATTGTCCAAATATATTCTTCTTCCATAACAAAGAAGTCCATAATAACCCAAACTCTAACAGGTTGTCGGGGCTAGTAATCTCTGATAATGGATTGGGTTTAGGGCTCAATTAGAGCCCTTAACCACATCATAAAATGCTTAAGCACATGTTGTCTAGTAGCAACCCCCACTAACTATAAGCTACTACCACACATATCTGATTACTAGGCAGTGCTATATTTGGGGTACTACAATCACCTCCACTTATATTCGCAATGTCCACATTGTGCAATGGCTGGTGACCTCATTCCCTTTAACAACGACAACTTCACCTCTTGGGTAGCACTTTCCTCGTAAATATATGGTAAGGGAGGTTCTACCTTCTACGCAACCCTTTCCACTATCAGAGGGAATCTACTTTAATACCACATGTAATGTCCCGTACAATAGATCTGGTTTATTATTTGGGAGTACTGGCCCAGACAACATGTTATTGCTTGAGTTAAACTAGAGCTCTTGAGCACAACCCAAAATACTTAAGTCTATGTTGTTTAGTAGAAGCCCCCACTACTTAAACGATACTACTGTATTTTGTGATAACTAGATTTTAAACTATGTTTGTAGTGATATACTATACGCCCGCAAAAAAGACACCTTGATGCGCTAGGTAACGTATCCCTCGACCAACAACCTACCGTGACCGTGACCGTTTAAGCTTATACCGAGGCCCGAAAGGTGCATGCCTCTCCCTTCACGGTACTATTCCAAGTTATCCCCATGCCACTAAAAGCTAAACACTATGGCATGGAACGGGAACCCAACCACTGGTCATAAGAGACAAACTCAGGTCTGAAGTATACGTATTGCGCCCAAACTCACCCTTATAGACCTCACCAAAATCAATTAACTCATTTATATTCAATTCGAGATTCACTGACCCATTTTACTTGTTTATCAGTTTAAATGATATAATCAATACTATATATATTAATGTCTTATAAGGTCTACAACATTTCATGATCAAATTTCATCAATTTTAAGGTCCAAAAGGGTTCACTATCTCAGAATGATCGATCCTCTAACTTTATTGATTGATTAGTTTTGATCAATCATAAAGCCAAACATGATATGTCATTTTATGTTAGGATGATCGATTAGGCATGACCGATCAACACAATATGCACGATCTGTCATACTGAGACATTAGCTGGAACCACTCCGGTGACACATCGAGAACTTGCTCCGATCGATGATATGACTATACAACTGTGTTCCTACGAATAACCACATCACAAAAATATGCATGGATCTCACATGCGGGCCACTTATTAGTCAGACAATCCAAAAAACAATGCGATAAGTTGCACGTCGCACCCAAAATCGTTACAAATTCACTCCGTCGTCCAGAACAACTGTTCCACGAAGTTTAGCGTACTTATACATACACCATGCGACTCCACATGTTTAGACCCTCGAGACGGTGCCTCGGATCTTCAATCGATCGTCGAAAATCTCTCTGGTGGCGGAGCTCTAGTAAGGGGGCGGAGATTCGGTGAAGGAAGTGGTCTAATTGACCATACCACATTTAGGATACACCTCCTTATATAGTCTCGAGCCTAAACGGATCTGGATTCAGATCTGGGTCAGAAAGCCATAGACCGATCTTATCTTGCCCATAACTTTGTCATACAATCTCCGATTTTGATGTTGTTAGACTCGATGAAAGGTCTCGATGAATAGTATAAGATAGATTACATTTGTCTTGTTTGGACCTTGGGTCAACTCCGAAACTTATAAATGAGTGGGGCCCATTACTTAGAGGCACTACTACTCCCATTGTCACGGTTGTCGTTGCCTCCACCGACCCCCGCCTCTCCTCTTTCTCCAATACCTTCCTTCTCATGGTAAATATCCCACATGTTAGAGTTTGTATTTGCAATGGTGGGGTTTGCTATTACAACAGAGAATGGATTTATGGTTTATAATTGAAATGGTAAAACGAGTTTAGATCTTTGGGTGTAGGAAAAGGACTTGATGTATAATGGTTTGATGTAATGTGATGTATATTTATTTTAAATACATATTTCTCTTGTTTGAATATAAATGCTTCTAGCATTTATTCAAACTATGTATTGATTTTATTATGGATGCTATTCTATATGGACATTGAGAATGTTAAGTGTAGTATTGTGCTTATTGATGAATCTGTGATTCATCACTCTAAAAGTTGAAAATAGAGCTTTGTTCCCGAGTAATGAGAGGCATATTTCTACTTATATTGCAGAATTAGCATTCATGCATGCATTGATAACATTTGCATTTTAGCATCATATTTGCATAAAATAAGAAGCCAATTTCAATTGTAAATATTCACCTGTATATTAGATAAAATACCTTATTTGTATATATTTTATACTAACTCCGAATCTAATAAAACCAACTCCATAGTGTATATATTACTAATACTAATTAAAAAAATATCAAAAAAATACTAACTTGTAAAATTACCCAATAAAACCCCAAACCCAGTTGAAGACCTTAGACCTTAAAATGCACATATCTCTCTCATACAGCCTCCGAATTAGATCTACTCATTTTTAAAGTAATATACATTCAAAGACCTTCAAAACAAGACCAATTTCATTAAAATCGGAGCTCGTATGCAAAACTTGGGTTTTGGGCCCCTTTTGTATATTGTACATAATGACCGTTTACCCCTGTATTTTATCATCTTATTTTCTTCATTATTAAAAATCCAAAAAATTAGATTAAGTTGTAAATATTCTTCTCATTTTTTTATTTTTATTTTGATTTTTTCTCTTATTGAAAAATGACAAAAAAATTACAAAAGATAAAATGCGGTATTTATATCTATAAGGTACCACCCAAAAATACATTTTTGTACAGATGTTCTCGTCTGATTTTCGGCCCTTCATGAAAGTTGTAGATCTCGTTGAGACGAGCAATATTCGTGTTGACCACTTTTTGATCTAACCTCTTTTATTATTTTTTTTTGAATTTTCTTTGCATTTAGATTTTTCTGAGAGCGACACGTGGTGGCTCCGGAAGCCGCCACGTGTCAAACCCATGGTTTTTGCTACTAATTAAATAAATGCCACATGGCCGCATCTGAATGCACCAAGTGGCGCCATCTCATCTTCCATCTACCCATTCTTCCCCACTTCTCCCTTGACTTAAGGGAGAAGTTAACTCCTACGTCACTTCACACCCCACCCCATCCACCTTCTCCATCTCTTCTCCAACTGCCTCCTCCTCCTCTTTATATCCTCTCCATCTCCCACATTCATCCCATCCGCCATTTTCACAGTGAGGGAGAGGAGAGCTCCTATCAACCTTAGGTGACAGCTAGGGAGTCTTATAGTTGAGCGACGACCCACTTTCAATCTTCTAGTGAGATCCGGCGAGACTTCAACCTTCGCCGTTGCAAGCTTCACACGAGGCCTGCTCAAGCTCAGCCTCAGCCGCGGCTTTGAGCGACGACCTGAGCTCTGTTCAAGAGCTCCCTCCCAGTCACCTTATCCGTCCACATCACAGGTAATCTTCTTCTCTCTTCTTCTTCTTCTTCTTCTTACACACCCATTCTCTCTCTCTTAATTTCACCTCCATTCATCCATCAAAATGTTGAACAAAACGCACTTCAATGGATAAATCATACGTTGCAATCGCAACGGTGATTTTTATTGATTTTTTGGAAGGATTTTCATGAATCGATTAATGGCTTATTTTTCTCGGCTAAACAAATACATGAGAATCCCCTGTTTGCAACAGGGGATCCTTTTGTGAACTTTGACTCTCTATCTTCCCCTCTCTTCTTCATTTCTTCCTCCATCTTCACTCCACCATCGAGCAACAAGTCCACCAACTCTACGGCCGCCATCACCTCCAAGTTACCAGACTCCACACCACGCTCCATCAACGACGAGGCCGCGCCCCGCGCGTGGACGCCAGCCGCCAGTCACGCGCACGGTCTGAAGAAGCTCCCCACGCCAGCCGTGCGCGCCAAGTGCGCCCTCCACCTCGGCTGCCCGCCGACCATGCTCCAAGGCTGCCGCACCTTCCCTCCTCGACGCCGCAGCCACCTGCGGCCGAGCTCCAACGTCCTCGCCGCCATTCTCCTTCACGCGCGTGCACCCCCGCGCCCAGGTGCACTGCTCCTCGACGCCACCGAGCGCCACCCCGACTTCAACCACACCCGCACCTCCAGAAGCCGCCCATCTACGCCAGCCCAGCTCGAGCCGCCGGCCGCCTCCTCGCGCCCCCGCCACCTTGCGCACGGCCATCGCCCCCTCGCCAAGGTCAAGCTTCCAGTCAAGCTTCCAAGTCCCCTATTCAAGCAAGCAAAGCAAAATAGAGGAGAAGGTAGCGGATAATAAGGACAAAAAGGAATTTGCAAAGGGGACACTTGCACCCCTTTGCAAGTTTTTAAAAAAATTTGAAGTTTTCAGTAGTTACATGTAAGTCCATGTTCTTCATTTGAGCTCATATTTCTTTTTCTGTATTGCATTCATACCCTACATTTGCACGTTTATTTTGTCATCATTCTGTCATCCATTTTTAATTTCAAAAATTGCATTATGTAGCATAACTCTTGTTCTACTATTTTAGCATTTATTTGTATTTTTCTGATTTGCAGAATATTTATGAAATTTAATTTGGTGAAAAATTGCAACATTATGTCTATTGTGATTGATTAATTGATTGAGCAATATCTGCTTATCGAAAAATCTCTGAAAAATCTTCATTGGTAGATATAAGCCTATGCTACAACATATCCGAAAATCACACCATTTTCACGTATAGTTTGTCTTAGAAAAATCATTTAGTGAAAAATTTAATTGATTTTTAATTAACCAACCATGAAGTATTTTAACGGAATTCAAGTTGATTTGGATATCTCTTAATTAGACCTATTTGGATTAATTTTGTTTCTAAGAAATATCACCGTTTGTTGATTAATAAAATTGGTTTAGTCATTTTCACTTAAGTCTGTATTTTTTATTATCCGTGCATCAGAAAAATCTAAAAAAAATATGGTAGCTTAATTTCATCCCATTTCATAATCTGGCCAAGTTTCATAATTTTTGGAATTAATTTAACCATCTTTCTAATTTAACTTGTAATTTGGCCTGATTTTGCATTTGTCTTGCATAAAAAAACTGAGAAAGACCAAAAATATCTCCTCTAAAAATCAAACCTTGAAAATCGCTAAAAATTCACCTAAGGAGACAGCTGCCTCCCTGAGTTCGACCTTGGACTTCCAACCAAGTAAAAAAATTACCGCTCGAAATTAATTTGACTATAATTGAAAGTAGTTTTTGATCTGCCCTCATTATCCGACTGCAACGAATATTCTTAATTAATTTGAACATTAATTTGCTCGAATTAACAAGGATAGTGGGACGCAGGTATCACTTATGCCAAGCATGCGGGTTAATTTTAAAGTCCAACAAAGGCGTTGGATACAAAGGAGGTCGCATGAAAATCAACGAAGATCATGACATTTTCTGCTTTGATTGATAGGATTGTCATGCTCTTTCGAATTGTTGTATCAAAATGGCCGACGATCAACTGCTTCATGGAATGATGCAAGACTTAAAATGTGCTATCCAACAAACGTAGAGTATGTTGAGAATCTAAAAGATATCTTGGAGTACACAAAAAATGACGGTATCCACATATCGATTGATCTTATATCCACAGATCCTAGATGAATAAGAATGAGTCCAATCACATGCAATTGTGTTTATCTCTCTCGCTTTTAATACAGGCCAAACTGCAGTTATTTAAGATAATGATCTAGGGATATATCATATGGAAAATGTGAACGAGGACTAATGAAGCTAGGTTCACTCACATAAAACAGAAAAATGGAGCTAAATGTCGTGACAAATACATTCGTTCATGCATTAGCATGTCATTATTATAATTGTGTGCATGTAGTATGAGTCTATAAGTACTCCTTAACACACAAAAACCATTAAAATATGAAACAATAAAGATAAAAGAAATAAGGAAATGACAAGAGGCAAGAAGGCATGTGAGAGAATCCCAAATCCTACTTTCCAAAGTTGCATTTTGCATTGTTAGAACATGTACCCAAACTCTGATTCTAAATATGCCTACATTCGTGGATTTTTATTCCATGCACACGAACTCCAATTTGAACCTACCCACATTTAACGTTAGCAACTAAAAATATTTTAAGTCATAAAAATACTTTGAAGTTGAGATGGGTCCGTCTGTGGAGAGTCGATATTGGGACAAGTTGAACTATAGAATTAGATATAGGTATTATCATATCCTTATCCGTTTTTTATTACGAATACGGATGCAGATACGGATATTGACGGATATTAAAACTATCTTACCATATCCTTAAAAAACCGATACGGATGTAAAACGGATACTGATCGCACTACACGAGTAATGTTAGAAATACTCTATACAATCGACATAAATATATAAGAATTAGATAGAAAACACATGATATCAATTTAGTAAATGTATTTGTATCATAAAAATTATATAAATATGATAAAAGGAGGTAGAGAATTATGTTATATATGATTAAAAATAAATCTACTACTATATTTATATACGAAAACGGATATACGGACACGAATATTTGCGGATATCAAAACGATATCCATATCTGTATCTATTTTAAAATGGATACGAATACAGATGTCAAAATCTGTATAAAACGGATACGGTGACCGACATGACGTTTGCATCCCTAATTTCAGCCGATATTGAAACAAAGAAAGGCATAACTTATACCGTGAAAGAAAAGAGAGACATAACGGTAACAAAATCCAAATATGAATAAAATATTGTTACTCCATCTCTCCCTCGGTTCCTCTGGCTTTCCCTTTTTCCATCGTGATCCCTAAAACCTCTTCCTTTTCTCACTTTCCACTCCCGGTTGCTCTCTGGCCGCCCATCATCTTATAATACCGGACCTTCTTCTTCTCCCCTTGCACCCCCTCTCTTCCTTCCACCTCCGCTATTAGCGTCGTCAGACAACCCGCCATCGCCGCCAGCTCTCCTCGCCTCTCTGTTACGTGCTTTTCCACTCCTCCCCCACCGCCAACCGACCTGACTAGCGCCCTGCTGCCGCACAGTCACACCGCTGTCCCCTTTTCTGCAGCACCGGTACGCGTACGATCAATTCAATGCTCTCAGTGGGCAACGTGTGATATTTCTCCCGCTCTTGTCTATTGGTGATTGACTACATAACTTGAAGGAGATTGGATACGTTTTTAACTAATTGGCAATCGTTGCTTTGGGCCCTGAATGATACAGAGGATAATGTGCTATACACGTTATACCTGTACTTATGGACCATCACTCTTTCGTTGCTGTTGCTATCTCCAGCGGTGGAGGCATTGGAAGTCCCCTTCTCAAGATCGTTGAGTGTGGAAGACCCATTCATGTTAGATGGACATGCACAAGTGATGCGGAAGCCAGTGGCATCTGCTATGAAGCCCATGGAGAGAGACATTAATGCACATTGTGAGTCCTGACTTTGGTGAAGATGGTGTTGATTGTGGGGGCGGTGGAAATTCGTTATTCTTAGATTGGGCAATAGGGGGATCATAAGAATGTTCACCGTCCATCTGGTTCAGTGTCATCAGGTGGCTATTTCCTTCTTAACAGTGGCACATAGCTTCTTGGAAGCGGGAAGCAATTTTTCTGAAGCTTGTCGTGCTTTGAAGATACTACATGCAAACGGATGCTTACATTATTATCTTCTAGAAATGGTTGTTAATTGGAAATTCAACACGATTATGGACTCATACCTGGTCTCTCATTTAATTGCAGGGCTAGCCAACATGAGCCCGCCCTTACCTAGACTAATAAAGAGTTGTCGGTAGTGCTTATGTTCATTCTTCAGTGCCACACACCTATGAAGGAACGAAGATGGCTATCCCAGTCTTACATAAGCGAGGTGTAGAATTGATGCAAAATGGTAATTTCCTCTGACGCTTTTATTGTAAAGTTTCAACCTTAGCAATCGTTTGCTTGGAAGCAAGTACAAAAAAACTGCGAGTACGATGGTCTCATGCTCATGTAACATTTGTTAAAGACGTCAGTGGGGGTCAGTTCAGATTTTTGATTTTACATGACATCTTGTTTGCATGTAGTGATGCTGGTTTTGTTTGAAGGATTAGTTTAAAATTATGAATGTATTAGATAAGCCTTTTCATGGAATTCAAATTTTATTCTTCAGCCTCGGATTTATTTCACAGTGAGAGTGGTTATGATTTTATTCAACATGAACTGTGAAACTTCTCTTGCCAATGGTGCTGTTCACCGAACATCATGTATGCGTACTTCCTAGTGCTCATTTTGCGGAAATTAAGTAGACATTGCCATAATATTTTTTTTGTGAAAGTCCCCAAACCTTCTAGGGAGATGGTGTATGTGGAGTAATTTAATAAGCAGGGTGCCTTGCTTGGTATTAAAAAACGATAACTCATTTAAATTGTTGTACACATATTCTAATATCTTCCACCTATTGTCACGCATCTAGGTTGCATTCAATTTGTTTACCTGTTCAGTACCAAGATAAACCTGTTAAGATGGTCATATGTAATTCAATTGGTACTATAAAACTCAAAAGGATATCAGCGGCAGTCATTGTTATCATGTCGGAGTTGATGTTACATTTTTTTAGAAGACTTCCCTATTTATTGTTGAAGGGAGTATTATCACAATAGGGTTACGTCTTTGTCCATTGACGATGCAGTTATTACAATCTTTGATTTTATTATTTTATTACATTTTATTCCCTTGGTTAATACATCATGTTGTCTCCTTTAAATGATCTATCACCATGTTGACATCGATGCAAGGTGTTAAAAAATGAACTAGACATCAAATTGGTCATGTGCCCATTTTTGGATTTTATGGTTGGACCAATGGAACAGGCTGGTAGAACTAGTGATGACATCCGCAGTTCACAAAAATTTTAAAAAAATGAACCATTATATTATCGATTTGGTTCGTATGGTCAACTGGGTGGAATCGGGTTTTACCTGTATTTCATACAAACACAGATGCATTATGCAACATCATATATTGCAATGTATTTTCTAAAGTTCATATTATTAGGCATATGTAGTTTATAAATCAACAATTTTAAAAATAAATATTAAAATAATAACTGACAACAAGTATTGTTAACTTATTGATTCTCATGATGTAACGATGGCAACTTTTAGATGTGGAGGCATCATTTATTGTTATTGGAAGGGAGCAGCAACATGCAAAAGGGAGAAAGTAGGAAAAGATTGTTATGATAAAGGAAGGGGGGAACATTGGTTTGTCGACATGCGTTCCCTCGAAGTGAAAAGTACATAACCATTGAATTTTGATGTAAACCTAGGAAGGGGAGGAGACTTGCGTTGGAGAAACATGAAAGAAGAAAAAGTCAAATGAGTACCATACTAAGAGTCTAGATGGAAGTAGAGCATGGATAGTGTTAAGATAGATGTTTTGTTCGTTCTTTATTTATATTTAGTTGTTCTTCTATAAGATATATCTATCTTATGTAATCTTCCCTTAGGATTTTTCTCCTATGTAAGATAACCCTAGGATCACAATGTAATATATTGACTCCTTTTCCCCAAGGTCCTAAATATCAATTTCGGTCACCATTTCGGTATCGACCAAAACAGAATTTTGGTGGAATTTCGATGGAATTCGACAGAAATTTCGATCATTTCAGTCATTTTTTGTACTAGGACCCCCACATTTCGGTCATTTCGGTCGAATTTCGATTTCGACTGGATATCGATATTCGACAGAAATTCGACCGAATTTCACTGAAATTTGAGGCCATGCTTTTCCCTTTCTACATGGTATCAAAGTGACGGTCCTAGACCCGAACTTGTGCCGTAGCCGCCCCTTCCCCACCCAAGCCCTAAGGGACGCCATCCCCCCTTCTCGACAGCATCAGCAACAGCCACCGGCTGTCGTCGCTACTGCTGTCGTGCAACAACAGCCACCACTGTCATCACAGTGAAGCAACGACAGCAACACCTACTTACTGCTGTCGTCGTCGCCTTAAGAAGGGGATCCTAGCGGCTTTTATTGCCGCCCATAGCCATGGGGAGGGGGGTTATCGCCAACTCTCGTGGCACCCTAGAAGTCATCTTCATCGTTCGTTGAGGCTTCGAAATCACTACCAAGAATGATTTGATTCATTGTTCAGTCTGATTTGGAGGTTTTAGGATGGTTTTGATCATCTAAACCATCCTAGTTACTCGGAGAAGCCTTTAACATATAGAAGAGGTTGTGGTATGAGTCTACACCCACAACCATCTTCTTGTATGTCTGTGTAGACGCGTTCATCCTTGTTTATAGCCCCGATCTTCATAGCAGTCGTCATCATGTCATACAACAGGGTCGACTCCAAGGTTGACGTCTCATCCTCGGGTACCTTCAAAGGTTCAACATGATAGCATCCATTGTTAAGATGGAGGTGACTAATTATGAGTTATGGGATATGCAATTCATGAGCCTAATGCATTGCAATGATAAGAAGCACATTTTGTTGCAGGATAAACTAATCGACAAGACTGGGGTTAATGTCTTGTGGGAGGCAGATGATGCATATACGCCTGTTTGGCTGTCTGGGACGGTGTCAGTGTATATAGCCAATGATATTCTGAATCATCCCATCAGAAATGTGATGCGGGACATCCTCGCTGCTACTTACTCACGGAAGAAAAATGGGTCGAAGATACTGCAACTACAACATGATATCTTCACACCAATATAGAACGGACGTCTTCTTCATACCCTTTACACTTCTCTCAGGGGTATGTTTGAGAAGCTCCATGGCTTCATTCATTTGTCTGCTTCGCCAGAGCAACTCAAGGGTTGGGTTACAGAGATTTGGTGATGACCAGAGTTTCTTTAGCACCTCTTGATTCTGAATATGATGCAACTCGCTCACAGATTCTTACTGATGCCACTATACCTCCAATGGTGGAGGCATACCGCATATTGAGTAGGCTTTCTATAACATCTGGTGGTGTTACTCAATAAACACATACCTCCTCATATATGATTACATGTCGTGGTAGATGGGGTTTTGCGTAGTCCAGAGGGTGTAGTACCCATGGCAGGGGAGGGCGTAGTCGACCCCATCAGTCGTGCACTTTTTTGCCACAGACCATGTCATTTTGAGGATACATGCTACTCCAAGCATATTTTTCTTGTTTCAGCTCGTGTTGCAAAACATAATCAACCATCTGGTGCTCCTCTTCCGGTATTTGATTAGAGGTTCGATGAACTTGTGATGAGATTTAGAGAGATCATGCCTGCGCCTGGGTCGTCTGCTACTCCATCTGGATCTTCAGAGGTAGCTGCATTAACATCCATAACCACATCACGTACTACATATGCTTTGACTAGTTACGAAGCAGATTTATCAGAATGAATTATGGATTCAGGAGCTTCACATCACCTTTTTGGTGATAGAAGATAGTTTAGTGCATACATATCGATTCAGTTGGGCATGTCTATAGTTACAGGAAGTGGGACCCACTCTCCCAAAACTGGACAAGGAGAGGTGCATTTGACTTCGTTAATGCATCTACATAATGTTCTTCATGCTCCTGATTTTACAATGAATTTACTATCTATTAGATATTAGATCACCAAAGACTTACATTGTCGTGTCATATTTGATCCATCTTCCGTTGTGTTTCAAGACATTCTTACGGGTATGGCAATTGGATATGGCTGTGAGCAAGGGGGGTCACTATAGACCAGTGTTGTAGAAGACGGTATTCGATATTCAGTCGGAGGGGCCACTGAATAGAGAATACTCGGTATTCGGGCGACAATTCGGAATTATTCGATTTTGTATTTTAATATAAAAATTATTTATAATACATATATTCTTATATTTTTATACATATATGGTCATTATTTAACATGAGCAAGGGGGGTCACTATAGACCAGTGTTGTAGAAGACGGTATTCGATATTCAGTCAGCAGGGTCATTGAATAGAGAATACTCGGTATTCGGGCGACAATTCGGAATTGTTCGGTTTTGTATTTTAATATAAAAATTATTTATAATACATATATTCTTATATTTTTATACATATATGGTCAATATTTAACATGAATCCAAGATAAAAGTACCAATCAATATAATAGATATATAGAATTTGACATTTGTGGCAATGGTAAAATGTAACCCATAAAAATTGAAAATTGAAAATAAAAAAATTAAAAAATATCAAAAGTCAAACTCCAGTCACCCTAATAGTCGGGCCAGTCGGCCGAATAGTCCGTCGACTATTGGGTCGGATCGACTATTGCCCGACTGGAGGTCTATTCAGTCGGGGACCCCCCGTACTGCATAGTCGGACCGACTATTCAGGATAGTCAGACTGACTCTTCGGGATAGTCGGACCGACTATTCAGGATAGTCGGCCAACTATTGCAACACTGCTATAGACTGGTCCAGTCCCCATATGCTGGTGCTTCATCTATTCACATTGGATCAATCTCTCCTTATGTGTAGTACCTCCGGTCGGGTCACATTCCTCTGCAGAAGCTGTGTCACATGCTTCCTCAAATTTCTCCTCACTCTACCTTCCAATGCAAGACTTGCCAGCTTGGGAAGCACCATCGATATACATTTCAGAGTTGTCAGGGTCGTAGTAGTCTTAGTATGTTTGAGTTGATCCATCTTGACATTTGGGGTTCGAGTCGTATCCCAGACCATCGAGGACACATATTTTATCTTGTTGCAGTTGGCGATTTTTTAAGGTTTTCTTGGGTGTTTCTACTTAAAAATAAGTTTGATGCTAGTACTGTAGTCTTTTATTAATGAAATAAAGGAATGTTTTTTCTATAAATGCCAAGTATATTCATTCTGACAATGCATTAGAATTCTATAGCTTACAACTCTCACAGTTCTTCAAGGCCATTGGTATTGTACATCAGATTTCATGTGCCTATACATCCCAGTAAAATAGGGTTGCCGAACGTAAACATCACCACTTTTTGGATGTCACAAGAATCCTCTTGATTCAAAGTCATGCTCCTTATTTCTATTGGGGAGATGCGGTTCTAACTGTATTCTACTGGCAAATCGTATGATTTCGTCTGTGTTAGGGGAAAAGATTCCATTCTTGATTGCGTTTCTCGAGAAGGATCTTTTCTCCATCACTCCTCGTGTGTATGTGTTTGTTGCCTTTGTTTATCATACATCTCTTGGCCATGATAAGCTCTCTCATAGAGCTTTTAAGTGTTCTTGTGGGGTAATCCAGAACTCAAAAGGGATACCATTATTTTGATCCTATTCGACAAAAATATTATGTTAGTGCGGATGTCACTTTCTTTGAGTCTATTATGTTTTTCTCTCCTACTTGTGATAGGTTGATTCCTTCGGATTTTGGAGAAGAGGTATACATGCATCTACCTTTGGTTTCTTCTACCACGACTACGACTACTGTGCCTATTACTCCATCCGTAGTTCCATCGGTCCCTTCTCCTCCACCACCTCCTCCTCCACCAACAACTTCCATCTTTTTGCCACATATCTACACTCACCGATCTTGTGCTCATGGGCCTCCTCCATCATCCAACACGCTCCATTTATGTTCTGAGCACTTGCTTTCTACTGATGTCCCAGGTGATTTGCATTTATAGCAAGATGAACATGTGGCTATAGATGTTCCCGTCTCGGTCACTGAGGAGGCTGAGGACCTTGATGTGCATATTGCTTTACAACAGCAGAGGCACACTTGTGTTCCATACTCTCTTGCTTCCCATGTTTCTCTTGCCCCTCTCTCATAGGAGTTTCAGAGGTTTGTTGTTGGACTATCTGCCTGTGGAAATACCACAAACATATCGAGAGGCGTTACAGATTATTCAGTTGCACCTTACTATGGAGAAGGAGATGTCAACGTTATAGTCTCATGGCATGTGGAGTGTTGTTCATGCTCTACCTGGTGTATCTGTTATGTGGAGTAAATGGGTGTTTACAGTGAAGCATTGTGCAAATGGTGGTGTAGATAGATAAAAGGCTTGACTTGTCGCTCGTGGGTTCATCTAGACATATGGGGCTATCAGGATATGTTTCTCCTGTAGGTCATCATTCTACATTGAGGATTCTTATTTCTGTTTCTGTGGTATGTGATTTGCCTCTCTTTCAGTTGGATGTCAAGAATGCGTTCTTGTACGGTGACTTGCAGGAGGAAGTCTGCATGCAATACCCATCATGTTTTGCTGCTGAGGGGGAGTCTCATATGGTTTGTAAACTTCACAAGGCTATTTATGGTGTTAAGTAGAGTCCGAGGGCTTGGTTCCAGAAGCTCTCTGAGTTGATGGAACAACATAGATTTATCAGATCAACTGTAGATCACTCACTTTTCGTTCATAGACTGCAGAGAGGTATTGTTGCCATTTTAGTTTATATGGATGACGCCATTGTTACCGGGGGATGATGAGTAGGGTATTTAGGTAGTTAAGGATTTTCTTGGACAATAGTCTGTGACCAAGGACCTTGGCAATCTTATTTACTTTCTTGTCCTCGAATTTGCAAGGAACCAGCGTGGCATGATGATGACACAAAGGAAGTATGTTACTGATCTCGTAGTTGAGACGAGCATGACAGGATGTAGGCCTGCTACTATTCCTTGACTTTGAGTACGGAATTCTATGATGATGAGACTGAGGAGGTTGATAAGAGATGATATAGAGCTTGTAGGGAAGCTTCTATATGTCACCATTACCGGACCATATATATATCCTTTGTTGTGAGCAAAGTTAGTCAGTTTATGGAGCATCACATGCATGTACATATGGGTGCAGTTCACATGATTTATATGTCACCATTACCGGACCATATATATATCCTTTGTTGTGAGCAAAGTTAGTCAGTTTATGGAGCATCACATGCATGTACATATGGGTGCAGTTCACATGATTTTGAAATATTTTGAAGACTTCTCCAGATGCAAGCTACAACCCAAATGACCAGGGTTCAAATCCTACCATTGTGTTTGTTGCATTAGGTAGTCGATAACCAGAATAAAAAATAGACGAATCTTTCAACATGGATTCGAGCAAGAATCCATGTAGCCGATCCTACTTATAGTGGAAGAAGGCTTCACCATTTTTTCTCCAAGCACAAGACTCTTGTTTAGTAGAGACACAACCCTTGCAGTTACAACATGTACCAATGCACATTATGCTGGATGCCCTAAAAACAAAAAGTCTACCTCAGACTTTGCTGTCTTTGTAGGAAGTTCACTTGTTTAATGGAAGAGCTAGAAACATACAATGGTTGTTAGATCTAAGTGCCGAATCATAATGCCATGGCACAAGGGAGCACATAGATGATAAGGGTCAGATCTGTCCTGACTGACCCGACTATTGAGGTGCTACTTCCTATACACCTCCAGTACGACAACCATGCCACCCTTTTCATAGCCAATAATCCAACCTTTCATGAAAGAACCAAGCACGTCGAGGTAGACTGCCACTGCACTCGAGATATGATTCAGAAGGGATTTATCTCCACTTCTCATGTTACTTCAGGAGATCAGGCTGCAGATATGTTCACCAAGGCAATTATTAGAGGTCCATTCCATCATTGTTGTTCCATACTAAGCATGATTGACATATATGCTTGAACCTGAGGGGGAGTGTTGAGATAGATGTTTTGTTTGTTCTTTATTTATAATTAGTTATTCTTCTGTCTATCTTATGAAATTTTTCCTCAGGGTTTTTCTCATATATAATAGAGCCTAGGGTGACAATGTAATGTATCAACTCCTTTTCCCTTTCTACATATAGCGTTAGAGAAATTAACATTTATGTATTTCTCATTTCTTTCGTTTGTAATATTGCTTTGGTTTTTTTGCTCCATAGGGTTTCTCCATTCTATACAAAGGAGCCTCATGACTACATAATAAACAAGTCATTCATTTCCCCCCATGATATTAGAGTGGCGATTCTAGATCGGAGCTATGAGACCCTTAAAACCTTGCCCCTACCCATCGCCCTCCGCGCATTTGCCCACGCATGCCACCTCACACGCCGCTAATCCTCACCGCTGCACGTTTAACAACCTTCTTGCCGACGTCGATTGCAGATGAGGGTTGATAGCATATTGAGAGGTCTCTCTATCTGCAGAGAAGGGGTTTGTGCTGCTGAACGGTGCTTCAAAATATGAAGATGTCTTATCAATGCCAATGGAGGGGAAGCTCAACGTGGTGGGGTTACTCGTGGTGTTGGTTATCGGCTGCATGTAGATGTAGTAGTATTTGTTTTAAAGATTACAAATGAGGTGGAATCGAGGTGTGAATTGTTAGACATGCGAGTCTCGAGTAAACCATTTCTACAATAAATATTATTGTAATTTTTTATATCAATAAAAATCATTGATTTATTTCATTCCTTGTTTGAGAACAAATGAATGAATGCACTTATAAGATCCCTTAGTACAATTAGGGTTATGTACGATAACCATTTAAATAATCATATAGTTGTTGGTTCAGTGGTTGAATCATAGAGGCTTGGCGCTTGGATGATATCTAAAAAGTTAGATTGAGGACTCATCAAGCACCATCAAATGGTTGTTGAGAAAGGATCTCCAGTCGGAGAAGGAGATTGCAATCATTCTCTAAAAATTGATATCTGACCGACCTCTTGATGCAGGTCTTCTGCATAGGAATAGGGATTCAGAGTTGTCAGATAAGTTATGTCAAAGAGTTGACTTAACGAGATCGAGATAACCGAGATCTACGTCGTATGTTGTCACGATATAGGCACACATCCTCTGATAGGAGACATATGTATTATTATATGTCTAAGTATGTACATTAGTGATGAATCTCCATTTCATCACCTTTATTCTTTCATTTTGGCTTTAAAGCCTAGCTAAATTATGTATATATCATTATTTTGCATAAATTAACATTCATTATTTATTGTATAAATACTGTTTAAATACATTGTTTAAAGCCATAATAAAGAATAAAAAAGAAAAAAAGAAATAAAATACCAAAGATATTTTATGACTCTAAACCTCGAGACCTAGGCATCATGATGATTGGGTCGACAAGGACCAAAGTAGGGGGAGATAAGGGTCAAAAACACAATAGAAACCCTAATTTTATTTCTTCAATAAATCTTTTTGGGGCACATTTTATTTTTTATTATTTATACATCAAATAAAAGATTTTGTACATGAAAGTTGTAGATAAAAATACATTGAAAAATATAAAATTTACTTCATACAAAAATAATACAAATTGCACATTCTATACTCAAAATAAAATTCCAAAATCCGAACTTCCCAGACCCATAAACTATATCAAGATCATCTTTAATTGTATATAACTTTTAATTAGCTATTTAATGAAGGTAGTTTCCCTTAATTTGGAACTAAGATGCAAAAGTTAGGCTTTGAACCTCTATTGTACAATATACATAAATAAAATATTCATTTTATTTATTCTTTATATTCTTTATTATTTTTATTTTTATAATTTTGTAAATATTAGTTATATTATAAGTACATATTTAGAATACAAAAAAATCATTAAAAATAACTAAAATAAATAAATGTATAAAATATATAGATGAACTACCTGTACTTATACCTATATGATAAATACATCTATTTATTTAAGTATACAAATAACATCAGAAAAATACATAAAAATATGTTTGTGTACACCTAAATAAGTTATAAATATATAAATTAAGTTTATAAAATAATAAAATGTAAATTACAAAATAAAAATAACACACACATATATAGGTAAATATACCTATAACTATACATGTAAATAATAACTCATAATAAATAACCTCATAAAAATAAATAAAAATGGGGTTAAAATACTACAGGAAATAATAACCATTTTTCATTTTATAACATAAAATTAATAAACTCATTTACTATTATTTATTTATTGATTCGACCAATAATTTCCTCTCGGAAATTTTCTAGTTGGTCCACGTGGACCAACCAGAGCACTTCTCGTGTTGACCTGGGTCAACATCCCTTCTCTCTTCGTCGAGTCGCCTCCATGTCAGATCACAGACTTTCGCCCAATTTTCTGCTTGATCTCATGATGCTTTGGCTAGGCGTGATGCACATTTCCTGGAGATTGAACATCCTTGAATCACGCCCTAGCCAAAGATTAAATCGAATGTCCTTGAATCTGTGGCAATCTCTTGATCAATAAGCCTCCTCACCGTGTCTATAAATAAGAAACCCAATCCTCCTTGCTCAATTTGATCCTTCTTCGAACCCTAATTTCCCTCACTTCACATGTGTGAGTGCTCCCGATGACAGAGAGAGTACTCCCCGAGGTCGAGGCGGTGCTAGGAGGAGAGGAAGCGGTCCAAGGTGGAGCTCCGACGGCACCTCTGTCCGTTGGCAAAATCCAAGTATGAGCTGCCTTTATCATTTGTAGCTAGCTTTAGTCTTAGTTTTTAGTTTCCTGCATGTTATTTGATCAGTAGATAAGTTGTTTAGCATATAGTTTAAAATCAAATATCGCCTGAGCTCTCTGCTCCAGCCATGTTTCCGTCGTCACCACGACTGTTCCGACCTCCTGATCATGCCCCCCTTCTTCCCCGTCGTCTGCTTCATCTTTTGCATACCTCAATCCAACCTGATTCCTCCAGGATCAACGAATCAGAGCTCCTCCTCCACCTTTCGTCGGAGCTCCTTTGTTCTCCCTGACCTCTATGCTCAACAACTTCATTTTGAGTCAAGACGATTCGCCTCGAGCCCCTGAGTCTCCTTCTGTAAGGTCGACACGCCAAAGACCCCTGGAGGGTTGATTCTGGAGCTGAAGGAGACTCCCAGCAACCCGACTCTTGGATGAGCTCCTGGCCCCTTCCCAACAGGGTCTGAACCTTCTGGCTGGTGCCATTCGACGCTGATGACTCCCAGGAAGATGCTGGACCTCTTAGCACGAAGAAGGAAGGCCAGAGCGAGGAGACATACACGATCGAAAGGAGGACAGGGAAGTGTTCTTCCCTGTGCTTCCTCCGAGTCTCAGTGCCGTCGGCCATTGATACCGACCGAAACGTCGCCTCGCCTCCGTCGTTAAATGTTCTCAAGTACGCCTACGCGGCACACTCCTAGCCCTTTGATTGTGCCTATTTAGGGTTAAATTTCACAAACGCTTGCTTGATTTTTGTATATTTTTATTTAATATTTAAAGTCCGTTCTGAAGTGTAAATAATAATGGATATTTTGAATGGAGCCCCTGCCATTTTATGTATTTACATTGGTATCCGTGCCGTCTCATCTCATGGCCTCCCACGTGAGGTGGGTATTTTGCTACTTACCCTCGGAAGTTTTTGTATTTATAATTAGTCCACAAATTTGTATGTTTAGCGTTAATTTTTGTGGAAAAATTGTACAGAGGATCTTGAACGTTTTGTATATTGCATTTATGCCCTTGCCATGTGCTTTTAATTGAAATATTTGCGGTTAAATTGCACATTTGCCCCTGGATTTTTGTTTTAGGGTTATGGAATGCATGGAAACTTAATTATAATTGCAAAACGTCCATGCCAATATTTATTTTTGTGCATGTTTGGTTAATTTTTTATAAATATCATCCCTTCTCCAAAAATTATGCAAAAATAGGATAATGTATATGGATGCTTGATCTTTCACGCTATATTTTTATTTTTGCATTTTATGCACATTTCCTATTTGCTAAAATTCAAAAGAGCATGTTTTACTCCTTGTCTAAATAGAAAAATCCCAAAAAATTATTAAAACATTGCCAAAAATTCCCAAAAAATACATATAGTATATTATTGTATTTTATAACTTCAGACCAAAAATCCCTAAAAATAGAAAAAGAAAATGGTAAAAAATTTAAAAGCTCCAAAATCCTATGAAAAATATAAAATTTATTCAAAAATGCCTAAAATATTTGTTCATGTTTGATAATTTTATTTACATATATTATTACTTATGAAATTTACTTTGGAGACTTTTTCACTTATTTTTAAATCTCAAAACAATTCAATCCATTTACTTAATCCATTTTTTGGGATATTTTTTACTTTAAAAATACCTAAAAATTGCAAAATACACAAAAAATCACAAATATATTATAAAAATATGAAAAATACAAAACATTTTCTTTCGCAAATTTTGATTATTTTCAGCTATATTTATAAACATAATGCACTATAGTGTATTATATAACTTTATATATCTATATATTATTACTAATTATCATAAAAACCTTACAAATGTTTTTATTTCTTCAATAAATCATTTTTAGGACCTATTTTATTCTTTATTATTAATGCACTAAATAAAGAAATTTTGTACATGAAAGTTGTAGATAAAAATACGTAGAAAAATATAAAATTTACTTCACATAATAATAATACTAATTGTACATTATATACTTAGAATAAAATTCCAAAACCCAAACTTCCTAGACATATATCTTCCATAAAAACTCAAAATTCATCAATACCGTCTTTAATTATATATAACTTTTAATTAGCTATTTAATGAAGGTGGTTTCACTTAATTTGGAACTAAGACGCTAAAGCTAGGTTTTGGACTTCTACTGTACACTATACCTGATTAAAATATTCGTTTTATTTATTCTTTTTATCCTTCATTATTTTATATTTTTATAATTTAGTAAATAATACTTAAATTATATGTACATATTTAAAACGTAACAAAACCATTAGAAATAAACTAAAATAAATAAGTGCATAAAATATATTGATGAAACACCTATACTTATACCTATATAATAAATACATCTATTTAGTTATGTATACAAATAACTTTGGAAAAATACAATAAAGATATGTTTGTGTACACCTAAATAAGATAAATATATAAAGTAAGTGTACAAAATAATAAAATCTAAACTACAATATAAAATAAAATACATACATATATATAGGTAAATATACCTACAACTATACATGTAAATAATAACTCATAATAAATAACCTCATAAAAATAAATAAAAATGGGAATAAAATACTACAGAAAATAATAACCAATTTTATTTTATAACATAAAATTAATAAGTTCATTTACTATTATTTATTGATTTTACCAATAATTCCCCCTGCGATTTTTGGTTGGTCCACGTGGACCAACCAGAGCATTCCCCGCGTTGACCTGGATCAACACTCCCTCTCTCTCTTCCTCGACTCGCCACCCTGTCAGAACCTGGACTTTTGCCCAATTTTCCGCTTGATCTCATGATGCTCTCTGGCTAGGCGTGATGCGCATTTCCTGGAGATTGAACATCCTTGAATCATGCCCGAGCCAAAGATTAAATTGAATGTCCTTTATCAGTGACAATCTCTTGATCAATAAGGCTCCTCACTGTGTTTATAAATAAGAACCCCAGTCCTCCTTGCCCAATTTGATCCTTCTTCGAACCCTAATTTCCCTCGTTTCGCATGCGTGAATGCTCCCGATGACGGAGAGAGTACCCCCTGAGGTCGAGGCACCACTAGGAGGAGAGGAGGTGGTCCAAGGTAGAGCTCCGGTGACACCTCTGCCCCTGACAAAATCCAGGTATGAGCAGCGCACTTTATCATTTGAAGCTAGCTTTAGTCTTAATTTTTAGTTTCCTTCATGTTATTTGATCAGTAGATCAATAGTTTAGCATAGAGTTTAAAATCAAAGATCGTTAGAGCTCTTTACTCTGGCCATGTTTCTTCCGTCACCACGACTGTTCTGACCTCCTGATCATGCCCACCTTCTTCCCTATTGCCTGCTTCATCTTTTCCACACCTCGATCCAACCTGATCCCTCCAGGATCAGCGAATCGGAGCTCCTCCTTTCGAGCCCACGAGTCTCCTTCCGCAGGTTCGACACACTAAAGATCCATGGAGGGTTGATTCTGGAACTGAAGGAGGCTCCCAGCAACGTGACTCGTGGATGAGCTCCATGCCCCTTCCCATCGGGGCCCGAACATTCTGGTTGGTGCCATTCGATGCGGACGACTCCCAGGAAGATGTTGGGCCTCTTAGCACGAAGAAGGAAGGCCGGAGCGAGGAGACACACACAATCGAAGGGGGGATAGGGAAGTGTTCTTCCTTGTTCTTCCGCCGAACCTCAGCGTTGCCGGATCTCACATGCGGCCCATATTTAATCTAGGCCGTTGATACCAAGCGAAACGCTGCCTCGCCTCCACCATCAGATGCTCTTAAGTGCGCCTACGTAGCGCACTCCTAGCCCATCGATCGCGCCTCTTTAGGGGTACATTTCACAAACGCTCGTTGCATGTATATTTTTATTTAATACTGAAAGTTCGGTCTGAATAAATATTAGTGGATATTTTGCATGGAGCACCTTGCCATTTTATGTATTTACATTGGTGTCCGTACCAGCTCACCTCACATACCCCCACGTGAGATGGGTATTTTGCAACTATACCCTAGTGGGTTTTTGTATTTGTAATTAGTCTAGAAGTTTGTATATTTAGTGTTAATTTTTGTGAAAAAAATTGTACAGAGGACCTTGAACGTTTTGTACATTGCATTTATGCGCCCTTCCAGATGCTTTTAATTGAAATATTCGTGGTTAAATGGCACATTTGCTCTTGGATTTTTGTTTTAGGGTTCTAGAATGCATGGAAACTTAATAATTGAAAAAAAGTCCCTGTCGGTATTCATTTTTATGCATGTTTGTTTATTTTTTTTATAAATTTCATCCGCATTCCAAAAATTATGCAAAAATAGGATAATGTACCTGGATGCTTGATCTTTTACGCTGTATTTTTATTTTTGCATTTTATGCACATTTCTTATATATTAAAATTTAAAAGAGCATGTTTTATTTCCTGTCTAAATAGAAAAATCCCCAAAAAATATTAAAACATTGCCAAAAATTCCATAAATACATATGGTATATTATTGTATTTTATAACTTCAGACAAAAAATCCTTAGAAATAGAAAAAGAAAATGGTAAAAGCTCCAAAATCCTATGAAAAATATATAAATTAAAAAGGCCAAAAATATTTGTTTTTGTTTTATTCTTTTATTTACATAAACTTATGAAATTAGTTTTGAGATTTTTTCACTTTATTTACTAATTTTAAATCTCAAAACAATTCGGTCCATTTACATAATCCCTGATTTGGGATATTTTTGACTTTAAAAATACATAATAATTACCAAAAATACCCATAAAATCATAAAAAAACATTAGAAAAAAAATTGAAAAAGACAAAAACATTCTGTTTCGCAAATTTTAATTATTTTTAACTATTTTTATAAACATAACTCGTTATAATGTATCGTATAATTCCATATAGCTATATATTTTATTATTATTACTAATTATTATAAAAATCTTACAAATGTTTTTTAAACCAAAAAATAATGTAATACATAATCAAGGCTATATTTATTAATATTTTTTGATTTTTGTATATTTATTATCTTTATATACTCCTTATTTTATATATACATTATTATATTTATATATTCATACACCTTTACATATATACATATATCTATATATTATTATATTTAAATTAAAAGAAAAAGAAATTAAAAATCAGATAATTAAAGAAAATTTAGAATATAAATAAATAAATATATATAAATCAAATAAAAATTTAAAAACAAAACCCACATAAAAAGAAACTTGTGTACATAAATCATTGTTGATTAGCAATAATCATTAGGCTTCCTTGTTTGCTCTCAGTGGTTTGATCTCTACATGCTTGCATGCTATACACATCTTTGTTTGTAGAGTATAATAAATTGTATTTCACATTTTTGTCGTCCATTCATTAATTTTATGTTGTGGATACTTGTTGTCTAAATATGGGATTTCTTGTGGGTCGCCTCGGCAACAGTCTATCTTCGCTACTCAGTGAGGATACTTTTAGACCTGCATGGGAAAGCCGTGCTCAACAATTAAGCCGACCATTAGTTTGATGACCTAATCAAGGTCTATACATTGGCGGGCTAGTGTGCATAAAAGGGCATCTGAGTAATACGATCTCTTAAAGGGATCATACATGTTTACTACTGAACCGGAAGACATGAGCTCACTCATGAGGTGTTGGGATCGATAAATTCCATGCATGGTCGTCTTGCTTTGGAAGCATGACAAGAATTTGTAGGTATAATATATGCTTTTGGAAATCAAATGATCAATACCAACTCCCAATGACCGAATGAGAAACTTAATGATAAAACCCTGAAGAAGACAATTTAAATATGATCTAAAACTTCATGTTTATTCTAGATCTTCTAGTATGCAGGATGTACGAGTATTAGGAGTACTTAAGGGTGATGTGATTGTAAGCGATAGTATAATTATGACACTTCCATTCAGAGGGAGTGGTGAAACATTATTGGATTTCAGTGACTCTTCTCTGGTGATTAGTAATATAATCTTAGTCCAAATGTTGGACATTGATATGAATGTGATTCCGATGCAATGAGAAGATTAGATTTACGGTTTGATTTAATCAAACATCTTTGAGAGGTCACCTGGATCTGGATATGAGATAAGATATCAATATTCACTATACATAGAATGTAGAATCACCTTGTCCTTATCTCCACGTATGTGTGGAGAAGGCACATTGTTCTGGTAAGAGTTCAATAATAATTCTATTGTTGACAATATATATGAACATTGAAAAGTTGATAATTAAATATGATTAATTGTCATAAATAATGTAAGTGCGATTCATATTATTTGGATACATGAGAAGAATCATCTAATAATTATGAAAGATATGATTAATGTAGATATCAATATCCACAATAATCATAAATATTATAAATATGATTTATAATTTAGTGGATAGATTTATTTATAAATATGATTTACAAATTAAATGTTAATGTGAATTGGATTCACATTATACAATTAATTGTAAATGTATTTTACATATTATATTGAGTGGTTGAATATGATTCATAATTTTTAATGGCATGATTGAAATGTAACAAAATAATTTACAATTATTTTTGTGAGAATTTAAGCAAAAGAAGTTGTTGCAAACATGTTTAAATTGTGGTGAGATTTGCGAATCTCATCAATATGGAAAGAAGGATGCTTCACTCCTTATTAGGAGTGGACATTCACAAGGAGGACTCCTTAGTGGTCGTTGAAGAATCGCTAAATTCGCGCTAGCTAGTTGTGTGAAATTAATGCGTCGTAGTCGGACAATCTAGGATTAATAAAAATTTGCTTAAATGATTAATTAATTGAATGCACAAGCAGTCATATTTTTCTTTTTACTTGGGCAAGCCCAAGGTCGATCACATGGATGCAATTGTCTTCTTAGGATGATTTTCAGATTATTTATAGATTAGGTTTTTGAGGAGGATTTTTTTAGTTTTTTAATGCAACTAATGAATGAAATGCAAATGTGGCTACATCTAAGGGTCTAATTACAAAATTTTAATCAAATGATGTCAAAAAATTTCCAAACTTAGCCTGAATGTTAATGCATGCAAAATCAAGCTTCTTTGAATTTTTGGTAATTTTCTGATTTAAAATGAATTTTACGTCAATGAAATAATGCAAATTTGGTGACCTAGAGTAAATAATTTTAATAAATAGCAAACATCAATATTTCCAGAAACAAAATTATCCTAGATGTATCTACTTACTAGGTATCTTGAAAATAATCAGATCCTAGAAATATTTAGTTTATATACAATTAAAATTCTATTACCTATTGCACCAATTAATTTATTTAGAGCAAATTACACGTGCAAATGGTTTGATTTTTAGGTCGACGATATAAAACAATTAATTCTACATTTATTGATTTTTAAAGAATTTTCAGAGCAATATTCATTTTACTATTATTTTCCGAATCTCAAATGGGCAAAATATATCAAATTCTTCTAAAATAGTTATATTAAGTCCAGCAATGCTCATAAAAATTTCAATAATACAAGAAACATAATTAGGTATTCTATAGAATATAATTTTTAAAATGAAAATACTATGACAAATTGATGTTGAAATTTTTGCTCAAAGTCAGGGGTCTAAATACATGATCTTGATATAAATGGGACTGAACGAACTTGTGCTCTGTGACACTTATGCAATTACCCAATAAATCTTTGGAGACACCTGTAAATTGTCTCTCTCGTGAGGAGCATGTGATGGGCATGGAGGAGCCAACATCTAAATTCTCCTTGGGGCTTAAGACTGACAGCGAGCTTCTCAACCAAGAAGGAGCTCGGCTATGTTAAAGGTCAAGTCCTTCGAAGAGGAAGGATGAAAGGGGAGCGGGTGCCTCTGCTTCCTCTTCCTGAGGTTGATAGACGATGGGAATGGAGGCGTACGTGCGTTGGGAGATCATATATTCCTTGTTACTTCGTCAAATGACAACTGTAGGCTGAACCTCCTCCTTGATGCCTTCAAATGGTTGCTGCACAACGAGGCCACTTCTGCTGTATATGGGTCAATGACGGAGGATGGATCTAAAGGCTCCCACCTCTCGCAGTTGCAATGCGGTGGGGATGAACGAGAGGCTCAAGGCAGACGACTCTGGTGGTGGAGTTGGGGGACTCGATGGTACTCCGTGCTGCATTTCTCAGTGAATGAACGAGCTCTTGCTGTCATTCAGATTTTTGTCGAATGACCTCTATCCAATGGGAAGATCGAAGAATTTGTGCCGCTGCTGATTGATGGGTTTTGATCTGGATCTCCATCAACTTGGAGTGACTTGGACTTGTAGATGGTCTGATAGATCACTTGGGTTATGGATCTGGTGGTGTGGGATGTATCATATTCGCTTGGGGTCGTCAATGATCAGAGGACACCAACGATCTCGGCCTTAAGAGGTGCGATGAATGCCACCTCGAAGTTGGCAGCAAGCTTGGGGAAGCTGGTGCTACGTGGGGGAAGCTGGTGCTACATGGGTGAAGCACCATAGATCTTGCCTAAGCCTTCTTGTCGCTCGACCTGCTGCATCGACGTTGTCACCGACGACATACAAAAGGGGCTGGTGGATTTTTTCTAGGAGAATGGCAGATCACCCGCGAAGATGGGTGGGATTGTGGTTTTGATGGGTTGAGGGTGAGGGTCCGTGAAGAAGATAGAAGTGTGGGTTACATGGAGGTGAGGGCGATAGGCGGAGCGAGAGAGAGGAGGTGGTGCGACAAAGTGGAAGAGGCGGGGGCATTGACGTCGGGGCAGAGAAGACCGAGGTCGTTGGGAGGAAGGTGACGTAGTCCCTACCGTTGGATCTACATGTGATCCAATAGCTACGAAGAGGACACATGACCAAAATAAAAGAAATAAAAAATAAATTAAATTTGAAGAACAAAATGGAGAATTAATCGAGACCATTGGATTAAGCACCTTAATTCAATGGTCCAGATGAGTGCGATTAAGGAGTAAAGTGGGGGGAGGGGAGCACATGGTTGCTCCAGGAGCGGCCACGTGTTGCCTCCACAAAAATCAGGCCCAAAATAGAAGAAAAATCAAATTAAAATAGAAAATGATGTCAAATCAAAAAGTGGTTTCATGAGAGTTCTCTCGATGAAATTTACAACTTTCGTGAAGGAACCAAAATCAAAAGAAGTCATATGTACAAAGAGTTAATGATTTGCATTTTTTTTGTGATTTTTAAATAAGAAAAATTCAAAATAAAAATCAAATAAAATACAAAAGAAATATTTACATATTAATGCATTTTTTTGATTTTTTAATAATAAAGTAAATAAAGAAATACAATAGAAGACTTATTTACAAACTCAGAATGACTCATTTCCTTTGATTTTTAATTCATTTTAGATTTGGATTTTTGCACACTTTATTAAATCATAAATCAAAGGAAATGAATGATAAAGAAATAAATTAAAACGCGTTAATTTTGTACATAAAGTAATAAGTCAAAATCAGTTAATATATATATTAGAGACTATGAATGCTAAAGTGAATATCAGAGAAATAGAAATAAATATTGATGAACATCGTGATTTTTTACGTGGAACCCTACTCCCTAAGGAGCGGGATGAAACCACGGGAGAATGCCTCAAAAGGCCATATGTTGCATTCAACTCTCTCAACTCTTGCAAGAGGGTGAGGGGCTTATAGCCCTCACCGACTCTCTACGTCTCACAAACGGTCGATGTGAACTCATGGAAGGCCATATCGACATCGACATCATTTCGATATCGTGTCGATATGATATTTGGGTGATATATCGATGATATATCGTCGAAATATCACCCATATCGACACTCTTTTGTGAAGGAAATGCTTGAAAAGGAGGATATATCACCATATCGATACCGATATCGGTCTCATCTCGATATATCTATGATTGTTTATGATTTTGAGGAGGGCTTGGTATGCCACTCTTTTTTCAAATTTGAGAGATCTTGTCTTCTGGAGGAAGGGTTCATAACTCAGGTGGCTGAATAATTGAGGTACGCGGGTTTCATAGGGCGACAATTGTTCGATCGATCCGTAGACTGGCGGAGTTGCGTAAATGGCTCGATGTTTTCAAGAGGGACTTGCGAGGGTCTCGCATTGCTTGTTGGGATGCTGCGTTTACAGAAGTGTGCAGGATGGATGGACTTGAAGATAGCCAGAATTTATCTTCTGAGGAATTGGATTAAAGGGCTTGTTTCTACAGGACCATCCAGGAAAAAGACATAAATAAGGTGACAGAATGGAGGCGGTGTTCGTGCATAATTGGATCAATGAGGGAGACACCAATGCTAGATTCTTCATGCTGTAGCTAACAACATGCAGTATTAGAGCATTATTCACCGTGGTCGTTCACAGAGCTATGTAGATTGGCAGGGCATTGATGGAGACGTGCAGGTAGGCAAGACGCCGTCGGATTACTTCCCAAGATCTCTTGTCGAGGGGGTGCAGGAAGTGGAGGTGGTTTGGCACTGGAGCCTCTTTTGTAATTGTCTGTCCACCAAAGTGTACAATTGACTTCAGAATCTTAGACAGAGGAAGTGAGAACAACGATCCCGGACTTCTATGCAAAGGTAGCACCAGGGCCAGATGGATTCCCAATTTTTTCTATCTAGAATTTTGGGGCAAGAAAATTCTTTTATTTCCTTTTGATTAATCCTAACCGTTAGATCTGTACTTAGTTAGATTAACTCACTTATTTGGTTGAGTTAATAAACTAAACTAACGGAAGGTTATGAGTGTAAAACGGATTATTTATTAAAGGTTTTGAGTGTAATTTGTGATTATAGAGGGTTTCTGGGGTAATTACGAAATTACTCAGGGTTATGGGTGTAAATATCCATAGATTTTATATGTAAATACATTTTTTTCATATATTTAGTGTCAACAAGTTTTGTCCCTTGGAGATCAGTATATATGTATAATTTTGGGTGTATGATTTGTACACCTATGATTATTCTTTATCTTTTGTTATCTATAGGATCTATATATGCATTAAAGATTTTCTTATAAAATTCGTATGTTCCCTGTTGAATCCGAATTTGTATGTGTGTATATATATGCATTAAATTCAAAATATACACTAAAAAATAATCAATTTATAATATCATGCTTACATATCTTATTGATTATATTATCTTATTTGGAATTTTTTATTTTGGATTTTGTTAGATCATCAACATTTTTATATAATCACATTTTATTATTGTATTTTTTAATATTTTTAATTAAAATATGCAAACCACATAATCCACACATACTTCCACATATACTTCCGCATATTCGCTTACTCGCTCGGGACCGCCTGACCGAACGAATACCACATACCGCATTTTTGAACCCTGTTCGTGAGACATAAATCGAGGATAGCTTGGTAATGGCTATAGAGATCATCACAAACTGGAAGAGACAAGGATTTTTAGGTCTTCTCTGGAAGGTAGACTTCTCTAAGGCACATGACATGACACAATGGACTGACGCTTTTTTGTGGTCTGCTTTAGCCAGGCGCTGGTTTCTAAATACCCGGATTTCGTGAATGAGATGTGTTACCGCAACATCCTATGCAGTGCTTGTGGATGGGCAACATAAAGGCGATTTTTTCTAGCCTCAACGTAGGGTTCATCAGGGCTTTCCTCTGGCTCCTATGTTTTTAATTCTTCCTGTGGATGTTCTAGCATGTATGGTGACTCAAGTGACACAACATGGGGTCACAACGGGCTTTGCTCTTGGTGATATCTCCTTTCCTTTGCTTGACACTATCTTCTTTGTCGAAGGGGGGAAGGGATGAGGTTTTAGGAATGGCGGCGATAGTTGAGATTTTTGGGAAGCTCTATGGACTTAAATTCAACATAAACAAATCCAATATTATTCCTTTTGGTTTCTCTTAGGAGGATGCAATAGCTTGTAATGTAGAGCTGGGCACGGCCTGTGGGTCTCTCCCAATCAGTTAGGTTTTCCCATGACTTGTGGAAAATTGCGGGTGACAGACTGACTCCCTATCATTAAGAACCTGGGGAGGAAATTGGTAGGCTGGAAGGCCTCCTTATTGTCCCGTGGAAGACATATGGTGCTTGTGAATGCGGTCCTTGAGGTTATCCTAGTCTTTCTCATGTCATTGAGGCCTTTGTCTGTTGGAGTCGTCGTCACTTGGAACTGCTTATGAGGAATTTTTTGGGGCAGATTTGGCGGATGGTTTGGGAGTTCATCTGGTGGATTGGGATACAATCACGCTACCCAAGGAGGAGGGTGACCTTGGTGTTTCTAGGTTGGAATCGATGAACAAAGTTCTCCTCCTAAAGTAGTTCACCAGGATATGGGGGGACATTGGGGACCTTTATTGCAGACTCATACGTGGTATTTATGGTACTGATTTTCATGCTTATCTGGTGAACCGTCTTTCCTTTTTTACCTTGGCTTTCTAGAAGGGCATTTGTTCATTGATGACGCGTTTTCTAGAACTCTTTTACCCAATATTTGATGATGGATGTTCTTTTGCCTTATGGACAACTAACTAGACAGATGGGGGGATTTTAAAGTCTCGCTTTCCACACATTTTTGTGTTATCCACGGACTATGATGATGTTCTTGTAGTAGATTATTGGTAGGATGGAACTTAGATGCTACTCTTCCTTATGGGTCTTTCAGATCAACACATTGAGGAACTCTTTCTGCTACAAAATTCATGGACTTCTTTTGGCAATCTACGGGTTGACAGGGGCAGTAGATATGGAGAGATGGGAATTTCTCTGTGAGATGAGTGTATAAATCGATAAAGCTTTAGAGCCGATGCCGATGAATTTGGTTCATGATTGCAGATTTGTGTGGGGAGCTAAAAGTGCCCTCATGCATTAAGGTCTTCTTGTGGTTGTTTCGCCATGGATGTATCCTTACGAGAGATCGATGGTCGAGGATGGCGGCGGGCGGAGGTGGTGGTTGCCCCCCGTTTGTCGATGCGGTGGAGTTCGTGGACCATCTTCTTTTTGCACGTGAGAAGAGAAAAGCCGTTTGACGAGATCTACATATCGATTGGTAAATGTCTCCAAAGTATTTGGTTTTTGGGATGCACTTTATTGTGCTAGATTTCGCCCCACTAAGCAGGTGCTTTGTGCTCCTTCTCTTCCTCTAGCTGCGTTGTTGGCAGTTTGGACTAGGGATGAGCATGGGCCCGGCCCTGAAGGGCCCAGGCCCAAGCCCATTTAAAAACTTCGGGCCTTGGGTTGGGCCTAGGCCCACAATTTTTTTTTTGGTTCGGCCCAAGCCCATGCCCGACCCAATTCTTATGGGTCGGGCTTGGGCCGGGCCGGCCCATCTCCACCCATTATAGATTATTAACTTTGAGATTTTGTTTAAAGTCAATCTTAATTCAAGTTAGGCGAGCTAAAAATGTTTAAAACATATGCCATGATACTTGTGAAACAACTAAAACTCAATTCTACCGTAGATGATTTCTCATTTTATGCAAGTGCACTCAGTGTTTGATACCATAAACGTCTCTCATTACAGAAATTGAAAGAATGAACCAAACTTACACAATTAACAACAACAAGTGCACTATGCACTACACGTTAAAAAAATGGGCATAATGCCCATATTGGGTAAAGGTTCAATAATAGAAAATATTCTAATGGAAAAAAATAAACACTAATAAATTCAAGAATAACCACCGGAATCTAAACCATAAACTAATTAAGGAAAATTAATTCCGAAATAAAATATGATGCAACTCATATGTCTCACACCTAACTTTCTTTATTTATAAACATTGTAGGAAGACAGGGTACATGAACAGAGTGTGCATGCAATAGGTGAGAGTTTCCAGACATGTAGGATATGGGAAGGGTTCGGGCCCTCTTCAGGCTGGGCTGGGTCGAGCCAAGCCTGAGCCCGGTCCAAAAAAATTTTGGGCCTAAAAATTGGACCCAGGCTCGGCTCAATATTCGTTTGGGCTTGGGCCGGGCCGGGCTTTTTGGGCCGGGCTTTTGGGGCTGGGCCGAGTCGGCCCAACCCAATGCTCATCCCTAGTTTGGACAAGAAGAAATGGTGTATTCTTTGCCTCTGATTGCTTCTATTTTGAAAATGTAGTTGTCCATGCTAGGATTCCCATGTGGTTATGGCTGTAGTCATGGTTGTTAAAAGGTAACTTTTGTATTTCTCTTATAATTTAATACATATGGGGTGGAAACCTTAGTATGTTTCCCCCTTTTTTTGCCTAAAAATGCAGTTAAAATGCTCGTCTATTGCTGATTTCTTGAATCCCAATACCTAATTTTCACTTTTGATTTTGGATAGACAGATGGTAGGACCTCAGGGTATGGGTATCACTTTTGATTTTGGATAGATAAACGGTAGGACTTCATATAGTTGGGTATTATTTCCTAGGTTGATGGAGCTTGCGTCACTGTTTCATTTTAAGTTTGACCCTTAGTGTCCCGAAGGTTGGGTGGTAGGTGTGGTTCTCTATCGTCACATTGCCTTTGTGGACCATATTGTATGATTTCATAAACGTGATGTTTAATTGATAAGCTGCTTATGAATTCAGTAGTGGTATGAAGTTCTTTTTTGTAGTAATTTACACAACTGTACCGAGGGGGTGGGTGGAGTGTGGATTCGATCCTCCTTTATAACTATGAATGTCAATAGAAAACCAACTGACCCATTAAGTAAGATTTTATTGTTGCTAATGTGTAGGGAGCGCGTTGTTATTAATGTTTATAAAAGTAGATGGGCATCTATGTCATGCACTACTTGCCCCTTATTTTTCCACATTCCCCTGCCATGGGAGTGTATGAGCGGCTTAACATACTTTAGCTCGATTCTATATTGAACGTGCATTTTTGGCAGTCTTTCAATGGGGGCAGAGGTAGTGGAAACAATGTCATCTTCGTGATGAGGTGTGACTCATACCGTTTGAAGGTATTCTTGGCAATTAGGTTCTTGATGAATGTTATGCCTTATATGAAAAATGTGTTGTACTCGATCTCATGTTATTGGAGTACTTGGAATAGGAAGGTATAACTTTATGTAATTAGAGTTTTTGTAATCATTTCTACTTAAACAATATTTTGTAGATAATTAACCTCTAAGGATCATCAGTTGATTTGTTAAATATATGGGAATCCTAAATGTCATGAGCATGGAAGGTCGTATCGTTGATATATTGCTGATATATCGATATCGAGATGAGACTGATATAGGTACCAATATGACAATACATCCTCCTTTTCAGGCATTTCCTTCACAAAAGTGCGTCGATATGGGCGATATCGACGCACCGTTTGAGGGTATTCTTGGCAATTAGGTTCTTGATGAATGGTATGCCTTATATGAAAAATGTGTTGTACTCGATCTCATGTTATTGGAGTACTTGGAATAAGAAGGTATAACTTTATGTAATTAGAGTTTTTGTAATCATTTCTACTTAAACAATATTTTGTAGATAATTAACCTCTAAGGATCATCAGTTGATTTGTTAAATATATGGGAATCCTAAATGTCATGAGCATGGAAGGTTGTATCGTTGATATATCGCCGATATATCGATATCGAAATGAGACTGATATAGGTACCAATATGGCAATATATCCTCCTTTTCAGGCATTTCCTTCACAAAAGTGCGTCGATATGGGCGATATTTTGGCGATTTATTGTCGAAATATCATCGAAATATTGTCGAAATATCGTATCGATATGATATCTAAACGATGTAAGAAATAGATAGGGCCTTCCATGGTCATGAGGAATTTGAGGTTTCTACGCCTTCTTCTGATCCAGTCATAGACCATCCATTCATAAAAAAAACCTGTTAGGGGGAGTTAGCATTTGGTACATTAAAAAAGGTAAAAACATTATGACCACCTACATGGACCAGAGGGGAACATGACAACAAAACAATCAAAAAATCCTCAAAAAAGGCAGGAGCCCGGATCCTCAACTAAAGCATTCACGATCCCTAGAGCGAACCTTCATAGAGTTTAATTTGTTAAATAAATCTGAAAAAGAGCAAAGATCATCCATATGATTTCTAATGTTCTTCAAGAAAAAACATAGCATCAGAGAATATAGAGTCAATAGTTCAGAGGAGATTCCAAAAAAATGTAGCAGAACGTTCTTTCCAAAGAAGCCGAAATAGAATAGTAATCTTAACAAACAAAGTGGGTTACACATGAGCTCAATTTCTTACCCAAAAAATAGCAACGTGCCACCTTAATGGTGAACTTTGTAGCCGATGGATTAAATTTTATAAATCCTATTTGATAGAATTCATGCTAGGTTGCTCTATTATTGAAGCTATCCACCTGTTGAGAAGAAAAATGAAGATTTGTAAAGCTAAAAGGAAGAATCTCCTCATGATTTTTAATAATTTAGAGAAGGTTTATGATTCAATTCCTTGTAGATCTTACATAGAGTTTTGGAGAAAAGACAAGTGCGTATCATGTATATTAACTTTATAAAGGATATGTATAATGGAGCTTCCTCTTGTGTAAGGATCCAGTCTGGGAAGATCGACTATTTTGACATTAGCATCGATCTGCGTGGAGGTTCAGCTTTGAGCCCTTTCCTTTTTTTACTTTGATTATGGATATGTTGACTAGTCACATTCAGGATGAGATACCTTGGTGTATGTTGTTTGTCGATGATATTGTGTTGGTTGATGAGATTGGAGATTGAATAAATGTGAAGCTTGAGGTTTGGAGACATGCCTTGGAGACTAAAGGATTTTATATAAATAGGGCTAAGACTGAATATTTGAAGTGTACAAATGTGAAGGGATCAAAGTTAATATTGGAGACGATAACATTCAAAAGATTCTTTTAGATACTTGAGAATCTATTTGGCAATTGGGAAACTTGATGGAGACCTTACTCATAGAATAAATGCAAGTTAGGTAAAGTGGAAAGGAGCCTCTACCGTTTTATGTGATAAGCAAATTCCTTGAAAAACAAAGGAGAGTATTACGAAACAGCTGTGAGACCTTCTATGTTCTATGGATCTGAATGTCAGCCTGTGAAACATAGATATGTGCATAGAATGCCATTAGCAGAAAAGAAAATGCTATGAGTGGATGCGTAGTCATACATGAAAATATCAGATTCGGAACATTATGATTATAAGGAGAGTCGGTATAGCTTCGTTTGAGTTAAGATGAGCGAGAATCGAGCCATTTAAAAGAGGATGAGGAAGGCCCAAGAAGTGTTTGAAGGAGACTATCCGAAGGGATCTTAGTTACTTGGATCTAAGTTTGAGAATGACCTAAAATAGATCTTGTTAAGAGTTACTTATATTTATCTATTTCTTTCTTATATAATTTGCCATCTAATGGGTTTCCTATCTCTAAGAAAGCACAATGGTCTCATGAATAATCAATTTGTTCATTTCTTTCCCCATGATAGAAGAGCCATGTTCTAGATCGGAGCCTAGATTCCCAAAACCTTAAACCTACCTGCCACCTATCCTTCGAGATTTCATCTCCATTACTAAAGTCCCTCACCCCTTCCTCTCCCCACTGCGGTATCTCGTAGGGGTCCTCCCTTGTCGTTGCATCCTCATGGAGGTTGGGGTGGACAGGGGGTGGGGGGAAGGGTGGTGGAGGGCGCTAGCGCTAATGCTGCACCCTAGCAATGGTCTCCTCACCATCGCTACAAGAGCTCTAGCGTCGCCAACTGACCCTAGAAGGGCTTCTAGCTGCAACCATCGGTAGTACCCTGAGGAAGAAGTGGTTCTCCTAGCTGATACTTAATGACTCGGGTCCACTACCTCAACCACGAGGAGTCCTAGCCATGCACGTGCTCATCTGCGGGCCCACATCCCCATTTTAAAGCATATCATCATCATCATCTGATTTTGGTGTTACTGAGGCGATTTCAAACCTCTGAATCCACCCGATTGCCCTAGAGCACCTTCCGAGTTGATGAGAACAATGTGCTCTAAGTCTCCACACATACTTTGTTCCTTATATGATCATGTAGACAAATTGAGATTGTTGATTGTTCTACACCCCCAGTAGTGTCCTCGGGCTCTGTCGTTCATCATGTCAGAGAACGATGTCGATGCGTCCTCCTCCGAAGCCTTCAAAGGCCCGACGGCCATTGCCAAGATGTATGAGACCAACCTATGGATCGTGCAATTCATTAGAATTATGATGGGCAACAATAAGGAGCACATCTTGATGCAACATGAGCTGGACATTAAAACTGGGGTGAATGATTCATAGAAGTGAGATAATGCGTAGGCGCAGTTTTGATTATCCAGTATGCTTACCATTGAGATTGCTGATGACATTCTCCATCGACCTACTACCAAGGCAACGCCGAGCATTTCCGTCGTCACATATTCTCATGCAAGCGATGATACGATGATTTTGCAGCTTTAATATGACATCTTCGCAACCAAGCAGTATGCCATCCTCTCCATGCATTCCACTCCTCACTCAGGGGCATGTTCGAGAAGCTTCATAGTTCATGCCTTTGAATGCTACCACCAAGCAACAAATGGTGTACATTAACACCATGATGGTAGACGTATTTATTGCAATACTTGATTCAGCATAATGCCACATACACCCAACTTATCACATGCACATATATACCTCCCATAGACTGTGTTCGAAAATGCGGTCCATGCGGTCGCATATGCGTATTCGGTCACTTGTCTGAAGCGCATATGCCATTGCGGCAATATGCGGTCAAAACGCATATGCGGTTTGCATATGCGACATATGGATTCATGTTAATCCATGATATTGATGATGCATTAACA